>CAKOAT010057377.1:97314-145966 GCA_932364175.1 Eruca vesicaria subsp. sativa | reverse complement strand
GACTGCTCCTACAGCCAACGCTCGCGCAAACGCTGTAGTACTCAACAAAATCGAAAACCTAATCGCGACTCTTCGCCACGGAAAGAGCAACAAAACAAGCTCACGATTTCTATCTCAGATCACTAAGGGCAACGATAAAATCTATCAAACCCCATAGTGTTTTTCTTATTTCCGAGTTGGACAAATCTCACGCGTTAAGAAAAAGACGTTTTCCGAGAACCTTTCGGAAAAATAAAACTTGCTCTCCCAGTAACCGCGGAACAAACCGTAACTTACTCGCGAAATAAATCCTAAGATACTCGCGGAAAACCCTTGGCTGTTCGCGGAAAAATCCTTAGGCGACTCACGGTAAAACCGTAGGTTATTCGCGGCAAAACCCTAGGTTGTTCGCGGAAAAACCCTAGGTTACTCGCGTAGAAAGCCTTAGGTGACTCGCGGAAAAACCGTAGGTTAATCGCGGCAAAACCCTAGGTTGTTCGCGGAAAAACCCTAGGTTACTCGCGGAGAAAGCCCTAGGTTACTCGCGGAAAAACCCTAGGTTATTCGCGACAAAACCCTAGGTTGTTCGTGGAAAAACCCTAGGTTACTCGCGTAGAAAGCCTTAGGTGACTCGCGGAAAAACCGTAGGTTATTCGCGGCAAAACCCTAGGTTGTTCGCGGAAAAACCCTAGGTTACTCGCGGAAAAACCCTAGGTTATTCGCGACAAAACCCTAGGTTGCTCGCGGAAGAACCTTAGGCTACTCGCAGAATCGGGCAATACTATCCAGCCGAAAAGACGGTGAGTTGGCCAAACAACCTAGCTTGCCATCTTGGCGAGCTGACCGGCTTTCCACCTCGTCTCCAGAGGCACTGACTTTTCCCCGAGGATCCGCACAATCCAACTCATAGCTATGGTGAGCCGGACCGTACTCTAAACAATAATCGCACTACTTTTCGTTTCGTCTCAATCAAAGTTTTCGTTGAGGTTTTACAACGAAAACAAGATAGCTTGATGAATCGGGACTGTGCTCACCGACTCACCATTAGGCAAGTTGGACAAGCTCGATGGATCGAAACATCTCCATCTTGAATCTTGATCGAGACGCTTTTCGTTTCGTCTCAATCGGACTTTCCGTTGAGATTCTACGACGAAAACAAGTCAACTCGACGAATCAAGATCACCCGCACCAAGCGTCTTAGCTCGCCGAACGTAGAGCTAGCTAGCTCGCCATACGGCAAGCTAAACCAAGCGCCTAGCTCGCCCGAGAGACGCTGACTTCGCCCCAAGGGTTCTTACCATCCAGATCGCCACACGGCGAACTGAAAGGGTTCACCCGACTTGCCCTACGTCGAGCTGAACCAATCCTCGAGTTTCTCTCTCGAGTCTTGATCGCGCTGATTCTCATTTCGACTCAATCGGAACTTCCATCGGGATTTTACGATAAAACCGCGAAGACTTGTTTCTTCGTATAAGGTTCGAATCAATCGTTTAAAACGGCAACGGTTGACTTAACACCAAAGTTGCCTCAACTATACGAGAAATCTGAGCTCTCCAAACCCAATCCGGTTTTACGAAACTTTGCCACGCTAAGTCAAAAACATCCAATCATAAACACGTGATTGATTTTTTCGATATACAAAGCGCACCTAGTCGGTCAAATAAAACCAACAGTGCAAAGAAACAAGAACATTAGCTCTGATGATTAAAGTCTTCTCCCCGCTCCGATATTCTTGTTGGTAATTCGTCGAAGACCGGTAGGTCAGAAGACGAAAAATGAAGAATAGACGATCCCAAATCATCGATGAAACTAAGATCGCCACGCATTCAAACGTACTCATTTCCTAAAAGAACTAGAGACGCTGACGTTTTCTTAAAACCGACTCGCTCCTAGAAGTTCTCGTAAATCAGACATACTCCAAGTCATCTCCGATCAACCATGGTCTTTAATCGACCCGGATTCTCGATCATCCAAATCCTTCAAACGAAACTCGTCTTTCTTCTTTCGCCGAACATTTTTCCTCGCATCAAGAAAACGCTTTCTAAAATAAGCGGAAAAATATTCGGACGATGCAACGCCTCGTCGAAATCATCCCAAAAGCAAACGACAATCTAAAAACCGTCTAAGTGCTAAAGACTGATCCAAACTGTCTGAGAAATAATCTCGAGGAATATACAGCATCTCTCGTCGCAATCATGCGGTTAGAAAATCTCTGCGAAACTTCAGAGCGAAACTCGATTATTTGCCGAAGTCATAAAGATCTTCTCAAACTTGATAAAAAAAGTATAAGAGTTGAAATCTTTAGGCATCAAAGCATTGATCTCATTTTCCGTCAAACCAAGTGAGTCATGGAATAATGTCAAGAATATTTGCGGCGAAAAAAAGATCGAGAACACAAAGCAGCAATAGGGAACACGTCCTCCCTTCTCGCTGACTGATCCTATTGCTGATCATGTGATTCATTCCGCACGAGAAACCCGCTAAAACATTTTGCGACTAGATCTCGGTGAAATAACTTTTGGTTAAACTCCACGAGTGACTCCGAAAAAACTATCATCGAAGAATCAAAAACTAAGCGGAAAGGTTTCTTGAAAAATCTGCGGAAACATTGTTAACCCAATGCGTCGCGTCGATTTACTAAATTCATCGCCCATTGCTTACGCGAGAAATCCTTCGTATAGTCAGGATCATGTCATAACGAAGTAACTCTCGAAAGTAAACGTAACAGGTTTTGCGAAAAATACTTTCTTTATAGCAAAAACCAAGCTATACATTCCGGCACTGGGCGGCTAATCTAAACTTTGCCTCCTCGCGACACCATCTGAAAGATCTCATTCTTTAGCCCATCGGTTCAAGAGCGTCCGCTCTAATTCCTCCCGTTTACATCCAAGAATGAGACCGCCCCGCAAACGACTCCGCACGGGCTCTGCATCGAGCTTCTTAGGATCTGTCTACCTCGAGTAAAAAAAAAAACAATTTCCATACAAAGGAAAGTTTATACGAAACTTTCATCGTATAAATCAAACCTACAATGGAAAAACGTTTTCAATAACCACAAGAATACTTGGCATATCAAGCTCGACAAACGCTACTTGGCTTTTGTCCGAGCGCGCTTCACTTCAATGCCAAGTTTACAAACCGACTCGACCTTTTCGATAGCACGAAAGTGTCGTGGTCTAATCCTCTACCAAATATGACTTTGGTTGTGCGGCTGAACACAACCTTCATGCCAAGCCAATACGTTCAACGGATAATACAAACTTGTCGAAGATCGGCTAAGTTCTGTATTCTCGCGATTCACTCTACTCCCGAAGCAAGTTGCCTACAAAATCCGACGTATAAGAAAACACTCGTACCAGGACTCCTAAAGCCGTACGAATCTCGGAAGGTCAACACTTCACAAAGCACTGTAACGAAAAACCCTTCGTTTCGGGGAAACAACTTACGCGACCTTTCGGTCCTAATTGCTCTAGCACAAATCATAAAACTACCTAACATCCAAACAGGAATGTTAGTTTTAATTGCGAATATACGCAAACGAACCAAAGTGTTCCTGCAAAGCAGGGTTAAGACAAAACCCTCGCAACACTGCGCAAACGTTCCGAACACGAAACACGGCATATAAAATAAAAACCAACTTTCGGCACTGCGAGACGTCGCAGACGCCCGAAGATTAGTTTTTCGACACATATACCTTCCTCGATAAAATCATTTCTTGGAAGACCTAACAGTCCGTCCGCGACTATAAAATTACGCAAAACTTCTTAACGTACGTATCCTTCGCGAAGGCCAAAACAACGTAAACGTTTATCGCCTAAAAAGTTTGTTGCTGATCACAACAAACTCGCAACAGTGCTAAACAAACTTAAGTTATCTCGCAGAGATAGCTCTCGAACACCCGACACAAGGGTAATAGCGCTATAAAAGAAATCCAAACTTTTGGTCAGCACTTCCTGGCAACTTACAAATTGTTCCCGGTGAGATGCTCGGTTCCAACCAGACGAATCGTATAAGCCGAGAACCTATCGCGGATTCTAAATCGGTATGGAATCAGGTTAAAATCGCAACAGGCAAAACGAAAGCCGACTAGTCATCGCATAGCCTCAATCCGAAAGTAAACCTAGGTCTTTCCCTAAACCCAGCACACTGGTCGATAACGTCTCAAGGCATGAATTGAGATCCCAAAGGCATGTCTCTTCGTCTATATCTAAACGCTCACTCGATTTACTAAACATCCTAAAACGAGCAAACGAACAAGGCGATACACTAAGGGAAAAAGGAATGCGAGACGACAACTCGCGGACCTCCCTCAATATCAACTAATAATCTTCCCGCTACGAATAAAAACACGCTCTTAAAAACGCAAACTAATTTTTAATAAAGCCGCAAAAGCGGCAGGGACTCAGAGCCGCACACGGCCAGTCCGAAAACTATAACGGCCACGCTCAGCCAGACAAAACGGCCTACGAGGCTAGTCTCAAGGCCGGCAAAGGTCAAGATGCCATCGACATCAATATGCTCGATAAACATATAACTAGACCGTAAAGGTCTTGCTGGGAAACAGGTCATACGAACCTTAACTCCGAAATGAACTAGGAAAGGCTTGATCCCATCAAAAGGGTACGTAGGCAGCCTTCACAAGGCGCAGCCCTAATCTTAAACGCTTTCCGCTCCCTGGAGAGTGGAAAGATCACTTTCAACGGACCTTTTCGACCATTAAATCCGCCTAACTCAACTAAAACTGGTTAACCACTCGCAAGAACCTTACGCTAAAGGCTCAAGATTCTTACGAGCTGGGGGGCTAACTGTTGGGGTCAAAATCGGTACGACGGAATCAACGGCCGAAACACCCCGCAGAAATATAAAAGGAATTGTTTTGTAAAACCTTGAGGATCGAGAATCGTTTTATAAAAATCGAGGATCATTTTTATAAAACTCGAGAAGCCGTTTTATAAAAATCGAAGATCGTTTTATAAAACCTTGAGAAGCCGTTTTATAAAACTCGAAGATTGTTTTATAAAACTCGAGGGTCATTTTATAAAACTCGAGAATCGTTTTATAAAACTCGAGGATCATTTTATAAAACTCGAGAAGCCGTTTTATAAAACTCGAAGATCGTTTTATAAAACTTGAGGATCGTTTTATAAAACTCGAGAAGCCGTTTTATAAAACTCGAGAAGCTGTTTTATAAAACTCGAAGATCGTTTTATAAAACTCGAGAAGCCGTTTTATAAAACTCGAAGATCATTTTATAAAACTCGAAGATCTTTTTATATAACTCAAGAAGCCGTTTTATAAAACTCGAAGATCGTTTTATAAAACTCGAGAAGCCGTTTTATAAAACTCGAAGATCGTTTTATAAAACTTGAAGCGTCGTTTTATAAAACTAGAGAATCGTTTTATAAAACTATAAGAATCGTTTTATAAAACTCGAAGAATCGTTTTATAAAACTCGAGAATCATTTTATAAAACTCGAAGAATCGTTTTATAAAACCCGAAGAATCGTTTTATAGAACTCGAGAATCTTTTTATAAAACTCGAAGTATCGTTTTATAAAACTCGAAGAATCGTTTTACGAAACCGCAAAAACCGAAACAGCCGTAAAACGCGAACTAGTCACGACTAGTTCGCCCACGGGCGAACTAAGCCGAGCCGGCTTAGTTCGCCGATGGGGGAACTAGGAGGCACTCGACTAGTTCGCCCATTGGCGAACTAGGAGGCACTCTACTAGTTCGCCCATTGGCCCGGCTTAGTTCGCCGATGGGCGAACTAGTCCCGTCCCGGCTAGATCGCCATTGGGCGAACTAAGAGGTTCTGACTTTGCCTCACTGGTTCTTTTCACCTAGTTCGCCATATGGCGACCTAGCCAAGCTGAACTAGCTCGCCGTACGTCGAGCCGACCATCCCGAGCCTCGATCTCCCACGTACTTGATTCAAGGCATACGTCCTTCGACACGATCGTATTCCGAATCACGGTCAAAATGTCTCCCGTTTCGTCTCGATCCGTCCTATCGTTCGAGTTTTACGAAAAAACCGTAAAACTCCGTTTTCCGAAAAGAACTCGAAGAAATCGTATAAAACAGTTACGGTTAATCAAAACACCGAAGGTCGCCTAAACTATATGATTTATCCGAGATTCTTCGTTAAGATTATAAAAAACGCGTTTTTAATAAAAAACGTCGAGAGAATCGTAAAAAATGGCATCGGATCAGGAAACGGTCTCGTTAAAGTCGTAAAACGGTTTTTATCATAAAACGGCCCGAAAGGTCTTAAAACACGAGAAAAACCCATCTCGCGACGTTAACGAAATCAAACCCGAAGATACGATAACGCTTTGACGGTCTACTCGCAGACGGAAGATAAAAGGCAAGTTTGAAGATAAATAGAAGATTTCCGCAGAAGAAAAGGGAGGATCGACAGATATGGAAAGTGCCCGAAATATTCGGTTTCGAGCAATATGGAAAGACTAAAACCGCCTAAGGAGGAGTATATAAGGAGGAGGCATAGGGCAGAAGCTGAGGGACGAGTTTTCAGAGCTTTCACCACCAAATTTAGCATTTAGGCAATTTCCGTTTTCGTTATCAAGCTGCGTCTCAACTAGGGTTTTAGTCTTAGATTGCTAGAACTAGGAATTTCGCCGACAGCTCACGCAGCTAAGGCAACTCTCGTTGTAACCGTTCTTACGCGAATTCGGAATAAGAATCCTTCTTGCTTTCAATCTCGTTTTGATTTTTATATCTTTCAATTTATTCATATTAATCGCGTTCTTGGTTACTTGTCGTTGGCTTTCGCAGAGATCCGGTTCCTCTGGAAAATTAGGATTTTCCTAACTTTCCTTATTTTACGGAAATCGATAGGTGTGAATTTCGGTTCCCACACATACTTTGATACGTGTTTTCCGTAACTTTGTATCTCCGTAGAAAGTCTATAGTTTCTTGTACGGTTTTCCGGTACTTTTAGCCATTGATTCCATCGTGACCGATTTTGACGCCAACAGTTAGCCCCTCAGCTCGTTGGAACCTTGAGCTTTTAGCGTGAGGTTCTAGCTAGTGTTCAGAAAATTTTAGGCAAGTTAGGCGGAATTTATGGTTGAAAAGGGCCGTTGAAAGTGGTCTTCCCGCTCTCATTGGAATGGAAAGTGGTAGGATTGGGGCTGCGCCTAGTGAAGGCTGCCTACGTACCCTCTTGAAGGGATCAAGCATTTCGTAGTTCGTCTTAGAGTTAAGGTTCTCATTGGAAAGGAAAGTGGTAGGATTGGGGCTGCGTCTAGTGAAGGCTGCCTACGTACCCTCTTGAAGGGATCAAGCCTTTCGTAGTTCGTCTTAGAGTTAAGGTTCGTATGACCCGTTTTTGATTAAGACCTTTACAATCTAGTTATGCATAGAAATTACCGAACATGGCGATATCGATGATGTTTTGTATCAGCCTCGAGACTTGATCGTAGGCTGTTTACTTTAACCAAGTGTGGCCATTATATTTTTAGACTGGCCGTATGCAGCTTCGAATTCATGCCGCTTTGCAGCCGTCTTTTTAAATTGTGTTTTGCATTTTAAGAGCAAGTTTGTATTTGTATTAATGTGGAGGGAAGAATATGAGTTGTCATCTCATAATCTAACTCTTTTTTTGTAGATCGCCCTATTCATTTAATTGTTTTAGGATGTTTAGAATCTTGTGAGCGTTTAGATATGGACGAAGAGACATATCTTCAGGATCTCATTTCATGCCTTGAGACGTTAGAGACCAGTGTACTGGATTTAGGGAAATACCTAGGTTTACTTTCGATTTTAAGGCTTTGCGATGACTAATCGGCATTTGTTTTGCCTGCTGCGATTTTAACCTGATTCTGTACCGATTTAAAGTCCGCGATAGGTTATCGGCTTATAAGACTTATCTGGTCAGAATCGAGCATCCCCGAAGGTGCTGACCAAAATCTGGATTTCTTTATAGCGCTATTACCCTTGTGTCGGGTGTATGAGACATATCTCTGTAAGATAAATTAAGTTTGTTTAGGACTGTTGCGAGTTTGTTGTGATCAGCAACAAACTTTGGTGGTAGATGTTACCGTTTCTTGGACCTTTGCGAAGGATATGTATCGTATAAAGTTCTATATGTTTTATAGTCGTGGATGGATTGTTGGGTCTTCCAAGAAAATGTTTTATCGAGGAAGGTATTTTTTGTCGAAAAACTGTTCTTCAGGCGTCTGCGACGTCTCACAATGCCGAAGATTGGTTTTTATTTCATATATCACATTTCGTGTTCGAAACGTTTGCGGGCTCAAAGATGTTGTGCAGTGTTGCAAGGGTTTTGTCTTAACCCTGCTTTGCAGAAGCACTTTGATTTGCTTGCGGAAATTTGGAGCCAAAACTTATGTTCATGTTTGAATGTTAAGTAGTTTGATTCATGCTAGAGAAATTAGGACCAGGGGTTCCGAAAATTGTTTGTTCCTGAAACGAAGCGTCTTTAATTACAGTGCTTTGTGAAGTGTTGACCTTCCGAGATCTTTTTCATATATTTTAAGGATAACACGTACGGTTTCAGGAGTTCTGTTACAAGTGTTTTCTTACACGTCGGATTTTGTAGGCAACTCGCTTCGGAAATAGAGTGAATCGTGAGAATACAAAACTTAGTAGATTTTCGACAAGTTTGCATTATCCGTTGAATATATTGGCTTGGCGTGAAGGTTGTATTCAGCCGCATAGCCAAGGACGTAGTTGGTAAAGGATTAGACCACGACACTTTCGTGCTATCAATAAGGTCGAGTCGGTTTGTAAAATTGGACTCGGCATTGAAGTGAAGCGTGATCGAAAAAGGGCCAAGTAGCGGATGTCGAGATTGATATGCCAAGTATGCCCGTGGTCGTGAAAAACATTTTTCCATTTTAGGTTCGATTTATACTGTGAAATTTTCGTATAATCATTCCTTTGTTCGTATGGAAGTTGTTTTTTTTTACCCGAGGGAGACAGAGCCTAAGAAGCTCGATGTAGATCCCGTGCGGAGTCGTTTGCGGGGTAGTTTCATTCTCGGATGTAATCGAGAGGAATGAGAGCGGATGCTCGTGAACCGAAGGGCTAAAGAATGAGATCTTTCAGATCATGGTGCGAGGAAACAAAGTTTAGATTGGTCGTCCAGCGTCGGATCGTATGGCTTTGCTATATGGAAAGTACTTTTCGCAAAACCTGTTACGTTTACTTTCGAAAGTTATTTCGTATGTCAAGGTCTTCGACTATACGAAGGATTTCTTGCATAAGTAACGGGCGACGAATTTGGCGCGACATACGGAGATGTCAAAATAACGGTGCTTCCGCAAATTTTTGTGAAACCTTTCCGCATTGTTTCTGATTCTTTGGTGATAATTTCTTGGAGTCACTCACGGAGTTTTACCGAAGGTTATTTCACCGAGATCTTGTCGCGAAACATTTTAGCGGGTTTCTTAGCGGAATAGGATCCCTTAACCAGCAATAGGATCAGTCGGCGAGCAGGAAGGACGTGTTCCCTATTGCTGCTTCTTGTGTTCTCGATTTTTCTTTTGCCGCAAATGTTCTTGATATTATTCCGTGACTCAATTGGTTTGACGGAAAATGAGAGTAATGTTTTGATGCCAAAAGATTTCTCGTATAATTTTTTGATTCTTATACAAAACTTGTTTTATCAAGTTGGAAAAGATCTTTATGACTTTGGCAAATCACTGAGTTTCACTCTTAAGTTTGGCAGAGGTTTTCTAAACGCATGATTGCGACGAGAGATGCTGTATAGTCCTTGAGATTATTTCCCAGACGATTTGGATCAGTCTTTAGCGTTTAGACGGATCTTATTGTCGTTTGCTTTTGGGATGATTTTGACGAGGCATTGTATTGTCCGAATATTTTTCCGCCTATTTTTGCGAGAGTTTGCTTTATAGAAAGTGTTTTCTGGATGCGAGGAAAAAATGTTTTTGAAATATGGGAGTATACGAGTATAGTATACGCACCTACACCCTCCTTTTTTTTAGGCGAAAGAAAAGAGCTGAATTTATTTTGAAGGATTGGGATGATCGACAATCTGGGTCGATTAAAGACCATGGTGGATTGATGATGACTTGGAGTATGTCTGTTTTACAAAAATTTCTAGGAACGAGTCGGTTTTAAGACGACTTCAGTGTCTCTAGTTCCTTCTTTCTTTAGGAAATGAGATGAGTACGCTCGAATGCGTGGTGATCGTTTCTCGATTGTACGAGAGTTCAGATCGGTTAGCGAGTCATGCCTTAGTTTCATCGACGATTTGGGACTGCCTCTTCTTTGTTCTCCGTCTTTTGACTTATTTTCGTATGAATCGGTCTTCGACAAAATACCAACAGGAATATCAGAGTGAGGAAGGGACTTCAACATTGTAGTTTATGTTCTTGTTTCTTCGTACTGCTGGTTTTACTTAAATGACTAGGTGTGCTTCGTATATTGTTGAAAAATCTATCACACGTTTATGATTAGATTTTTTCAACTTAACGTGGCAGAATTTCGTAAAACCGGATTGCGTTTAGAGAGTTCAAATCTCTCATATTGTTTAGGAAACTTTGGTGTTGTGTCAACCGTTTCCGTTTTAGACGATCGATTCAAATTTCTGCGAGAAAGCAAGTCTTTGCTTTTTTTTTGTTATATCGTCAAGTTCCAACGGTTACTTTGATTGGGACGAAACGAAAAGCATTTTGATTGAGATTCGTGATAGAAACGTTTCGATCCGTTAAGCTTGTCTAACTAGCCCACCGGCGAGTCAGTGAGTACAGTCCCGATTCGTCGAACTGACTTGTTTTCGTTGTAAAATCTCAACGGAAAATCCGAATGAGAAAAAATGAAAAGAAGTGGGATTATTGTTTGGAGTACTATCAGGCTTGGCCAACTCGCCATGGTGGCGGTTGGATGGTGTGGACCCTCGGGCCAACATAAGTACCTCGAAGGAGCGGAGAAAGGCCGACCAACTCGCCAAGACAGTGAGCTGGTTTGGCACTGCCAGCTCGCCAGTTGGTGAGCTGGTTTGAACGGTCCAGCTCGCCAAGAGGTGAGCTGGTTGAGCTCGGCCAGCTCGCCAACAGGCGAACTGGATGGTAAGGACCCTCGGGGCAAAGTCAGTGCCTCAAGGGCGAGGTGAAAGGACGATCAGCTCGCCAACAGGTGAGCTGGTTTAGCACGGCCAGCTCGCCAACTGGCAAGATGGTTTGAACATCCAGATCGCCAAGAGGCGAGCTGCTTAAGCTTGGTCAGCTCGCCAACATGCGAGCTGGATGGTAAGGACCCTCGGGGAAAAGTCAGTGTCTCGAGGGCGAGGTGAAAGGCCAATGAGTTCGCCGAGGTAGCGAGCTGGGTTGCTTGGCCAATTCACCGTCTTTGCGAGCCGAATAGTGTCGTCCATCTCCGTGAGTAGCCTAGGGTTTTTTCCACGAGTAACTTAGGGTTTATTCTGTGGTTTCTGGGAGAGCAAGTTTTATTTTTTCGAAAAGTTCTCGGAAAACGTCTTTTGGTCAACCCATACGTAATGAGATTTTTCCAACTCGGAAATAAGAGAAACAATATGGGGTTTGATAGATTTTATTGTTGCCCTTAGTGATCAGAGATAGAAATCGCGAACTTGTTTTGTTGCTCCTCCCGTGGCGAAAAGTCGCGATTAGGTTTTCGATTTTGTTAAGTACTACAGCGTTTGCGTGATCATTGGCTATAGGAGTAGTCGCTGCTGGAGTTGTTTTACCAGCGTTTTTGCGAGTTGTGACTTGGTCTTTCATTTATCCAGATATCGTTTTGAGCGTCCTACGACTATGAGTTAGAGTAATCCGTACCACCCACCTTCTAGCGCCAAACTGTGGTAACCAAAATCCGCACTGTCGTTTTCCGTAAAATAAGGAAACTAATTTTCCAGAGGACCCGGATCTCTGCGAGAGACAACGAAAAGTAACCAAATAAATGCGGAAAAATATGAAAAACATGATAAAACGAATTTATAAAAAAAGTAGATCTTATTTCGAATTCGCGTAAGAACGTTGCGATCATTACAAGAGATTATAAAGGCTTTGGCTGCAGGGGCTGTCAGAAAGTCACCTAGTTCTAGTAACATAAAACCCTAAACCTATTTGAGTTATAGCTCAATAAGAAAACACGAAAAATATAAGAAAAGGGGGGTTTAATTGATTTCCAACTGAACCTTATGAAAGGCTGCCTACGTACCCCTTTCGAGGATCAAGTCGAACATAGTTCAATTGATAGATCTGGACAAGAGATTGAACTGCCTGGGAGATTTCGTCTAGTAATTGAGCGCCAATCATAGAAACCGAACTTGTCGAGAATAAAGCTTAAGTTTCTATGTGAAGAGAATTCTAAGTCTAGAAAAATTGTAAAAGTCTGAGATGAGAGCTCTGAAAATCCCCTTTGCTTCTGTCGTCGACCTTCTACTTATATACTCCTTCTCTAGGTGGTTTCGTCTTTCCTTTTCCGCCTTGATTTGTGCTTATCGGAAATCTTCTATTTATCTCGATCTTTTCATTTTTCTTCGGAAAACTTCTATTTATCTTCAGTCATGTCATTTATCCATTCCTGCTGATAATAGGCAAACCGTTGTTGTATCTTTAGGCTGGACCTGATTCAAAGTGACGAGTGGGCCTTTATCGCGTTTTAGGACCTTTCAGGCCGTTTTACGATTTAGCCATTTTACGACTTTAGACGAGATCGTTTCCTGATACGATGCGATTTTTATGTAAACATCTCGTTTTAATCGTATAGTTTGTCAATGTTCCGTGTTTCGTTTAACCGTTGTCGTTTTATACGATTTACTCAAGGTTTTGCGAGAAAACGCGTCTTTAGCGAGTTTTTATAAAAAATCTTGAGTTAATCGTATGGTTTGGCAATGTTCGGTGTTTTGTTTAACCGTTGCCGTTATATATGATTTACTCAAAGTTTTACGAGAAAACGCATTTTTGCGGTTTTTATAAAAAATCTCGAGTTAATCATATAGTTTGGCATTGTTCGGTGTTTTGTTTAACTGTTGCCGTTTTATACGATTTACCCAAGGTTTTACTAAAAAACACGTCTTTTACGGTTTTTATCGTACAACTCAAACGGTAAGACGGATTGAGATGAAACGAAAGACGTTCCGATCACAGTTCAGAGTATGATCGAGTTGAGGGGCATAGGATGTTGAACTCAGCTCGCATGTTGGTGAGCTGGACAGATGTGTTCAGCTTGCCAACGGGCGATCTGGTTACATGTGTGGTCAGCTTGCCTGTTGGTGAGCTGGATGGTTGCTCAGTTTTGATCTTTTCTTGTTTTCTCGACCCAAGATTCTTACGGAGAATGTAAGGAGAAGTAATCGTAGGTGTTGATTCCGATCTTAACAACAGTTTTAATATCTCGGGGAGTTTGGACATTACTGCCGTTTTTTGTTAACTTGCGATTGTTTTATTCGATTTCCCGACAATTTCCAAGATGAAGATTGTCAGTTTTAAGGAATTGCTATGTTTGGAGAATCCTTAGATTTTTTCTCGACGCTTTTTCGTGTTTTTAAAACCTAATCTTAAATTTGCGAAAAGTTTTGGTCGTTGGTTACATCATAACCGATTTTGTCCTCAACAACAAGGAGGTCTTTTTGATTATTCATACTTTGATACAAGTTCTCCGTAACTTCGTATCTCCAGAAAAAAGTCTGTAGTTTCTTGTACGCTTTTTCTGGGACTTTTAGCCGTTAATTCCGTCGTGACCGATTTTGACCCCAACAAGTGTTACTAAAGTGGTAAATAATTTATCTTCTGTTGGTAAAATTGTTTGAATAAAACTTTTAAAAAGCACGGAACCATTCCATAATATTTGTCTGTTAAATTATTTTTGTTCTTTGGGCTCTTCACCTAGGTTGCATGGAAACTCCGGTCAGGGTCCGTTTTGTGTTTTAGTGATAGTTGTTGTATCGAAAGTTTGGTTCCTTCATGTACCAACTACCATTGTTGTTGATGAAGCACAAATCTTCTTGACCCTCTATTCCATCAACCTCATTTGTCACAGGTTGTGCTTCATGGTTTGTGTTCCCAACAAAGTTCAGCTGCTCTTAAGTAGCTTTTTCTGCAATGAGGATGTCTATCTTATCATGTAGAGCCTTCAGTTCCTTTCTTGACTGCTTGTCATCACCTCTACTTCCTCTGTCATGGTCTCCACTGTAGACTGCGTCACTCTTCACCATGTTGTCAACCAGCTCCTCTGCATCTTCCTCAGATCTTCCCAACAAGAACCCATTGCTAGCAGTATCCAATCTTGCTCTGTACTTAGGAAGAGTACCCCTGTAGAATGTACCCAGCAAACTCTTCTTGGAGAAACCATGGTGTGGGCATTCGGCTTGGTAGCTTTTAAATCTCTCCCATTCTTCACTTAATCCTTCTAAGTTCTTCTGTTGAAAACTGGAGATCTCATTCCTCAGTTTAGCAGTTCTTGAAGTAGAGAAGAATTTCTCCAAGAATACTCTCTTGCCTTCATCCCATGTGGTGATAGAGTCACTAGGTAGAGACTTCTCCCACTGATGTGCCTTGTCCCCCAAAGAGAAAGGGAATAGCTTGAGCTTGAAGGCATCTTCGGACACACCATTAGTCTTTGACAACCCACAGTAGCTGTCAAACTTGTCCAAGTCATCAAATGGGTCTTCTACAGGAACGCCATGATACTTGTTGTTCTCAATCACGTTGAGGAGTCTTGGTTTGACCTCAAAGTTGTTGGCCTCCACATATGGTGCTCGGATTTCCAACCTATTGTCATGAAGGTTTAGGCGGTCGTACGTACCAATTGGGTGAGCTGCGCGCGGTGGGTGCACTGGTGGGTGTTGGACATGGTTGTTAACTCTTTGTGGTGGGTCTTCCATTTCAGTGTCCAACCTTTGTAAGTGATCATGTTGCTCTGCTTGTTTTCTCTGTCTAGCTATCTTTCTTTCAAATGCCCTGATATCTGGAACTCTTGGAACAAGGTTTGTTGTTCCTTTGCTCCTCAAGTTCATACATCTGAAATCCAAAGAGAGATGAAGATGGAGAATCAGTAACAAAATAAAAGAAAAATGACTTAGTCTCAAGCAAGTGACTAAATCTCAATGTTTAAATCTACTCAGAATTTGGCAACGGCGCCAATTTGAAGTTAGGAGTTTTCAAGACTCCTAAGACAAATGTTGTAGTATAAGAGATTGTCGAACCAAATCTAAGGGATTTTAAAGCACTGAGAATGCAAGTACTCACTTAATCTAAGTGCAATCGAATAAATGATGGTTTTAAACTATAATTAAGAATAAGAAATGGCGAATACTAATTAACTTCTTTGATTAAGAGAGAGATGAACTCATGGGAGTAGGGATTAGACCTTGGGTGATCAAACTTCGAACTAAGGATGACAAATAATCAATTAAACTATCAACCTTAAGCCTAGACACACTTCTAAGCAAGTTCTATGTCTAGATGAATGCTTATTTACTAGCATAACTCAAACATTAAATGTCTTCGGTTGAATGTTATATAAGTAATCTTTAAGAACAAGTCTATTGGCTATTTTGACACCTTTAACAAAAAATGTCTTTGGTAAAGTGTGTTAAAATCTTAGGAGAGTTGGCTCAGGCATTTCATCGAACACCTTGTGAGGTGGGAAATACCTAAAGCCCAACCTTTGAGAGGCCAACTCAAAAGATGCATTAAGAATACTCTACTAGCAAGGAATAAGAGAAACCTACACTAAACATCCTAGTTCTAGCCTAATCACCCTTAATCTCCCTATCCCATGAATTCAAAAGTGGATTACTCACTAATCTTCATGATTCCTCTTAAAACCATATAGGATTCAAGCTTAATCATATAAGATGAGTGGAATAAGCAATGAAACAGAACATGATTACAATAACAACAAGAATGATTCAAAAAGATGAACTTTCCAAGAGGTTTTTGTGTTTTTCTCTTCAAAATCAAGAATGAATCTTCCTGGTCGGCTTAAAGAATACTTAACTTAGGTTTAGCAAATGCTAAAACATGAAACAAATGATCGAAAAGTCCTTAAAATAACACAAGTTTTCGTCACAACAAAACACGCAGTGACCTGGCCACGTCGCTCTAGGAGTTTGCTTTGGAGCTGGAGTGACATGGCCTGGTCGCTCTGAGACCTCGCTCCAAGGCCATCTCGGCTTCCAAATTTGATAAAGAGGCGAGCGATTAAGGAGCCTCACTCCCAAGACGTCGCTCCGGATTGGAGCGACCTCGACAGGTCGCTCTGATGGGTCGCTCTGGCTGCTTCTCGTTCAAGGACCGGAGCGACTTCGTATAGCAACTTTTGGACGTCGCTCTGGTTTGGAGCGACTTGAGGGAGCCGCTATGGGACCTCGCTCTGGCCTCTGCTCGTACAACAATCACTTCTAACTCCTCTTTTGGACCTCAAATCCATACAATCACCTCCAAGAACTCCAAGGATACTCCAATACCTGATAAGAACTCATGTATGCAAAATATAACCTAGAAATGGATAAATCCTAGTCTATATGATCAAAATGCATACGGATGAATGGATAAAAAAAATGGAAATATTGAAGACATCACTTTAACGAAAAATATCTCATGTGCCTCCGGCTTTCCCGAAAAATTCCATAATATCGAAATTATGGTTGTTGCCCAATTTTGGGGTTTTCCGTCATGCTTCTATCCCGTCATGCTTGCTTCATGTTGTCCTTACTTCCCATCCTGCTTCTGAATTATTATGTCTCTGAGGTAATTTTTCGCGGATACGAAGTTTTGCGGAAAACTTTGTAGTTAAAAACGTCATGTTTAACGTCGAGCTTCTAAAGCGTTGTGCTTCTAAAAATGTTGTGCTTCCAAAACATCGTGCTTCAAAAAATATTGTGCTTCCAAAACGTCCGTCCGATCAATCTAAAATAATGTTTAACATGGTAGATCAGCTTATTCCGTCCATGGTTTACCCACGATCAATTCTTCAACCTCCACGAACTTCAAAATTTCTGATCGATCCTTGTCGCCTGCGATTAGACCACCAAATAGATGATCGACGAATCTTCCATTTTTCGGATCTATGTCAAGTGTTATGTGACCAAAACTCAAAATTTCTCATTATCTTTTGATACCCAAAAGTTCGACTCCAAATTCGAACCTTGTCAATCTGAACCATTTTATCCTAAAAGGTGAGTTATCACACATACCCATGGGTAAAACCCATATATCATGATATATCGACCATCACCAATGTTTTCTCTGTTACCACTTTCATTTTCCCATACCCGTTTTATTGCCGCTGCAGTAACTATCACCATAAAGTTTTCATTTTTTCTTTTTCTTTTTTTATTATTACTGTCAACCAGTTTAAAGTAAGGACAACATCAGACATAAAAAAGAATGCTATGTTTACCTAATATTTTTATTAGTAGTGCTATATCTTTAAGGGTTATTGATGTTGTAAAATACATGTGAGGAATGCATCTAAAGCTTAATTATATTTATACTTGTATTATAATATTTGTTGATGGAAGAAGAAATATAACGAGAGATGAGAGAGAGGAAGATGTTCATCATCTGATTATTAAAACTTATCACTTACAAATGACCTACACTTTCTATTTATAGGCACAATGAGTCGTTGACTTAAGGGAGAAGTAATAATATAATAAGTTAATGGATAATCATTTAAAATCTTATTTTAACACTCCCCCTTGATTATCCATTTTATATTACGTAGTGCCTCGTCAAAACCTTAGTCATGGAAAAATCCATTGCGTTAAAAACCATAAAAAAGGAAAAAGTGTACACATCTCCCCCTATGCATAATGAGCTTAGCTTTTTCTTCATAAGTCACGCAAATGTCTCATTCTGATACCGTAGACGTGTTTTCGGACGTCGTAGTAGGAAGGGCCTTTGTAAACAAATCTGCGGGATTGTCGCATGACCATACATACTCGATGTCCACTTCTTTATTTTTCTCGAGATGCCGTATGTACGAGAAAAATCTTGGAGGCATATGTTTTGTCTGTCGCTCTTGATATAGCCTTCTTTAAGTTGAGTAACACACGCCGAATTGTCTTCGAACATTTTCGTCGGCTATTTCTTATCAAATATTCCACTTGTTTCTTGTATGTGGTAACTCGTTGATCTAAGCTACACATATTCTCGACAGGCTTCGTGAAGTGCAATGGTTTCTGCATTTCGAATATGTTGCAACCAGAGTTTGCTTCTGCGAACGCCAAGAGATCGTTGTCCCACCAATTGTAAATACATAGCCGGTTTGTGAATGAGCTTTATTAGGATCTGATAAGTATCCTGCATCTGCAAAACCAACCATACCAAACTCGGATTTTCTAAAATACATTAAACCTAGGTCAACCGTACCTTGAAGGTAACAGAATATGTGTTTAATTCTGTTCCAATGTCTATGAGTAGGAGCCGAACTATATCTGGCAAGAAGATTAGTGGCAAAGGCAATATCAGGTCTGGTACAGTTTGCTAGATACAACAACCCACCGATAGCACTCATATAAGGTACTCCTGGACCTAACATATTTTCGCTATCTTCACAGGGACTAAAAGGATCTCTCTCAACATCGAGAGTCCTACCAACCATTGGAGTACTCAAAGGAGTTGATTTGTCCATACGAAAGCGTTTCAATAACCTTTTCGTATAATTTGATTGATGCACAAATAAACCTTCTCGGAGATGCTTAATCTGGAGCCCAAGACAAAACTTTGTCTTTCCGAGATCTTTCATTTTGAACTCTTCTTTCATACGAGTTCGTGCATCATCAACCTCCTTTTGAGTTCCAATAACGTTCAGGTCATCAACATATACAGCAATGATCACAAAGCCAGATGATGATTTCTTTATAAAAATGCATGGACATATCGCATTATTCACATATCCTTTTCTCAAGAGATATTCACTTGAGCGATTGTACCACATGCGTCCGGACTGCTTTAATTCGTAAAGTGATCGCTGTAACTTGACCGAACAAAGATAAGGATCCAGATGACGAGGAGGGAACAGAAAAGTATGAGATTTCTATCAACTACGCCCAAGATGAAAAGTTATGGATCAGAAAAGTATGAGATTTCTATCAACTACGCCCAATGATCACAAAGCCAAATGATGATTTCAATGCCTCTGGCATTTTCAATCCTCAGGGAGTCTCATGTATATATCAATATCCAATGATCCATACAAGTATGCAGTCACAACGTCTATAAGATGCATTTCAAGATTCTTTGACGCCGTAAGGCTCATCAAAAATCTAAATGTTATTGCATCCATCACCGGAGAATACGTTTCCTCAAAATCAATTCCCGGCCTCTGAGAAAAAAATTGGGCTACTAATCGGGGTTTATATCGTGTTACTTCATCCTTTTCATTTACTTTTCTCACGAATACCCACTTATACCCAACATGATTTACATTCTCAGGCGTTATGACTATAGGTCCAAAGACATTTCTTTTATTTAGGGAGAGTAATTCAATTTCAATGGCCTTCTTCCATTCCTCCCAATCATGGCTTTTCATACATTCTAAAATGGACTTTGGATCAGGATCATCACTTTCGTGATCTATTTCTTTGGACACAGAAAAGGAGAATATTCCATCAACATCCTTTATCTTATTTCTGATCCATAACTTTCATCTTGGGCGTAGTTGATAGAAATCTCATACTTTTCTGTTCCCTCCTCGTCATCTGGATCCTTATCTTTATTTGGTTCTTCTTGAACCTTTTCATCTATGCCTTCTTTCAGACATCTTTCAGTATCAGGTTCTCCTAGAACCTCTCCTTTTTGCTCAACCAATTTCTTTTTCTTTCGAGAATTTTTATCTTTAGAACCCACAGGTCTCCCCCTCTTTAACTGAGCCCTAGGCTCATTCATTATATCTCCATCAGTGTGTTCTTTAGGAACAACAACTCTTGATGGAACATTTTCAGCGGGTATATATGATTTTGTCAGCCTTCTCATATCTGTGAACGCGTCTGGTAATAGGTTTGCCAAAATATGCAAATGCACAATTTTCTGAACTTCCAGCTCTCTTTGATTTGTAGGGGGATCAAGGTGTAACAACGATGGTGTACACCAAGTAATCTCTTTAGGAATTTCTCTAATTCCTCCCCATAATGCTGGAAATTCTTCTTCATTAAAATGGCAATCGGCAAATCGTGCCGTAAATAAATCACCAGTTACTAGTTCAAGATATCTTATATACGGCTTGTTCTAACTTTTTCAGAGTTTCTCTTTCCCGAGAATATCACTAATTCTCCCGGAACTACTAAATATCAAGATGCAAGTCTTTTGTCCTACCAGACATATTAATATACTGTATCTTTTACAAATTTTCTCCAGTGACCTCGTAACAAGCCGCTTTTCGTACCTCAAGGTCATCTTTTAATCATTCTCCGGAGAAATATGCATCTTTCTGATGCTTGGACTTCCGGTCCAAAACTTTCTCATTTTTCTAACGAGTTTCAAATTGATTGCCTTTGGCTAATCAATTTACTCTACTCTCATACATAGAGGTAGATTTCAAGATCATTATTTATATAGCGCTTTTTCATATTTATTGTCGACAATCTATTTTCTCTTTGGTTCCATCTTTTAACTTGTACTGATATCGTTAATCGAGATCTCTTTATCATCATCGATGATTTATCCGGGTACTTGACTACAAATTAACCATATCAAACCGTCTCTCTAAGAGATTCATCCTCTATTCATATATTTTCTCCATTTCGAGGATTCTTTGGAACCAAAGTGGTCTATCACATCTTTTGTGTGCCATAGACTCATATATGGTCCTTTTAGGACACATTTTCTTAATGGAGCCTTTTCAGCTGGAATATGAGATTTCAAAATGTCTGGCAGGCATTTTATAAATGGATTATCTTTCATAACTTTTATGATGATCCATATCTCATTTCATCAGTTGTTCATATGCTTCCAGCAATCTTGCGATCATATTTATTCCATATACTTTATCCCTAAGTATATGACTATATTCATGCCCAACTGCATGTTTATACCCGATCATGGGGATCATCTTACTTGATCAAGTTCTTTTCAAGTGCGAACATAATTTTTTCAATGTTTCACTCACTGGGATTCCTCTTTAATTCTCCCCCTCGAGATGATGACACTCCGTGTCCAATAACATATTCAATATTCCCATTTGGGATGTATTATGTTTCAAATCCTTTAGAGTGAGATCCTGAAATTGGGTCTGTTTAAAGCAATCACCTCCAGCAAACTTGTTTGATGATTCACCTCCCATGATGTTTTCTTTATTTTCTTTAAGACATGCTATATGTGAAAAACTTCAGGTTTTTCATTTCACAATAATGCTATAACATTATTTAAGATGGCTATATATTAGTAAACTTTTAGGTTTACCACCATTTATACGTATGCCATATCTTTCTTATGCATGTCTCTCCATCTTCTGGAGCCCATTATAATTTAATAAAATATTTATTTGATCCTTTAGAGTGAGATCCTGAAATTGGGACCATGTACGCTGATCCACTATCTACCAAGTATATCTATCTCCATCTTGTAACTCAAAATCTTATTAAGGAAAACAATTCTCATGTCGCATCGATATTTCCATTTTTATTTTCTGGATCATCCAGAAATCATATCAAGATGAGTATTTAAGCCATGAAAAGATGGTCCGGGCTCATAAGAGATGAACTTTATTTCACTTTCTTTCTCTTTTCCCTTCTGGAATTCTCTATACAGATTGGCTATATATTTTGGCGTACGATAACCATGTACCCAATTTCTGTTTATGTACGATAACCATATCTCCAGCAAACCTTTTATGTTTGTCTTTTATCACTCGACCATTTTCATTTGCGTGGAAGTTCTCATTATTTCTTAGGGACGAAATATTCTTCCTCGTCCTCTTCCACGACCATATTTGCGGTTTCAAACGCATCTACACCCTTGTCCTTTTCTAGTAGGACTTACTTGATGGTTTAGTATCATGATCTTCATTTTCAAGGAGGATTTACATCAACTCCAACTATTTAATAAATCCTTTCTTTTAAGGATTTAATTACTCAAAGATCTTCTAATCTTTTCTTTCAAAGATTTAATTACTTAAAAATCTTTCAATCATTTCTTTCAAGGATTTAATTATTCAAAGATCTTTTGATCCTTTTCTCATGATACACTTTATCTTATAAACCATCATCAAAGTGGTGTAATATATCATGGCTTTCTTTTCTCATCTGATATAGTTTATATTGATGGTATCTCAAAGCTCGTTTTCTCTTAGGTGCATCTTTGCACCCACTGCCCAGGTCATATAATTATTTCCCGTAATATCCAGGGCATTTATTTCGAGCTTTGTCAGATTCAACATGATAACTGTATTCATAGAATAATAATATAAAAATAAAATAAAGACGGGAATTTAAATGCATAATTTAAATGCAGAAATTAAAAGTATAAAATAAAAGCAAAAATTAAATTGCAAAAATTTAAATTGCAGAAATTTAAAAGCATAAATAAAACTGGAGGCTTAGCCTTCCAAATGATCCGAGGAGACATAGTCTACCATGTTGATCACTTTTATCAAGGTTTGAGGAGACATAGTCTGCCATGTTAACCTTTTCTTTTTATTCAAGGTCCGAGGAGACTTAGTCTACCATTTTTGACCTTTTCTTTTTATTTCAAGATCTGAGGTGACATAGTCATCTATTTTGATCTTTTCTTTTTATTCACGGAGGCAAAGCCTACAACGTGTTCATCTGATCGTGAAGGCATAGCCTTTCTTAACAATCAGTCGGGGAAGGCAACGCCTATCATCCCGAAAAATAAACGAAGAATGCCTAACCTCTCACTCCGAAACAATAATATTTAAATAAATTAAATAAATTAAAAATATAAATTAAAACTTATCTCACTAGTTCCTCGCTGGTTTGAGAGCGTTCGTGCTGATAACATGTTGTAAAATACATGTGAGGAATGCATCTGAAGCTTAATTATATTTATGCTTGTATTATAATATTTGTTGATAGAAAAAGAAGTATAACGAGAGATGAGAGAGAGGAAGATGTTCATCATCTGATTATTAAAACTTATCACTTACAAATGACCTACACTTCCTATTTATAGGCATAATGAGTCGGTGACTTAGGGGAGAATTAATAATGTAATAAGTTAATTGATAATCATCTAAAATCTTATCTTTAACAATTGAGATATTTGTTATTTGACAAATTGTTTCTATATTTACTGAGCTTGTTCTTCCAACACCTTTTGGGCTCTAAAAGTCTAAAACGAGAGTTTATGTAATTGTAAAACTCATTAAACTTTACATTAATAAAACAGGCTTCTTATGAGTGGAGACTGAGAGTTCTAAATCCAGTAGTCTTGGGTATTGTCACAATGTTATCGTTCATATATTCCCTGAACATGCATTTGTAGAAAGCCCATTTGTGTGGCCTACCTAGTACATGCATATAAAGCTTGCTCGGTAAAATCATGAGGCATGTGTGCTCGGCAGATAATACGATTCGGCGTGAAGTCGGTTTCGGTTATACAATTAGTCCAAACCGAAACTACAGTCTTTTTTTTATAACACTTGCAACATGTGAAACTACAGTCTATATACATAAATACATAACAAAAAATTATATAGTAATAATAATTGAATATTAATTTTGAAAGTTCAACTATCATGTTATAACTTTCACAGTTAATAAAAACTTTGATGAATAGATTAATGTTTGTTGATATTTTTGATTTTTTAAAATCGATTTATATTGGATTTCAGTAATATTATGATCGGGTGATTGTCGGGGGCGGACCTACATTAGAGAGTATGGATTCACTTGACACCACAAAAATTTATAAAAACTTGTGTTTTGTAGGTAATATTCATATGTTGATAGTGACATATTGGTTGAGCAAACTATGACTGAATCCCCAAATCTGAGTTCAAATCTCTTCTAATACCTTTCTATATTGTTTTGACCCCGCATAATTTTTTTTCTGGGATCGGCACTGGTGATTGTGGTTGAGTGGTAAGGAGACGAGACTGAGACACCAACATGTTTCAGGTTCGATCCACCTGCTGCGCGAAACTAAGTCACAATTATCCTGGTCACCTAACACGGATATGGGCTTATGCTTTAGGACCCATTTGAATAACCAGAGAGAGAGTCTATCCGTGGGCTGCACCTCCCCTTGAGGATTAGTCTGGACATCTCCATGGACCTAAGATATCCCCAGGTTAATAAAAAAAAATATATAATAATAATAATAATATCATCCGGATGTTAAAATGTGCCATTTCACTTTGATATGAAAAAATTGTATTTTTGAAATAATAAATAACTTTTGAGAGTCTTGCTTGCGCGGAATGAACATAAATTATGTATACAAATTATTTATACATATTATTATTTATTTTATATTCATTTATGTATTATGCAGTAAAAATATATTGAATACTTAAGAAGCGGGTAACTATTACGTATATAGTTAAACTGGAGTAAACATATAAATAAAAAACATCCCTCTTTGTATTTACAATATTGTTTTGTTAGTAAAAAATCATAATACTTAATTATTTTATATGGTGTATAATTAAACTTAAAAGATATTAAAAAATTTATCTTATATATTTTAATATGAATATTTATTAAATGAAGTTCGTACTCATATGATTTAATTAACATTTTTATATTTACTGTAACAAATATTATTTTTATTTATATGAATATTTATTAACCAATGCTTCCTAATCAAAGCAAATTTTGAAATTAGCATGTTTATACTTTATATATATATATATATATTTACTTAGAATATATATTGAAGAGATTTCATATTTATAGGATTTTATGATCATTTGTATTTCACTATGACAAAAAGTTAAACATTGATCACAAAATTTTCAATGTTGACTTTTAAAATTTTTAGTAATTTATAAGATTTAAAACAAAAATCAAAATATAGCATATAATTAAAAAATATAAAATTTAATTATATTATATAATATGATTGCTTGATTTATTTTAAGAATATAAATTAAAAATAATGATGAAAGTTTGAAAATTGTTATCAAATATTTATTATTCAAAATTATTAATTATCATATATTTGTTAACCATGTTAGGCAATTTTGTAGCTTTTATTTAAGTAAATAATGGAGAATATTCTTTTATACACTACTAATTATTTGAATAGTTAGTTTAATAAAAAATATACTATATATTGAGATGAACCAATTTATTTGTCTAAAGATTCTAAGAATCAACATAGTAATGACACGTAGCTACTAAAATGTTGTAATGCTCGAGGATTAAAATATAAGAGATTAGGAATCATTATATATCACCACATAATAATCAGGAATCAGTATTACCATATTTTTGGGCCAGGACAAGAATTTTTATCATTGCAATTAGTGATAAGTAAAAATATCATTTTCGAATGCATTTTTACTATTATATTAAACCAAATCAAACCACATACTGAAGGTTAAGAGTATCTCCAACAAAGAAGTTTTTACTCCGGAATTCTAATATTTAATTATAAGTTTTTAAATTTTATGACAAATCCCTTCCAAAATATCTCAAACCAAATAATATTAATATATACACATCTATATATATATATATATATATATATATATGTTTTTTTTTTAGAATCTCGGAACTAGATTTCTCTCATTGGAGGTATTTTAAGAACTATTTCAAAATGCTAAATGAAAGCGTGAGATATTTTTGTTTATAAATTTGTCAAAAATAAATTACTATATCATGTTGTGATATGTGAAGAAGCATAATTAGTGATGGATAAATAATCCAAAATCCGAAAGCTGATTTGCAACTGGATCAAAAATTTTAAAAAGTCAAATGGTTACTATTTTTCTAAACCTAAAAAACATAACTGAACCATAACCGACCTGAGAACCAAACTGACCAAATTCCGTGTTCTGATATGTAAATGTTGTAGTTCTATACAATAAAACCAATATGACATACAGTATAGGAGATATATAATTATCCTTATATATAACTGGTGAGTTGTTTCAAATATAGCATTGAATAATTTTCTAGTTATTTTGATTATAGTTGATGAAAAATAATTATGTTCGGTGGAAATATATATACAGTAGAAACTCAATAACTTAATATTCTATAAACTAATAAACATTATAAATTAATAAATTTCCTCGGTCCCGAGTTGGACCAACGTAAAGTATGACACCATTTGATAAAATAATACGATAATAAATTTTTGCAAAACCTTATGTAAATATATGGTCCCAATTTAAACATAAATCAATAATTATTGTTTATAAAATTTATATAAATATAATCAATATATTGCATAATTGGTCTTTTTTATTTATAGTGAATTTTATCTTTATTTTTTCTTAATATTTATAATACATTTATGTTATTTTTATTTTACATTTAAAATGCATTTATATTTACAATATTCACCAAATAATTGAATATTAACAACATAACTTTTACATCATTAAAAATTAATCAATACATATACTGTAAAGTCAAGTATTCTTCATATTTATAAATACTTCAAAAAAATATAAATCTAAAAATGAAATTTCTGTATATTAATAACTCAATATAACAATATATCAAAGTTTCAACATTATTAAATTATAGAGGTTTTATTATAGTTGATAGGAATATTTTTAATTTTTCATAGTACAACATATTTCACATTTTTTTCCTTTTGGAATTATCTTTTAGTTACAAACTACAAAGGAAACATATGGTAGGCAACATTAAAAATAAATAAATGTACAATAAATAGCTTGGCATAGTTACTTAACATTTATAATATCTTGCCATAGTTAACACTAGATTTTATTGTGTGTAATATCATTAATAATCATTATTTAAGTTTTCTGGTTTTATTGATATTGTTAGCCAAATAGGTAAATATAATATACTAGGTCCGGCCCGCCCTACGGGCGGGTTCTACTTCACATTTGATTTCGGTTATTACGTTTCGTATTGTTTGTACAAATTAGATATTTGTTATCATTTCTTTATTCCTTTGTGAGAGACAATATGAATAGTTTTATAAAAATAAGATATTATTATTTTTAAAATATTGAGAAAGTATTAAATGGGATATGTATTATTTTTAATATTTAAAATTTTAAAGGGAACAATTAAGTCAGAGAATTTTTTCTTGTGCATTGTTTAAAACAACATGTTTTTATTTGTAACGAATACACTGGAAATATGAAATTATTTGTTTATAATGGTATAAACGTGACAAATTAATTATTATAGTATTGAAACATGTTGTTTACGATATTGTGGCCCTGCATGTTGGACATCTGATGTTCATTCGGATCCAGTCAACAATGCATTGGTGATGATATATATGGTAGTATTGCAGTTCATTTATAGAATCATCACTTACAATTTTCTCCATGCATATTTTGCAGATTTCATTTTCTTCCATGAGTGAGGGTGTTCTCTTATCAGAATGAAGGTTTGTTGTAGCAATGTCGACGTCAATTATGTGGATTGTAATCCGTCAGATATAATATGATGTGTACACTCCTCTCTTCATAATTGGTGAGATGTTCAAGCTCCGTATGAGAAAATGTAGATGCTGATTCTGCGATCCTTTCAGCAGAGTGTATGCTCATGTCATGGTATATGAGCATAGATTCCATTACCCCAATGGTTAAATCTGTAAGATAATGAGAATCATTGGTTGAGAATTTGAGGTTGATTGATATGTTGGTTTGATTTGTATTAATACGGGTATGTTGATGGTGAGATTTCTTTTTGTTCTAATGCTTGGTATGCTTCAAAGCCGAATGTAAGAGCATATTCTTGATTTGGTTCCATGTATATTGGATAAAGGTGAAGTGTTTGATGCTCCATAATGACGTATTTATGCATTTAGACTATTAGAGTTACAATTGTTGGGTAGTGTTTTATTATTTTGAAACATATAACTATAATAAAGGAGGGGGGTGTTTAATATGAAGCGTTAATAGTACTTAGTTATAAATGCCATGCTTAAAACCAACGCTCTGATTAGTAATGTTATTCCTTTTTAGTGTTAAAGTCATATGCATATTGTGGGTTGTATATAATTTAACAGTCGTTGATTATTTTAATTATCTTCGTATTTATATATATGTTAATGTATTATATAGAGAATACTTAATTCTGATTTCATCTGTATTTAAATATATTTTGAATATACAATGAACCGGTTATACAAATATATAATGGTAGATAACTGAAAATTATATTTATGATTGCCATCTACATAAATAAAAAGGTTATTTAAACATTAGATACAATCAAAATAGTCTTTTATCATTCAAGTTTTCATGAAAAAAATATATTTTAATTTACAACTGATTTTTATTTTTACAAATTAACTTTAGAATAATTTAGTCATCATCTGCAATCATAAAAGAAAGTACAAACCAATATATAAATTTTTTTTTGTTCGTTTAGAGATATATTAGATTTGTGGATTGATATACAATCTTGGTCTGAAAAGTACAAATAATTATAGATAAACATACAATGTATATATAAAAGCAGGTTTACAAAATATTTGAACCGGTTTGGAATTTCAAATTGGTTTACATCATTAAACAAATTTTTTTTAAAGAAAAATACAAAACTGAAACTAATTTTATTGGTTTAAAAATAGACACACAAAGCAGAATCGTGAAATTAAAGTATTTGAAATTGTGATAAATTCTGAAAACTATCTTTGAGTGATTCTAATAATTTGGAAATATTCAAAATAACAAAATTTGTAATATAGTAACGTGATGTTATTGGCAACGAATATATTATAAATTACCAGTTATTTTCACTCGGTTATACGTACTTTTTCTGAGTTCTTTTGTACTGGAGTTTTAGTTCTGATAAAAAAAATGTAGAGCAAAGGTATTTTAGTATTGTATAATATGTATAAAAATTTGGAAAAAAAAGTATAAATTTTTTTTGTGGTGTTACTTGCAGACTTGTAGTAACTGATTTCATATATAGCACCTTCCCTTCCAGATAATCCAAGCAATATAAGTGCTGCTCTTCCCACAAAGGCTATAGTAGCATGTAGATTTGACATTTCTGATTATGTAAATGTTTTTTTTTTAAATAAAGCCATAAGGTCACCAACATTAATAATATCTCATAGGATTTTTTTTTAAAAAAAAATCATTAAGTAATAGTTAAAAAGAGAGAGAGTGTAAAAAATGGAGTAGACTTTAAAAAAAAGAAGGCTCTCAGGACACCCTGTGAGATTAAGCCTTCCAAAGCTCTTCGAGATATGGTATGTCATATTTGTCAGCAGCAAGATAGAGCGCTCGAGTGTGTTTGCTGGTGGGACTCAAGATCCTGCTAGAGAAGAACTCGAGAAGAGCCTTGAGTTCCTCCTAACTCGAGTCAGGAATAGTGATTGATTTCTCTACTGAAGTTTTGCATTCATCAGAGTCCAACATGTCGCTAAACACTTTCGACTTCACTGCCTATGGGATAAACAACAAAATTCAGTCAAAAGTCTATATAGACGTACTAAGTAAAAGTTGCATATTAGCATTTTATATGCATATGAACTGAAGACTGCACGTGAAGTTGGAGTTTCACATGAATATGATAGAGCAATCAGGATCCAAATTCCATGTCTATTATGCTAACCACATCAATCAAGTTGTCTTTACATATATGCTTATTGGTTTGAAATCACATATCTCATGTGTATTTCATCCATATGAATTTCAGTAGAGTGAAAGTTACCAACTAGTGTCAATATAGCAATGCTTGTAAGCTTACAGGAAACATATAAACAATGAGACAAAACAATATTGTAATTAATACTTGAGTAATAAAAAGTGTATATAGGTTCTTCTACACCCTCAATCTAATTTTGTCAACTATGAACTAAACATCCATAGAAAGTTCAAAATCACTCTCACTTATAACTTTACATTTGCATTGTATATATTTAAATTATTATATCTATATATATACATGAGGGAGATGTTCACAATCACTTATAAAAAAGAGTTCAAAAAATATAACTCTATTCACTACAAAATGAAAACATGACTATTTTCTTACAGAACTTTTTGAGGAAAGAAATTTCCGACGGTTCTCTATGGATTTAAGCATATCTATATAGACCAATTCTCCCATCAATATATACTTATGGAAACGAAATAAGTTTTAGAGACGTTACCAAAATAGCTTTGTGAGAAGGAATTCCAGGCACATCACCACCAGGTTTAACTATAACATCAGTGTGTATTCCATTTTTAAATGCCAAAACATTATCACCGAGAAAATCCACTCAATCCAATTTCCTCTTTCTAGTGTCTATTGCTTCTCTCTGCATGAAAAATAAGAAACATACTTATCATTGTAATACACCGTAGTTTCAGTTCATCCAGCTTCCTCCACCCCGTGAAGCTTCTTCTCCGTCCTCCTCCATCAAGCTTCTCTACTTCCTCCAACTTTCTTTACCAAAACAAAAACGACAAATCGATATCAAAACTCAGAGAATACAATACATTGATAAGAAAAACATAGAATTTTTGTAAAAGTAAAAAAATTTGATGCATTTCTTTCCCTCCAATGAAGAGGCTTTAGCTTGACCTGACCGTTTTTGGAGCTTGAGCCTTCCCCTGAAGATGACCCTTTCGGAGCCGGCAGTGATTTTGAACCTGACGTCTTCTTTAACGGTGGAGGTGGAGGTGGAGAAGGACCGATAGGCTAGAGTGAGGAGGTGGAGAGGTGGAGGAGGTGCTGGTGCGGTTTTTTTAACCGGAGGCTGCAGCAGAGGAGGTGGTGGCGTATCCGGTTTAGCAAACTTGTAAGAATCTGATTTAATCGGATGATTATCATTGTGAACTACACTGTGAGAAGCGGAGGATCTACCTCTGAGAAGCGGCATCTTTGTAACGGGTTCAAACTTCTTGTTCTTTGAATAAATCACATTCTTCTCTTCGTCGTTCGCCGTGAACGATCACTTTCCTAAAGCTTCCACTTTTGTTGTTTCTCTGTCTCTGCGTATTTCTCCAATATAACACATCGAGAGAATTCTCATCCACAATCAATCCTTTGACGTTTCCTCCGAATCTTGTGAACCCCTCGCGAGCTAATGCCGCCTCTGCAAGTGAGGGAACAGGAGGAAGGGTGTTCACGACGTTGAATCTGTCTCTCCGTTGCGCCGCACGGTGTAGAGATGGACAAAGAAGAAGTGAACGTCTGCTAAGAGTAAAGTTCTTGCCGCCGTTATGAGTATAGCCCTCGTGATCTTTTCTCTGTCCGAGGATGATGATTGTGGGTTTTGCTGCTGGAGACGAACCGGAGAGGGAGAAGGAGTGGTGAGGGTGTCAATGTTTTGTGGAGAATCAGATTGAGAAAAGGAATTGTAAGGGAAGAGAAGAAGAATCAAGGAGAAGAAAATTAGGTTAGATCAGGAGGGAGAGGAAGAAGCGGTGGCCGTGGTTAAATGAAACGCAGAAGCCTAATCCAGATTTGGCCTACATGGCCTTTCCAGGCTGGCATCCAACGTGGACACTCTCAGGAGGAGAGATGCTCTCTTTTATATAATAGATACTTTGCTATAAAAACTTGCATGTTAATATATCTTCTAATTAATATATTTTTTTGTTAGACCTAAAATCAAACTATTGACTTATATTATTTTGTATGATTATCCCTATGTTTTGTTAGATAAGTAAACTCCAATTAGAGGTGAGGTCTTTGAATTACTGCATCAGTGGTTAAGAAGGTATTGGGTAACTAGATGATGAGAGTTCGAGGACTTAACTGCATATCTGAATTACTGGGTTCAATTCTCACTGGAAGTTAGCGTAACCAGTGGAATGATTTTTTGTCAAAATCTATGTCCAATGTATGAGATTTGCAAGGCAAACTGGATCCCAAGGGAAGAAGGCGAACTCTTTATTCAGAAACGCCTCAAACTACTTCGTTCTCTAGTTATGAGGAAGCGGATCAACTTTAATGAACTTGTGCTGGCTCAGATCCAAAACTTAACTACGAAGACATACGATATGTCAGACATTCCCTTTCCAAACCTTATTCATCAGATTTTGTAGTATCAGAAGAATATTCGTCACATGCTTGATGATGATCATGTTTTGGGTGAGCCACAGATGCTCGGACAAGACTCAACTGGTGAAATTTTTTTGTCTGATGAGTCACACATTCCGGGGGAGATGAAAATTTAGGCGTTTCGTAGTGTTTCAGGTGTTTTGTCGCGTTTTGGGCATTTTGTAGCGTTTCAGGCTGAACATCCTTGTTTGTTTCATGTTCTGAATATTGTTGCTTGTGTCTTATGTGTAATCTTGAACTTATTATGTCATTGGAGTTATAAAGGTTGAACTGAAGCAGACTGAGTGACTTTTTGACACGTTGAACTAATAATGAGGGCAGCTGTTGCTGCAAATTGTGTGTGGTTGAGTTTTTGCAGGCTTAGGAATGAGGTAACTCGTGTACACAAAATAGGGGAGATTATAGACTCAAGAGTTTAAGTTGGATTGGAACCGGTTGAGATTGGTTTGGTTGAGACTATTGATGGTCGAGAAGGTTCTCGTTTAGTAACTTGAAGGATATGATATCGTGATCAAAGTTGTTATGAGGAGTAGAGATATATGGAAAGAAGATCTTGAAGAATTTTCAGAGGTGGTGATATATAAGGATGTGGTGACCTAAGTAAGCGGCTGCGCCTTTACAGAGAGAAAGATCGAAAAAGGTTTATTGAGCAAAAAAATTACAACAAGGGAACTGTATGAGCGGTAACTAGAGTTGTGGTTCTCATGTTTTGGATAGTTAATAATTGGCTAGTCTTGATACACGTGTGTGTAGTCATAGAAATCTGATTAAACAATAGTGTTGAGATTGTTTAAACGATTCTTAATAAATGTATTGTTGAAAGAAGTTCATTGTGCTCAAGTTTCTTGTATTGTCTCTGTTCTCGATATTTCATACACTTGTAAAAGAAGGTGTATTTAATTTAAAATCTTACAAAACAAAAAATTAGGTCCAAAGGAATGTTTCGGTTTTTAATGAGATATATGTCTACATCTTAGAAACAGTGGAAAAATGAAGTTGTTATATATTTCCTACATCAGAGCTCTTTTACTGTAATAATGTTTTACTTATTTACATATAAATGTCAAGAACATGGTAAGCAATTAGATGTAGATTAGATTAGCAACACTTGAGATATATATTATATATGGAGTTGGTTTGGGAATATTCATTGAAATATTTTGGCGTTATATAATTAATTCAAAATTGTACTTTAAGAACCATTAGCTCAATCGTAATAATATATGTTGTGAGATCATCTTTTGACTGAATTGTAACATATTTGGGAAAGATGACATATCCATTTTGATGTGGAATTTATGTTTTATCATATGAAACTAAAATAATTGGCTAGTATTAATTTTGTTGTTTTTTGACATCGAACACCATGCTTTATTAATTCAAGACGAAAAGGTTAGCTTGTGAGGCTAACCACGTCGGAATCGACGAGTTTACATGGGAAAGGATAGAATTTTGAAGACGAGCTCCTTTGGCAAGGAGGTCGGCTCTTACATTACGATTACAAGCTATAAAAGCGATAGAAAAAAACATTAAACTCAGATACCAAAAAGGTGAATTCATTCCATTTCGAAGCCAAACTTGGCCAATCTTCTTCTTCATTTATCAGCTTTACAAGCTGAAGGCAGTCCGGTTCAAAGGACATTGATGTATAGCCTAGCTGCAGGGAATTCCTCATTGCTCGAAGCAAAATGTTGAACTCTGCGTGAAGGGGGGATGGTACTTGCTTCATCCCAATAGAACCTCAGAAGTGTTTCCCTGGTTCAAAATCAAAAACAAAACCACCACCAAAAACGTTTGAATTAGTCACCCAGGATGCATCCACTTGGAATCGAGGGAATGGTGGTTCATTCAAACCGTTTTCATTGACAACTGCCGCAGGTTTTTTGTGTAGTAACTGTATTTGTGCAACTCGCCATTCTTTATCTTCACGAGATGCATGCTCAACCGTAGCCGGAGGGAGGATGTCCTTCCCATTTGAAACTTTTTCATTACGTGACTTCCAGAACAACCAAAGAATCCAGGGAAAGCGTGCCATTGCACTGGTAGGAGCTCCCATATTCTTAGCTCTGAGTAGTAAATAATCAAAATTTTCCACCAGTGAGTTGCTCGGGAATACACCCGGACCTGATGGTATGTCTGAGAGGTTCCAGGTCTGGAGTGCGGGTGGACAAAGAATAAGAAATGGTTGGTCGTTTCCTCTTCGAGTCCACATCTTGGGCAAGTGTGATCTGTCCCGCAACGTCTTTCTACCAGCCGGCTACAAGTCGCTATACACTCTGATAAAGATTGCCAAAGAAAGTTTTTAATTTTATGAGTTGTTTTCAGCTTCCAAGTCATGGATTTGAGGAGATTCGTGCTTGGTTCCGTCACATATTGCACGCACTTGTCTTCTTTTATTTTTGAGGCTATATCGTATCCGGATTTGATGGTATACTGGTCAGATTTCGTATGGATCCAACAGTAGACATCTTCCTTTCCAACATAGCTGGAACCTATGCTCCATATTAACGGGATGTATCATGGGTCTACAACCGCCTCAAGGATATCTGTTCTCCATTGTTTCGATTCTCATCAATGAGGTGACTAACTTGAAGGTCTTGATCCCGATATACACCCGTGTCTAATTCTGCTCTCGCCGGGAGCGTTGGGATCCATGGGTCAAGCCACACCCGTGTGCTGCAGCCTGATCCTATCGTCTTCCTCAAGCCGTCTCGGAGAAGGTCTTGTGCAGCAAGGATGCTCCTCCAGCCGTATGATGGGGAGTTTGATGATTTAACCTCCATAGGGCTAGTATGTCTGAAGTATCTTCCCTTTAGTACCCGAGCCAGAAGAGAGTTAGGGTGGTGCAGGAGCCGCCAGAGTTGCTTGGCAAGTAAGGCCAAATTAAAGCCATGGAGATCTCTGAAGCCTAAACCACCTTTCTCGAACGAAAAAAAAAATTTCTCCCAAGCTATCGAGTGGAGTCCCCGGTTGTTTGCTTTCGTACTCCACCAGAATTTTGCTATTGCACTTTGGAGCTTGTTGATAATATCCTTTCGTAGGAGAAAGCGTGACATAACATAAGTAGGCAAGGCTTGGGCTACTGATTGTAATAAAACTTCTTTACCTCCTTTAGAGAGAAGTCTCGCCGACCAGGAGTTGATCCGGTCATTAAGGCGATCTCTAATAAAAGCAAATACTTGTCTTTTGGACCCACAAATATTCTCAGGTAGTCCTAGATACATATTCCCATGCCACCTTCCTTATGGATACCCATTTGTTGTTTGATTGCGCGCTTTGTATCCTGGTCTACTCTACTGCCACACTGGATAGATGATTTTCCGGGGTTTAATTCTTGCCCCGAGGCCTTCCCATACAGGTTAATAATCCTCATTAACTCAGCACATTGCTGGACATCGACTTTACAGAAGAACAGGCTGTCATCTGCAAAGAGGAGATGTGAAACCGCTGGACTCACCATAGCTATTTTTAAACCTGTTATCCTTCCCTCCTCCTCTGCGCCTTTTAATTAAGAGGTAAGAGCTTCCGTCATAAGGATAAAGAGGAAAGGTGACATTGGATCTCCCAGACGTCACCCTCGGGACGGTTGAATATTTCCTTTTGGTTAACCATTTAACAGAATTTGATAGGAGACTGATGAGACGCACCATCGGATCCAGGATACCCATGTCTCGGAAAAGCCCATCTTTAACATAAGTGCTTCGAGAAAGTTCCATTAGACTCTATCATAGGCTTTACTCATATCCGTTTTGATTGCCACAAACTTTGCTTTACATATTGGGTTAGTGCGCAGGGCATGAAAATCTTCTTGTGCCAGCAAGATATTGATATGAGTCGTTTCGCCACAAAGGCGGACTTCGTCTCCGAGATAAGTTTTGGGAGAAGTGTTTAGGCGAGTACATAAGAGTTTTGAGATGATCTTATAGCTCACATTGCAGAGACTTATAGGACGAAACTCCGCCATGTCCCGCGGACGTTCTGTCTTGGGAATTAGGCAAATATTTGTTTGGTTTAGCAGTGGGTCAAAAGAACTCGTCACAAAGAAGTTCTTAACTGTTGGTAAAATATCTTTTGCTGTGACCTCCCAGAATCGGTGATAGAAAAGGCTCGTCATACCGTCAGGACATGGTGCCTTGTCTGGATTGATGTTGTCTATTGCTTTCTTAATTTCTCCATCAGATGGTATCCGAGTTAGATCCTCATTCATGGCTGGGGTGACTTTCACGGTAATATACCGGAGGGCTTCCTCAGAGTCTCCCGTTTCCGAGGAGGTAAAGAATATTTTGGAAATAGTCAGCCGCAACTTTCTCAATACTTTCATCACTCTCTGCCCATCCACCGCCTGGCTTTTTCAGTTTGGTGATGCGGTTTCACGCGCGTCTTTGTTTGGTAATAGCATGAAAGAACTTTGTGTTCCTATCTCCATCTTTCAACCATTGTACACGGCTCTTTTGTTTCCAATAAAGTTCCTCTTTGCGGAAGGCTGAGCAGAGATTCCATTTAAGGTTTAGTATCTCTTCACTGGTAACGGAGTAACCGGTTGGGCCTTCTCTAGCTGTTCCTTAATGGTTTTTATCTTTTTGCGTATTTGATGGGTTAGATTTTTTCCATCTTGCGATTGCACGGCGCACATCACGTAATTTGATATGGAGGGTACGACTTCCTCCAGTCTCTTCCGGGTCCTATCCCTCTTCGATAGCCTCCTTTAAGCCGTCCTTCTCAAGCCATCTCCTATCAAACTTGAAGCTTCTATGGAGTCTGACTGTTCGTGACTGAACACTATTTAGAATGGGGAGGTGATCAGAACCCCATAGCTTTAAGTACTCCACATTAGTGTGGAAGAATATGTGGTGCCAGTCTTCATTCCTATGGTACGGTCTAGACGGCATTGAACTTTTCCGGAGCTTTGATACCCCATCCAGGACATCGGATTACCTTTGTACGGAAACTCCACCATTCCACAATCAGCTCGCATGGCTTTGAAGGCCAGAAAAGAGGTTTCCGGACGTTTTCTTCCCCCTTTTTCTCGTGGTTTCCGGTTATCTCGTTAAAATCTCCGCTCATTAGCCATGGGCCTGTTCTAGAAGAACTCATCCGTGTCAATCTTTCCCATACATAGTCACGACACTCAACGATCGTATCGCTGTAAACAAAAGTTATAAAAACTGTGTCCCTTTATGGTAGCTGCAATATCAATCATACACTTATCGAAATAAAGAATCGACATATCATAAGAATCCATATAAAAAGTGCTAGTCCACCGCTTCTACCTTCTGGTTCCACGGTGAAAAATTTATTATAACCAAAAGAAATTTGTAAATCTTGCAAAAAGGTACGAGTATTTTTTTTTGTTTCAGATAGAAAAAGAAAAGAAAGTGCAAAAAACGATGAAGCTCCCGGAGATGCTGCTTGGTCAAGTAGGTTCCGGCCCCTTGACAATTCCAAGAAATTGTATTCATATCTTCTTATTGGGTGGTTTCTGGGACCCCACCTAACCTGAAACAAAAGACAACATCGTACTTTTAGCAGATGTAACCACCTCATTAATTACGATGGGACAGCAAGAGATTTGGAGCTTTTAAAATTACCCGAATCTTTCTTCCTCGGTGATGGACGTCCTTTTAGTGCATTCAGCTTCTTTGAGGCTTTTGCTCCCTTGAGCTCCGGGAATTGGGAGCCTTTCCTCTTTTCTTCTGCCCGGCCATGACCCGAGCCTCAATAGAGAGACTTTGAGACCGCACTCCTTAATTTCTTTGAATTTGATATGGGCTTTACCGCTTTTGCGGTTCTTATTGATGCACCATTTTCTTTGTTCACAGCATTTGCTGGAGAGAGTTGTTATATAGCATCTATGATCTCTGCATCATCCCCCGACTCATCGCCCAAAATATCATCATTTTGCATCATCTCCTCATCCATAACTTCATCACCAAAGTCATCCACTAATTTATCTACCTCCGCTTCTTCTTCCCTAGACATAACCATTTCATCTATATGGCTCGACTTCATTAGTTTAGCTAACTCTAGGCATGGTTCCTCAGTTCCGGTACTATGTCTAATCGGAGGTGAAACATACCTTCCATCTGCATTTAGCTCCCGAAGCTCCATTATTTTTTGCTCACGCTCTTCTTTAGTCACGTCCATACACGAGTAGATATCATGAGAGATACGCTTACACCCAAAAAAATGACGATTTAGGCCTTCGTACGTCATGTATACCTTTCCGATATCTCCATTAGGGAATTCCACTTTTGCTTCCATCTTAAGGGGTGTATCAGTATCGACGGAGACTTGTATGCGAGCATTATTTTCATCGATTTTTTCCTTCTTCCCCAACGCTTTACCAATTACCTTGAAGGTTTCTTCGTTCCAGAAGTGGACTGGGACGCCAGTGATCTTTATCCGAAACGGTATTGTTTTTGGGAAGTTTTCACTTGTTGATGGTTCCCAACGTTCTAGGGCAAAGATCCAGTGGTTGAAGTGATCTGGTCTCTTGTTCAACACCATGACGAGGTCTTCTTCCTTATCAAAATCAAAACGGAAGCGACCGTTTCCCAGATTCACTCCGCGAGCCCTCCCTTCCACGTTCCAGATCTGTGCCTTTGGGAGAAGAGAAATCATCGCTTCGATGCTACGTCCTCCTCTATGAAGGACTCTTCCAATTAGGGTTTTTTTAAAAAAGGTTATGACTCGCCGTCAGGTCGCATGCTGGGATGCGGATGATCTCCTCTTCCGCTGCCAGATCCAGACTGCGTCGAACAGAGGTAGAGTTGCCTCCTATGTGGATTAGGTTTGACTGTGAACTCATAGCTTCAGAGTATAGAAACAACACAAGCTTAGCACAAGGCTAGATAAGGTAACAAGAAAACTTTAGGGTTTCTGAGAAAAAGATTTGTTTCCTTAGTAATAGCGAATAGCGTAGTAGAGCACTAGAAATCGGTTATTTTTATAGCAGCTATAACCCTACCAATCCTAGCAATAAGTGTATGGTAGTCTTCCTTGCAGAAGAGGTAAGGTTATGGTGGTTTTGTCGTCAGGCGCCGTCAAACTTTTAGGATCTGAGAATCGCCTATTTTTTCGCCCAAAACCCTAGCCATTGGCTAGTATTACTTTGAACTTGGAGTGATAATATATTTTAGAACCTTTAAAGCATTTACTTTTGTATCAACAGATTTAATGTTTCCCAATTATTTCTGTAAATAAATGACTCCTCAATAATTGAGAAACATTATTTACGGATCACTGGATTTACTAGTTTAACCGCGGGTTCGGATAGGGTATGAAAACACTGTTCAGAATAGATCCCTAAGTAAAAATATGATTCATTAGGATTCCAGAAGATTTGATGTTTCTATGTTCTTACGAACATACTTCAAAGATGGGCTACTGACTGTTAAATTCGATCGTAAAAGAATATAACTGTATACGAGTAATGAAAACTCAAGAGCAGCAGAAAAATTATAGAAAGTCATCTCAAATTATGAAACCCACTTCTTGTAATAACTATATAGTTGAAGGAACTGTATTGGGTGGGAGATTGTACTAATGCCATAGAAATGGGAGACAACTTGATGAAACATTTTAACCACTAATTTGTAAAGTAACGTTATATATAGAGAAACTATTGATACACAGTGTGTAAAGGGAGGAGGAGCCAATCTTTAACACAAAACATGTTTCAGACATGTTCCCTACTATTAGATTGTGTCCAAATAGAGAACATCATTGAAGAAAATAACAAATCCATCACTTTTCATCATGTTCCTCCTTTTTCTCTCTTTTTGATTACAGAGAAAACTTTTGTGGGAATAAAAAGTGTTGGTGTTGTGTTTCTTGTTTGTTTACTGAGATAATGATTCCGTAAATTTTTAGTGTAAAACATTCGAAGTCATCTTATCCAGTTCATCCCATACAAATTTAGTTAGGTCTAGTCCGGTTAAAACTTTTATAAGTTTGGTTACCTAGAATGGAGAAGACATAGATCCCCAGCATTTAGGCTAGGTCAACTTATATAATACATTGTCTGTTACAGTCTGAAAGTTGATGAAAGTAAAATATAGTCGTATAGTATAATTTTTTAAAAACTAAATCTTATGGTATAATTATTTTGACTTTTATAAAAATACAAATTAAATATATTCAGTTACAGAGAGACAGCAATATATTTGTTAAAAGCATAAATACAAATTTAAATTGTGAATTTATCTACCAGTAAAGAATTTTATCAAGTTTGTAGAAAAAAACAGAACTTCTAATCAAAACCATGACTTGATGGATTGGCTGGTAGTCTAATGAATATGTACAGTTTCTAATCACTTTCTCTCTTGCGCCAACTATCTAGTTTGATGAGTTATAGTTTTTTTGTCTATGCTTATTCGAAGTTGAGGAACCTAGGTTGTATGGAAATTCTGGTAAAAGTCTGTTTCCTATTTCGGAAACATTTCGGAATTGAATTCTCTTGGAAATTAAAAAAAAATCTTCAGAAACGTGTTTTTTAAAATTTTCATTTTAGAAACACGATGGAAACTTACATTCTAATTTGAAAACACATGATTCTGATTTGAAAACGCTAAAACTAACTATTTGTTATTTGATGTTATTGATTACATATTTAATAACTTATATTTTTTATATTATCTTTAGATATTTTTTTTTATTTTGATATAATGATTTGACCTAGAATAAAGTAAGATCCATTGTTTAATCGAATAACTATTTGTCATTTGAAGTTATTAATTACATGTTTAGTAACTTATATTTTTAATATTAGTTTTACATATTTATTTTCAGTTTGGTATAATAATTTGATCTAGAACGAAGTCACCTCTATAGTTTAATCGAACAGTAATGTGTTAGTTTTCTAATTATTAATTAGATTTTTTTTTTAAATACCAAGAAACACATCACTTATATTACTTGATTTCCTCTTTTAGATAAATCAAACAATAAATAAATTAAACTTATATGTTAATTAATCATATATATATATATATATATTAGTCGTTTCTATAATATTTCTATTTATATTTGTTTTTTTCAAAATCATGTTTCTACGTTTCGAAACGTTTTGTTTCCACGTATCCATTTTCGATTTCATGCAACCTAGTGTGGAATCATCCGAGGACCCTAGACTGAACATCCGACCGCACATCCTTATTATACGTAATTCAAAGCTTGCTAACAGAAAATATATATTTTTCTTTGAAAATTAACAGAAACTATATTTAATAGTTAATTTGTCTAGGACAAGACCAAATATCATATGAAACCAGAAAACATATTTTTTATATATCTTTTGTATATACATATTTGTTACGTTTTCAACCCATTACAAAAAAAATATATGCTATATATCGAATACAATTGGTGTATTTAATAATAAAACCAAAGTGAAGTAAAATAATATTACCAATATCTTTTAATAATTTCCCCATAACTGTATCCACATAAGGTGAAATTTATACGCTGTTTTAATATATAACTAGATTTTGACCCGAGCTTGAAAGCGCGGAAATTTTTTTATGATTAAAATTTATATAATTGGTTTTGTTTTTATTTAAAGTATGTTTTGGTATAAAATCAGCAATCCAAAATTTGTGGTGGTAATCGCTTTGCATTAGTTTTTAGTTTCAGTTTTTATTTTTAGATTTTGCTTTTTGGTTTTTAGTTTTTAAGTTTCTATTTTTGATTTTCAGCTTTTGGTTTGGAAGCGCGGTAAATTTTTTATGATAAAAAATTTATATTATTGGGTTTTGTTTTTATTTAAAGTATATTTTGGTATAAAATCAGCAATCCAAAATTTGTGGTGGTAATCGTTTTGCATTAGTTTTTAGTTTTAGTTTTTATTTTTAGATTTGGTTTCAGATTTTGGTTTTAGATTTTGGTTTTTGGTTTTTAGTTTTTAAGTTTCTATTTTTTATTTTCAGCTTTTGGTTTGGGTTTTTAGTTTTTAGATCCACTGAGTTAGTTTGAACTACTATTACTAACAAACAAATCCTAAATAATCGAACATCTAATTAAAAACTGAAAAGATGACAACTTTAGAAAAAAATTACAATAGTTTATTTTGTAAATTAACAAAAGAAAAAATATAACATTCGTTTTCAGCTTTTGGTTTCGAATTTAGTTTTTTGATATGGTTTTTGGTTTTGCTTTACATTTAATTTTTAAAAAATCAGTAAATTATTTAAGAAAAATAAAATAATAAACTATTTAAAAGTTTCCATTGAAATTTATCAAAACAAAACAATTTTTATTTAAAATAAAAAAATAATTAACATGTTTTAAAGTACATGATTTAAATAAATGATTAATAATAGACAATTTTGTTTTCTTTAAAAATATTAAATACCTTTTGGGCTTTAAAATAATAACTGATTTTTTTATCCATTAAGGTGGAAAGTTTATTTAATGTTTTTTGGAGTTTTTCCTTAATACTAAGCTCAAAAACCAAACCATATAATTTGTTCTAAAAACAAAAGTAAACGCAAGACTATATCCCATAAATAACCATCGATTTAATTTAATTAATGCGGTTCAATTAACTATATGACATGTATTATTTGTAACACTCTAGAAAAAGTCCAAATTTAAATGACAACTTGTATCAGTAGATAAAAATAATCACTCTATTAAATATATATATATCATGGGACTATACTGTATATAGAGATGCCAATGAGAGAAAAGAGATATATCCTCTGTATTTTAACTCTCTACTTTATTCATAAGAGTAACAGTGTCGATTTTAACTATGATCTTCTACCTTTTTGAACCTTTAAAAATTAAATGATCTTCTACCATTCGGAAAAATAAAAATTCATGTTATCGACTAGTTTTAAGCACTTGTATGGTTTTACCAAACACGATTGACCTTCTTAATTTAATATGAACTAGATGTTGATGTGTGTACCCACACAGAAGTTTGATTTAACTTATGTTCAATGTAAAATCATAAACAGCTGATTATAAAAAAATTCTCATATATATATATATATATATTTTATGTTTTGTAATTTACATATAGAGCAAAATATATTATTTTATAATATAGATGTTTGATAAAAAAAATTATTTGTATATAATATTATACTAAGAATTTTATAACTTGATGTGATTGTACGAATCATATATTAATCTGCTTTTTTGTTAATTTATTTTAAAGTGAAATAATATACTAAATTTTTAATTTTTGTATTAATTTTCTATGAATTACTAACTTTATAATTTTTTATTTTCTTGAAAATTGAAATCTCAGATTTTTTATTTGATTAAATTAAATAAAGTAATACTATATTTAAAAATTGTTTTATATAATATATACACTATATTGTATTTGATACTCTAATATTATCAATAACACCATCAGCTTTAAAATTTTAATTAATTAATTAAATTGATTTTAAATGTAGTGGTAGAATCTGTAAATAAAAAGAAATGCAAAAATACTTAATTTGTTACAAATACAATGACTAAATATGTAAATAAAAAATATTAAAAGGACATTACTATTCATGTTTCAAAACATATTTCGTTTTATTATTGCTATTTTTATTTACAAACAGTACTAAAAGGTACTTCAGTTTTTAATAATATAGATGATTTTAAAACTAAAAATTTCTTTGCATTTATATTTAGCATAATAACCTAACATGTATATAAAGATGGGAACAATTGCATTTCAAATCATGAAGTTGGGAACCAAATTCACTTTAAACATTAGAGTTCAATTGCTAAACAATAAAACTTGTTTCAATAATATATTAAACATCGTAACTAACTTATTTGTTTTATACGACAAAAGTGTGATTGGTAGTGTTCATCAGTATGTCAAAAAAGATGGCGTAGCAGTTTATTATTTAAAAAAAAATATTTTTAATTTTGTTAATTAATCAAGAAATAAAATTAGATTAAAATTCAAATCAAAAGCTAAAAATTGATTAAAATTCAAAAAAATAAACAAAAGTAAAATTTATAAATTCAAAAAACAATCCTAAAAATCAATAAAAATTAAAAAATTTAGAAATTAAGTAAAAATTCAGAATTCAAAAAATGAATAATAGTTTATAAAAATAAAACCAAAAATATTATTAAAAATATTATATTAAAAAAATGTTTTAAAATTATACTATATCTCGTAATATCTTTTTACAGTGATATGATTAAATTTGTCACCATTACCGCTATGTTGAACCCAAACAAAAAAAATTTCAAGTGCTTTGTTGGGTCCAAATCTCTAGAACCCAAAAGATCCGAACCCGACACCGAGACCGGAACGCTCATGCCTACCTAAAAACCAAAGAGATTTGAGTTCAAGTACCTTTTCATTTTAAATTTTAATATTTTTGAATTTTTATTTGTTTTCCTGATTTTTAAAATTTCCTAATTGTTTCTAATTTTTAGCGATTTTACATTTTTTAATTTCTCAATTTATATTTTGATTGTTTCCTGACTTTTTCTGTTTTTCAAATTTTTATCAATTTTACAAATTTATTTTGAACTTTTAACTAATTTTATTTGTTTTTATTAAGTAAAATAATTATTTTTTTTATGAATGAACCGCTACATATTTTATTTTGACCTAATGAATAGTCATGTTTACAGTTTTGACGTGTGAAACAAGTGAGTTAATTTTGATGTTTAATATGTATTCAAATATGTTTCATAGTTTAAAGTGTTAGCAGTTGAATTTCAAAATTTAAAAGGGAAAATTCCATATAAGATATATATTAAAAGAGGACGCAAGATCATATTCAGCTTCTAGAAAAGAAAATAGTACAAGGGTTAACCTAATAACTTATTCATATTAATTATATGCTGGAGATGTTAAGGTGATATGATATATATTTATTGTACATATATTATGCATTAAGCTAAATGTTCTCATCTCCCACCACGTTAGAGTTGTTGCTTCTCGAAGACTTAACGTTCCAACGAGACCAAAATAGATAGCTAAGAAAGTTCAGTAGACTGAGAACCGCTAAAAGCCAATAAAACAAATCGAGCCTGTCCTTGTTCAGGTCGTTCTCCCCAAGCCACCCTTTGGAGTCAACAGACGTGGAAGTAATCTTATTCACGACCGAAACGAGCACCGAGCTAAAGTAAAAACCAAAGGAATACGAACAGTAAGTCAAAGCCATTAAGAAGGACTCCATGCCCTTTGTAGATTGTTTGTAAAAGAACTCGATCAAGCCAACGGCAGTAAACATCTCGGAGATCCCAAAGATCAAGAACTGTGGCGTGATCCAGAAGATACTCAAGATTCTACCGTCAAGAACAGAAGAGTCTCTACGCTTCTTTTCAAGCAAGGCAGCTGAAACCATGGAGAAAGTGGAGAAGAACAGTCCAACTCCTATCCGAGTCAATGGAGGAATACCTGAACTATGTCCAGTGAGCTTACGCGCAAAAGGAACGAATAGGGAGTCGTAGAGAGGGACAAGGAAGATGAGCATTATGTAAGGGATTGCTTGGAGTGAAGCCGGAGGAACGTGGAATGAATTTGAGAGACTAGTGTTCATGGAACTTCCTTGTTGGACTGAAAACGTTTGGAGTTGAGCTAGGATGGTGTTAAAGACGATAGTGCTGGCGAAGACTGGGACAAGTGAAATTAGGGTTTTCACTTGCTCTACTTGGGATACCGTGCAAAGCCTCCATTGACTTTCCTTTGTGTTTGTGTCTTGGATTTTGATGCATGCCTTGTCCAAGAACCTGTCCATACGATATACAACTTTAATATTTTTTTCATTGACTGTATGCGTATTTATGTTTGCATGTGACTTTTTTCTTAAAATATCTTACAATTTGTTTTAAAAACACATATGTATTTTCTGTAACGTATGGATAAAATTTTATGTCAAACTTATGTGGTCTAGGATTTCTTAATGATTTTTATTAAAAACATTTAAAAATTGTTAGTTATAAAAAGTTAAAACTGCGCTTTTATCTTAACCAAAATCATTGCGCTTTTATTTGAATAGAAAAACACATAAATAAACGAAAGTGTAAACACACAACCAAAGTCTTTCTATTGAAGTTGTGGTCTGGTCTTATAAGAACCGAAACGACCAAAAAGTTAAGTATCTGCGATAGAAAAGTGAAATAATGAGTTCAATGTAAGACCTGAGGCGAGGAGTGTATGGTATTTTTGGGTATGGTAAGACGTCGTTTGTGGCATGATGGCCTCCATGAAGCATTTTTGGGTCTGAGGGAGAGACAAACTTTCTTTTTGATATGGCAGCCACGACAACCTGCAATGCAGAAACCACTTCATATTAGTAAAGAATAATTAATAGTAAATTTCTATGTAAATTGTTATGCAAATATACGTATTTCATACGTTACTTGATTAGCAAAGTTTCCAAAGTTTCCAAACGCACGATTTTGCCATTATATTTGTTATATATGATAAAAACAAAAAAACGAACAGTTATAATGTTTTATTTCAACATCAGCTTTGCCTTTTCATGACTCAGCATGGGCCAAGCTGTTATAGTATTGTCTTGTCTACACACATGACCACAATTCCTAACTTTGATTTTATCTCTATGTAGATATTATTTTTTTAAGAAATTCAAATGGGTAAAAAATATATATATTTGAGGAAAAAGAAAAGAAATTCATATAGGTCAAAAATGTCCTTGGAATATATAGATTTGTACACATGTAGTTTTGTTTCTTATCAAAAGTATGTATATATTTCTAAATCTGTGAATTAACATCTCAAATTTGAATGTGTATCATATATAGAGTTATAATTTTATAAAAATGACCCGTATACTGAAGTATGCATACGCGTTCAGGAACCTTGTAAGTAAATAAAAATCAGTTCAGTTTAGTGAGAAGTTAAATATCGATGTTGAAAGAATATCTTTTTGTTTGTTATATATGTTGAACTCCTAGCATATTTCTGTTAGGAAATTCTATATTTTATTTATGAAATTTCGTTTATTATAGTAAAAATGGAATCTCCTAAACACACAGAAACAAGGTATATATAAAATTAATATTTTAGTGAAATATAGTTAGTTTTGAACAAAACATATTCCTCGACTAGTCAAGGATAAGGGGTCAACATTGGCGCATATATAAAGTACTTTTCCTTTTAAGACTATAAAGTGTTACTATTCCTTTGCAATAGTAAATAATCATAGTCAACTTATTTAAGTGTTTGATTTTAATTTACGCCAAAGTGTTGATTTAATTATTATCCGGTACACATAAAAAACAACTCTATTGTTTAAATGTGCGACTGTTTTAAATTAATATATCTGTACAAAACATATCCTCACGCGTCCAACTTCGATGGATATGACTTTAATGAGTCTTTTTGTGATTCTTTTTTTTAATTCTATTTTGTTATCCTAAAGTGAATCAAAATTTCTGTTTATTCGTATGGTAAACGAATTATTAGAAGGAAAAAAAAAACTTACTTGGGCAATAGGAGTGAAGATGCTTCGACGTGGACGTTTGTTACGAAAATACATTGTGCCGGAGACTATGCTAATGAGGCCCATAGTCATAGCTGCAGCAGAGACTCCAAATCCAACGTCCATGCCCGAATGAGTTTGGACCCAAACCAGGAGACTGAGCGCGATAAGCTCGCCCAAGGAGAAGGCGAAATAGGCGGCGTTGAAGTAAGATGAGAGTCTTTTAGATTGTTTAGGATGCGACTGAGAGAACTGGTCCGCACCATAAGCTATCATGTTTGGTTTCACGCAGCCACTTCCTAAAGCCACCAAGTAGAGTGCCGTGAAGAAAACTAGTGCCTTTAAACCATTTGCCTCTTCACATGAGCTTTGGTTTATCAATGGGCTACACTTTGGTGGCTTTAGTTGAGGTAAATGTGCTTGGACAGATAGTAGTATAAAACCCTGGGAAGGCACGTAGCAATACAGAGTTAACTGACAGTAATTTAACAACTAAAATTTTCAGAATGGTCGAGAAACATCTTAAACATTAATTGATGATGTTGATTTTTTTGTTTGTAACGGTGAGATCTTCGTAAATAATTAATAACTCATGATATAATGGTGAGCACACACACTTAAAGCATGTAACATGGACGTATGAACGTAAACAGTTAAGTGTATGCATACCGACTATGCAACGTTTTTGTTAGGAATCACATATCAAAGTGGTGTGAGTTTATTTCACTGAAAGCCATCCATACTCATAGATCTATATATACTTATATTTAAAGAACTAAAGGAGAAAGTGAACATACAGAAAGCTCAACGAAGCCAAAGATGAGGATGGTCCAGAAGCTGCCGAGGAAAGAGTCGGCGAGGTAACCACCGAGGAGGGCAAATATAAAGATGGTGCCAACGAAGTTGGTGACAATATTAGCCGCTTTAGACAAAGGGAAATGCATTTCGTTGATCACATATGTTATGAGGTTGTTCCCTACTGCTGCTATCCCCATTATTTCAAAGGCTTGTAATCCTTAAAAAAAAAGAAACAATAACAGAAATCAATAATAGATAATATAATGAAAATGTTATATTGACCATGGAATAAAGACCTCTAGCTAGTGGGAACAAATGTTGGATAAGGTCGAGTGCTTAT
>CAKOAT010057377.1:74504-97214 GCA_932364175.1 Eruca vesicaria subsp. sativa | reverse complement strand
AGAGAGAGAGAGAGAGAGAGAGAGAGAGAGAGAGAGAGAGAGAGAGAGAGAGAGAGTATACCAAGAACAAAGAGAGCAGCTCTCATTCCACCATGCTTGCTAGGGTTGGATGGTCTACCTCTCCAATCAACACTTTCTTCTTCAGCTAATTCCCTATTATTTATTTCATTACTAACCTCCTCTTGTACCCATTTATTACTTTGTTTGTTTCCCTTTTCCATTCCTCACAAATCCCACGGACAATCAAAAGTTTTTTTCTCTAAATCTATTTTTTAGATTTGCTAGAGAGAGTTAGAGAGAGAGAGAGAGAAAAAAAGAGAGGTGGATTATCAATTTGTTTGTTTTTAGTTTCTTTAGGACAAATAGAGTTGGGTGATTGGCCCTTCAATTTATAATAGCGTAGCGATAAAGAGAGGGAGCCAAAGTCGTTGACTTTTTGGCCTTACGTATAACACAAAATGTAGATTCTAGGCAGAAAAGAAAACGCCATGTGTTTCTCAGTTAACCCCACACGCACTTTCTACAAAAGATGTGGATCTCCATCCCACCACATATATTCCCTTGCTCAATATGCTTAATTACGATAGATCAGTTAAATTTCAGTATGTGATAAAGTATTTGTATATATGTGTATATTTGTGAAGATGAAGGGCATAAGGGATGCTTAAATGGATTATACTTCTTGATGTTCACTACTTCTTGATGTTTACTCGTTGTTCATGCTACTTTCATAAACCTTTTCAGCGTATATTTATGAAGAGTCAAAAGTTAGTGTCATATATATGAAATTCCATGATACACTTCACTATCGTGCATGTTTAAAGTATTTGGGTGCAATTTAGTGGACTTTTTAACGGGTCGTAGTGCATTTGTGATAAGGATTTGTGTTTTAATTATATGTGTAGCTTTTGTGTTGTGTGCTACATACTCTGTTTCTCTTTTACTGTCTAATCACACTTTATTTAGGTCCAAATACATGACACACATTATTAAACACTTTCTTGTATCACAAACATCTTTAAACTTCCGAAACAAACCTACTAAATAGAATAGTAGTATGAAACCATTCTTATTCATTTCAGTTCAGGGCTTAATAACTCACTTTTATATTGGCATATCAAAGTTGAATTCTGCACTCTGCAATTTAATATAATTACCATTGTAGATAATCTTATTGGTTGACAAAAGAAATGACAATCTTAGATGAAAAAAGTACATCATTTCACATGATCAACTGGATTACTCTGTTACAAAATCGGATGTGTTGGTCGTCAAACGCAAATCTTATCAGAAAAAAACATTAAGTTATTTAGTCATTTTTGTAGATACCATACTATTTAATAAATAAGATGATCATCTACTTTGTAAACCCTTTAAGGATTATTAAGAACGGTTTAACTTATCTGCTAAACATTCATTTATTTTTTGTTTGTGTGTTGGGGGTGGTTGCTCATCTTTATATTTCCCCCTCTTGTGTTCATACTTCTGGAAACCTGCTCTTGGAATTATTTAAACATCGTACAAGACTCTTTTTTTTTTGCCAACAACATTGTGCACGAATCTCTTTCAAATATTACCCTATTTCAAGCTCACTCAGTTAAATAATACGTGTGCGTTTCCATATTGTGTCCGAAGTAGAAGACATGTATATGTATGGACAAATAGATACTTTTACAAATTGACTACGAGAAAGTAGTTTTGTGAAAATTGTTTTGCCAAAAAGCTTAGTAGTTTTGACCTAAAAATGGTGACGTGCTTGAAGACGATTTGTCGTCGTATAAGACTAATGCAACTTTCTTGGGTGCTTGACGGTACTGGTTGGTGATAGGAAGGTAAGATTTCACTATCTTTTTTTTCTCAACAAGATTTCACTATCTTTAACAGTACCTTTAGAAAAAATCTTCAAGGAAAATGATGAAACAAGCCCCCATGATTGTGGTCAACTGGTACATGGTATTTGGGAATGTGATAGAACATTTCCTCCGGATTCGAGTATTTCTTGAAACAAAATCAAAGTAATGTACCAAAGTTTAGGTTTAGTCTTCTGTCCAAATAGTTTACCTGGTACTCTGGTAACAATCGATTCAGTTATCCTCTGAAATTAGTCGGAAATCATTTCACCGGATTAGACAGTGTGGTAACCACTCCACTTGTAACACTAAGTATGTTCTTTCTGAAACCGTCCAGATCAGCTAATAAAACATAGAAAAATGATGAAAAAAAGTTTCTGAAATTATCTAATTAATTTAATAATTATTCTGTAAAAAAATTTGATGTCAATGTTTTAAGAGCTCATTATTTAATTTATTTTAATATACTGGAAATAATCTAATATAGTGGATCAATATATATAATTAATATTTTATTTATCAAATCCGAACCGGGCAATTGTTTATTAATTAAATAAATTAAACCTAACATAATCAGACATCAGATTATACTGAAACATCACTAAATGAAGTACACTATCTTAAAGATCAAATCCAAATTGTGGTTTTAGCATCACTTCTCTCCAAGATTCAAAATACTGTAGAATTTCCAAACTTGTCTAAATCGTACTTAAACCTATAAAAAATCTATAACAACTCCCAGACATATAATAAATACTCTAAATATATGACCTATATCATGGTTAAAATCCATAAAAACCGTGATATATCAGTTTGTCGTGCAACAATTAAACAAGAACAAACACAAATAACTAATTTTCAAGCAGGTCGAAGATGCTACTACCATGTATCTAAACATCGGACCCGAGGTTCCCACATCAAATCTGAAATCCCAAAGTCAAATATCCGAGAATAGGTTTCCCATCATTCCATGTTGAGGCTTTTCAATCCAAGTATGAAACCGTTAGTTGGTTCGTCCCACACTAGGATTAATATCATACGAACCTAAGAGATTGGAAATCATACCTTATTCATATAGTACTTAGGTTTAAACCACAAAACATACATACAGTCGACCATTTGAAACTATTATTTATTACAATGCATACTTCGTTACAAAAGGCATGAACACTACACAAACAACAATGCTCCTCAATCTAAACATTACCAACTAAAGCTTACCTGCAAAACGAAGAGTCTAATGAGAAACTAATTTGTTAAATGAGTCATAGTTCCCTCATAATTAAATCTCTCCCCCCCCCGCCCCAAATATGCATCAGTTATCAAGCAATTAATTAATACACTACACACACATAGAGAAAATTAAAAAAATAAAGTAATCCAAGCATCCAAACTTTACAACTTCAAAACATCCACTCTTCGCATGTGGTTAGATCTTCATGATCGCCGAGGCTTACCCCTTGTTACTAGTAATCTCCCTCCTTGAATAACAACCACAACCAGACACAAAAGTTTAACAGTACCAATCAATTAAACAATCCTACAATGGTACTAGATTAGGATATACACTACTTAAACTGATGAAATTCTTACAAAAATAATATATACATAAATACGTATCCGCAATCAGCTTAGCTTATTCATGATCCACAACAACAAAGAAACTTGGCCTTACTGCTTGTCTCTTGGGTGGGGGTGATAATATTCAATATGCTGCTTTCACCATTGGAACTCTACAATCCTTTGCTATATAACCTTGATGTCCATGCAAAAAAAAACATCCACTCTTAGATTTTTCTCTAAGTGGGTAATCTTTCTTAAGGTGTCCTAACTGCTTGCACCGGAAACACACCCCATGCCAAAAATTCCTTGGGTGCTTATTTCCACACCTTTCACACAATTGTCTAAGAAAAAATATGGTTGCTTCATTACATATTTCCCAAGTCCTTTTCGCAGTTGTGGCATGTACACTCTTAGCTTGCTTAAGCTGCTCTTCTAGTCCAATGTATTGCTCCGTAGCTTTTTTTACCGACTCATGGATCTCTTGATAATCCCGAAAATTACAACGCTTCATGATTTCAATCCTCATCCCTTCAGAACATGCCAAACAGCTCACGCTCTCCCAAGTAGTAGTCTGCAAATCTTCTCAAACGGTTGAAATATTTTTTGTACTCCCTTACATTCTTTGTCCCTTGGTGAATGTCATGAAATTTACCTTCCATGTGATCCAAGGCCCCCACAAAAAGTAATTCTTGTTGAAAGCCTCCAAGAATTCTACCCATGTCAGTTCGTTGTGTTCTTGCACTCAATCCATGACTCCCTCCCACCATACCAGGGCACATCCTTTAGGTAGTGGACAAGCCAAGTCCTTATAGAACTCAGTTGGGCATCTGGCTGCGTCAAAATTCATTTCCAACTTTTTTCTCTAGGTGTATGCTGTGATATCATCTACTTTTCACTAAATAGTTCCTTCAGCATGTCCGTAATCTCATCACACCAATACAAATCAACAACTAGATCTTGCAATTCAATATCATATCACACCATTCAACAATTATACGTAGATAATATTAACAAAGGACTATCACCCCCAAGTGATTACAAGGCATAAGAAGAATTCAAACCGGGTCCTCACCTTTGCCTTTCTCAACATCACAAACCAATAACTAGAAGAAGAAAAATAATACAGTAACACAACCACATATATGTACTCTCAGAATCAATAGAAGATGAGAAAAAGGTATTGGTTTCAGATATATCAGACCACCATGGAGAAGAAGAAGAAGATATGAGACTTTCCTTTTAGATCCAACGAACAAAGGCGACGAAGAAGGAAGCAAACCGCCGGTGGACGATTTGGTTCTTGATGGCTCGGGTGTTCGAGATCTCTGCATAATTTTAATATGTTTTTAATGAGAAAAGAGACTTTCCCATTTGCTAAAAAAGAATATTAGATTTTATCTTAATAAGTCTAAGCTCTAATGATTTTTTCTTAATAAAAAAAAAATATTATAGGCTGGATTTAGAAATGTTATATAAGTGTACCAGCCTTATAATCTACAATCTCCATTTTTTTAGGAATTAGTGATACCTGAATGGTTATTTTATAAAAATATTGTTATATCCTACCACAATTTATAACTTTTTTAGTTAAGTGAAAATCTTTTGCCATTTTCTTTTTAGCTACAAAATCTGTACCATTTTACAATCTAAACTATGAGTAGATAAACATTAAAGCATTACCCAAAATGAAGGGTCGTAATCAGTGCCGGTCCAGATTCGTGAGACGCCTAAAGTGGACTAAAAAAATATTACCCCTTAACCATAGCTAAAATTTACTACATTTTAAGCATATATTCAAAATAATATCATAAAGTTTTTTTTTAAGTACAAAACATCAAAACATTATTTGAAGTTGACTTTCTTGATTCAAATAGAATTTTCTACAATTACAAGAAACATACAAACTTTTTTTTGAACAACTGCAAAGACACAGAAGAGCAAAGTTCATGATTTATTGGTAGAGCGAAAGATATAATAAAATACACTAACATAAACTTCACAAATTTTTATCTTCATAGATTTTTTGAGAATATTAAAACCCTATGATAGTTTTAACTTTTTTGAATTTCATAAGCTTATAAAAAAATTGAAAAAGTTTAATAAAGAAAAAGATGTACATGAAACTTTCATGGAGCTATTTTCAAAAAACATGACAGTTACGATACAGTGAAACACAAGAAACTGATAATCCTAATTAATTGTTATAATATTTTTTATTCCAACAACTATTGTAGCAAAATTGAAATAAACAAAAAGAAATATGGGGTTGGGGGAGGGGGGGGGAGATAAATCATTATTAATTAATAAAACAAGAAAATAGTTAGGTTTCCTTTGTTTAAAAGTATCTATCTAATAGTCGCTTAATATAATATACATAAATAAAAAAAAGTGTGGAGAGTTGGAACATATTATCGATTCTTCCGTAATGAATAAATATTAAATTGTTGTTATTATAAGAAAAATAAAAATCAGTAAACGAAGAGAAGTTATTTGGGATTCGATTTAGAATATCTTGAGGAGAACAAACCACTAAACTAAAGTTATTTGGTGCCCTTAAAATACTTATCGTCTGTGGTGCCCAAAGCTCTAGCTTTCCGGGCTTTAGCCGAGGGCAGGCCATGGTCGTAATATACGCATAATGTATGTCATTTGCCGGGAATTCATCAAAAATGATATATATTAACCAAGTAGATTTAAAATAGAAAGAAATGATTTGAACACTTTAAATGCTTTTAAAAATTCAGTTAAAAAATACTTTAACCTAATTGAAAAGAAAATAATATATGTATGATATGTACTCAAATTACCCTTAGAACAACTCTGTTAAATAAGAGATCGATTACAGTACTTATGAATCATATCCAGAGGTTCGATATCTCACACAATAAATTTTAGTTTCAGATTAAACTAGGTTAAATTATAAAAAGCAGTAATAAATATAAAACAGTAAATAGAGAGTTTGTAAACGATGGAAGAAGGGTGCTAGATTTAGGGTTTCATTTAGGTTACCAAAACTATGACATATATATGCTTAGAGTTTGATCCTAGCTAGAATTTGAATGCAATAGTAAGATATCCTGCTCTCGCTGTGATTCCAATCAGATGACTAAGTTCTACGTTCCAGCCATCGCATGCGAACAAGGAATGAGTATCAGACGATATTATAGAGCGAGTGCCGATTGATACTTCATCAGACAAGCATTAATGCCATAATCAATATGTTCACTAGGTTAGCTAAAACAGCCGTCGAGTGCGCTAACAACCTAGCTCAGCAGAATTATTATCAGGTAATGACCTACTGGCGTAGTTATCACTATCCTAAGTTCATGGTTCTAGTTAGCTACTTTAGAACATAAGCAGTTAGATCAATTATGTGAAGGAATGTATAAATGACCCTAGCAATTCTATATCTCAGAAAAAACTTCTAAAAAACCTAAACCTAGCAAGAGATCTACTCAGATATGATAGATGAAACATAAATCATAGAATGGATAGATATGAAATATAATAAATTAAAACCAAAACCAAAATCAAAGGCGTTCCAAAAAGACTCTGAAAGAGTTCCTCCTTTCTTTCCTAACCCTAAAACTAGAAATAAAAGTAACTTTAGCCTAAAAAGTGACTTAGAAAACACATAAAAAACGTTTAGAGTCAGCTAAGGATATTCTAGTAAATATGTGGATCTTCTGGGATTAAGTCGAGCTCGAATTAATTTGGGCCTGTCTATGCGCATAAGTGGCAATCTAACACCAAGAGGTCAGTAAGATCGACACTCCTTGTATCTCTTGATTTCTCGACAGCTTCCTCTCGCGAGTCAGACTGACCATCTTCAGTAAAATAGGCATAATGTTTGATCCATTATACTGATTGACCTCAAACTAATGGCATTGAAAAGCTAACTCAAAACTATATATTTTTTCAGAAGATAATCTCAATCTCACATTGGGAAATTCTCTATCCATCGCTAAACTTCTGACGCATCTGTACAATGTTACATTTCAAAAAGTTCAAGAATCTCTAAAGTTCTCTAAAATGTACTTGAAACTTAAAACACTCCAGAACAGACTATAAACACAAATATTACTCTAAAAATGACCTATACCATGGTCTAAAAGTGGTAAACTCCATGGTATATCAAAGAGGTTGACAGGTTTGGTGTTGGAGTGTAGTGCACTTTGTTTTGTCAACGAGGGTACTGCATTGATCAGAAGAGATATGATTAGTGTTAAGAAAAATTAATTAAGAGTTTTAAATGTGTTTTTTTGTTTAAATGAAATTAGCATTGAGGTGATATATGTGTGGTAGTGTGGGTACAAACAAAGACAGGAGGCAAGTCAAAAAGGTTGTCGGTATGAATTTAATAAAACCCACAAGACATCATATCAGTTTATCATGTTGTTCTCTAAACATCTTATATATTATTGTTCCACTTTCTTAAACCTTTTTTACATAGTTATTAGTTATTAACTAATCCTTCAAATAAGACCATGATTATCTCTAAAACCCACTAAGAGTTTTTAAATTTTTTTTTTCTTATTTTATTTTTTGTCTGATTAAATTTTTTTTTTTAAATGCACCAATCACGAGCTGCCACGTGTCGATGGGACTACGAACAGTGCAAAAAACCCACCACAATCGGTTCTTATCTCATGCTTTTTGAAACCGTTTTTTAAGTTTTCTGTGGGATCCAAGAGTTAAAAAAAAACCTTTATTATCCCCTGGTATTCATGCTCTAAGCGTCCAGTGTGTAAGATGCTTTATCGGATTAAACTATTTTAATTTAAGATATGTGTGAATTATTCCAGTCGTCAATATCCTTATTTATTTGAGAAACATCTTTCTTTTATAACGATGGGAATATCAAAATTTCTAGGTTTAAAGATTACTCCATGAAATTTTGCAGTCATAAATGCAATTAATTCATCAAACGACACGATAAGGTGGTTAAGGTGAACCAAAGCCATGACTGAAATTCCACCTAGAACCCCTTTAACAAAAGGAAAAATTCAATAAAATTAACCCTGTTAAATTTCGTTAAGCTTTTTATCATTCAAAATTTTTCTCTAACCACTTTAATATCCTAATTAATTATTTTGCCCATTTTAATACACAAACTTTTATAATTGTGCCCATTTTAATACTCAAACTTTGTTTATTTTAATAAAAATACTAATAAGTTTCAAACGAATATTTTTAAAAAAATACTAATAGGTTTCAAATGAAAATTAAAAATACAGAAAATTCTAATTTTTTTTTTCAGAAATAAAAGTAAAGATTTTTTTTATGATCTGAAATTTTGTTATAATTTTTAAGTTTTAAATATTGAATTTAGTTTGTTTTCTGAAATAAAAATAATTTAATTATTTTTCTTCATAATTAAATTTTAAATTTTTATATTTTATCCTGAGTTTATTTTTAATATTTTTAAATTATAAATATTTTATCTTATATTTTGGAGATTTTCTAAAATTTTCATTTAAAACTTATTAGTATTGTTAATTAAAACAAATAGAGTTTGGATATTAAAATGGACACAGTTATAAAAGGTTATGTATTAAAATGGGGAAAATAGTTATTTGAGGTATTAAACTAGGTAGAAAAAATTTTGGGTATTAAAAAGCTTAGCAAAATTTAGTTGAAGTATTTTTATGAAACTTTCCCTTTAACAAAATCAATATTTTTTCCCTAAATAAAAATTAAGTAATTACCTAATGTGGTTAAAATATATATATATATATATATATATATATATACTAGGTGATTTTCCCGTGCTCATGCACGGGTATTAATATTCATAAAAGTAATTTTATAATAATTGATTGATATTTAGTTTTAGTTTTTTTTTTGCATCAAAAGGCTGATCTATTGATTTTTTAGCTAAGTCTGTTCGATCCTTTTAGTTTTGAATAAATTTATATGTATAATTTATATTATTTTAATTATACATATTAATTTGGATATATTATTGTTGGTTTAATTATTTTTTGGATCAATAGTTGGTTTTAACGATTTGGTATATTGTAATATCTATTTTTGAATTTAGCTATAATATTTTATTCTAAATATAATAAAATTTTGATTAATTTTCTTATTTTCATTTCGGTTGGTTATTGTCTTAGATATGTAAATATATTATAGTTAAATTATGTATAACTTAATATATATTGTGCTTAAAATGAAATAAATAATAAGCTGAAGTGTTTGATTCAAAATTACATAAATAAATATAATGATAATATTTTGAAGTCTCATGCATATATATAAATTCTACAAAAGAATTAAATCGTGATTGGTTAATATTTTCTCTTTAATATTTTAATATGCTTTGAGTCAACCTATAATTTATATATATAAAATCAAATAGATTATTATTATTATTATTATTATTATTATTATTATTATTATTATTATAAAATTATATGTTCTCATTGTAGTTAGATGTTTAATTTTGGATATAAATTAGATTAGTCGAGTCATTCATTTTGTGAGTATATTGAGTTAAATAGATTTTCAAACTAAAATTGAAGTATAATTATTTTTTATCTTAGTTAAGTCAAATCAAATTAGTTTTATTATCGCTTAGATATACATGTATTTTCATAATATTTATTTACTCTTTATTTTAGTTAAGTCAAATCAAATTAGTTTTATTTATCGCTTAAATATATATATATTTCATAATATTTATTAAATTGTATGTTGATTTCTAAAACAAATATTAGAAAATAAAGTGTAACTGATAAATTTCTGAATGTTCATGAACATATATATTTTTATAATATATTTTATGTTATTTAAAATATATATTAGTAGGGGTATTACTATTTTGTGAACTTTCCTTTTTAAAAAAATCATATCATAAACATATATTTTCGTTTTTAATTTTGTTTTAAAATTTTAGAAATATTTCATTTTTATTATATATGTTATTTGGAAAAAGTTAAAAAGGAAACTAAAATTTTTTAATAATAATCTTAAAATCTAACAATTCATTAAGGGTATCTACGTAATCAACCATCGCGAGAGTTAACGTGAGCGCGACACATAGGAAACTGACTTCTCAAATAATATTATAGAGAAATGTATAAAATCAAATAGATTATTATTATTATTATTATTATTATTATTATTATTATAAAATTATATGTTCTCATTGTAGTTAGATGTTTAATTTTGGATATAAATTAGATTAGTCGAGTCATTCATTTTGTGAGTATAATGAGTTAAATATATTTTTAAACTAAAATTGAAGTATAATTATTTTTTATCTTAGTTAAGTCAAATCAAATTAGTTTTATTATCGCTTAGATATACATGTATTTTCATAATATTTATTTACTCTTTATTTTAGTTAAGTCAAATCAAATTAGTTTTATTTATCGCTTAAATATACATATATTTCATAATATTTATTAAATTATATGTTGATTTCTAAAAAAATATTTGAAAATAAAGTGTAACTGATAAATTTCTGAATGTTCATGAACAATATATTTTTATTATTGTGAAAATATATTTTATGTTATTTAAAATATATATTAGTAGGGGTATTACTATTTTGTGAACTTTCCTTTTTTAAAAAATCATATTATAAACATACATTTTCGTTTTTAATTTTGTTTTAAAATTTTAGAAATATTTCCTTTTTGTTATATATGTTATTTGGAAAAAGTTAAAAAGGAAACTAAATAATTTTTTTAATAATAATCTTAAAATCTAACAATTCATTAAGGGTATCTACGTAATCAACCATCGCGAGAGTTAACGTGAGCGCGACACATAGGAAAGTGACTTCTCAAATAATATTATAGAGATAAATATAACTATCAATGATTTTGAATTTAAAATATTTGATAAAATTTGTGTAGCCTATAGTCTTTTTGTTTAATTTGATGCTCTGAAATCAATTAAAAAAATAACCTTAGCTATATAATAAAAATTACATTTTTCTTATATGTTATATTTTGAATTTTTAAAATAACTATTATTTAATAAAAAATTTAAAAATTCCACCTAGAATATGTGTGGTTAATAAGTTATATATTTTGTTATATTAAGATACAAATGATTATAAAATCATATGACTAGGAAGTTGATGTAGCGGAAGCTTCTAGGGATAGAACTAGATCCGTTGATTCTAAGAATACCTGGAAACTAGGGTTTGTGAATACTCTTCACAATGCTTAATTAAAAGCTCTTAGGGTTTGAGAATACTCTTCTCAGTGGTTTATAGAAACCTCTTTAGGAACAGACTTTTATTTATCAAATCATCATAAAAACTGTTAAATACAACTCTAGGCGTAGAAGCCTATTTATATGAAAACACAAAAACCATAAAACTCTAATCTTAATCGAAATAGGAAAACTATTAAAATCTTAAGATATTCTAAATAATTAAGATAAATATAAAAATAACTGATAAACTAAATAATTAAGATATTTTGATATATTCCAAATATCTATCTCCATCATTCTCTCCTGGTTGGAGAGAAAAATTCTTCCTCGAATTTTCAATAACCTATTTTGCACGATTTTTGCACGGATCTGTTTGTAACTTGAATCTTCAAAAATCCGTTTTTGCACAAAGTTTGCACACAACAGATTATTAAGATTCTGCACAAAATCTTCATCAATATAATTTCGCTCTATTTTTGCACGGCTGCGATTTTTAAAGGATCCTTCTTTGAAAACAAAGTCGATAACACGAACATCATCTTCGATAAAGATCTCATCATCTTCATCATCATCCAATTGCATATTTTGAACTCGTGCTTCTTCAATTTTCTTTTCTTCGATTTTCTTTAACGCTTGGTTGAACTTATTTAATGCCTTGCTGAAATCTTGTTCTAACTTCTTATAAATCTTCTTGACATCTTCTTTAAATTTGTTAATATCTTGTTTAAAGTCTTCCAAGATCTCAACTATCTCAACTTGTTGTTGGTGTTGTAGATGCATCTGCGATCAAGATGATAGAACCGTTTGGTTCTGATACCAACTGATGTAACGGAAGCTTCTAGGGATAGAACTAGATCCGTTAATTCTAAGAATACCTGGAAACTAGGGTTTGTGAATACTCTTCACAGTGCTTAATTAAAAGCTCTTAGGGTTTGAGAATACTCTTCTCAGTGGTTTATAGAAACCTCTTTAGGAATAGACTTTTATTTATCAAATCATCATAAAAACTGTTAAATACAACTCTAGGCGTAGAAGCCTATTTATATGAAAACACAAAAGTCATAAAACCCTAATCTTAATCGAAATAGGAAAACTATTAAAATCTTAAGATATTCTAAATAATTAAGATAAATATAAAAATAACTGATAAACTAAATAATTAAGATATTTTGATATATTCCAAATATCTATCTCCATCAGAAGTCTCCATTAATAAATATTCCGATTATATATATATATATATATATATATATATATATATATATATATATATATATATGTTAATTTCTTTTTTTTTCCTTGCAAAAGTATTGAGAACTTAATATTTTAGTTTCGAACTATGCATTGAATTAAAAAGTGATTATGAATTACTATAAATATTAAACATCTCACATTAAAAATTATGTTATCAATGATTTAAATATTTTATTATAGAAACATACATATGATCATAAAACCATATGACTATGAAGTCTTATTTAATAGATAGCTAAATTTAAAATATATTATATATTTAAGTTAATATCATCTGGATTTAATTATTATAACATAAAATATATAAAATGGATTTACTTATATAAAGTCATTGTAAATATACAAAAATGATTATTTTATTTATGTGCTCGGACTAATTTAATTATATATGTAAAAGTTACTGATTTTTCAATTATTTAATATGTAGAAGAAAATAATATATAAAATAATTTCTATATACGATGTTCATCCGAACAATGTGTGGATCTTAACTTAATATAGAGTATTATCTAAGCTATTATGATAATTTTTTTGAGAAAATGATTTTTCATGCAAAAGTATTAAATAAAATTAGCTAGTCGTTTTTAGATTAATCTCTGGATATTATAGATCTAGGGAATGACCAAGTTAATGTATGAGGAGAGATGCAATTTACAGATAAATCATATCTCTAAGTATGTAAATGAACCGAAAATATGAGAATTTATCCGTGTAATCGTCTAGGAGCAATATGGCTTAAATTTTGCATATCATGTAAATTGAACTTAAAATATGTTAGCATCTAACCTCCTTCTCTGATCATCGGACAAATTGATTAATTTATTATTAGATGAATCGTATAGTTTCATACACTGTAGGAATCAATTTAAGATATGCGTAAATTAACTTGTCAAAGCACCTCCAATAATAGATTTATTCACTTCGAGGAAATAATAAAAAATTAAAAGATGAAAGATAATAAAAGTGTATTTCATTTCAGGACTCGTCAAATATATGCTATCTTTAAGTTTCAAACAAAGTTTATGCAGTCATCTCGTCTATTTCTCCTATCAACCTTAAAATTTAAATTTACAATTAAATAAAATTTATTATTTTTTTGGGTTACTTTATTTTGAGAAACTACGGGATATATATGTTTACAATATAGAAAATGTTATCTATATTGACAACATAATAAAGTTTTTAGATAAAATAAAGACGTGGTTAAGAGTGTATTTTAAACAGTAAGAGTATGGAAAATTCTAGACAAATAGATAATATTATGTAGAAAATTCCCCTCCTCTGCTTCATAAAAAGATTTGTTTTTATTTTACAAAGAGTATTTTTATTTATTTTTATATTGTAAATAAAAATTCAGTTATAACCTCTTTTGTTTCAATTTATTAATTAAAAATATGTAGTGGATGAATAGAAAATAAAATAGAATTTTAAATAATTTTTCATATGCATAAAATTATCAAATGACATCCCCTATATATTAAAAAGAGAAACATTAGAAAAATTATAACCTCAATTATATAATAATTAAAAAAGAACATATGCTTAGATGTCACTCAATTAGGTAGTCAAGTACATTCAACTGAAAAATAAGTAGGTCCACATTCGATTTTTATCTATCACTAGATACATTTGTTAATCAAACTATATGATATGATGATATGATATGATATTTATGATAGAAGCATTTATGATTGTTCCACTAGATATAATTACAATTTTATTTTCTTTCCTTAAATAAAACCTACAGAATTACCATAAATGACTAATATATATATATGAAAATTAATGTTTCTAATAATAAATATTTGATAACAATTTATATACCCTCCATCATTTCTCTTTAATTTTATATTATTATAATAAATTGAACAATCAAATTAGCTATAAAATTAAACTTTAGATTTTTTCGTATATGTTATATTTTAAATTTTAAAAAGGATAATAAATGACTAAAACTATTAAAATTGTTATGTTAAAAATTAATGATCAATAGTTTAACATTTTTATTATTAAAAGATACACATGATTTAAAACTGTATGAGTAAAAAGTATTATTCAATAATAAAAAAAAAAAATATATATATATTAATTAAACTATATACCATATAAGATTACATAATTATTTTAGTTTCAGAAATTTCAATGAATTTTCAAGAACATTTATAAAATATAAACTTATTAAATTTTTCACATTGAAAATTTTTGTTATCAATGATTTAAATATCTTAGTTCTTTTTTTTTTAGTTTTATATTTTTTAAAAATATTAAACAATCGATAATATGGTTATTGTTGGCATATACCATACAAACCGAATGGATATGATTTTATAAAAACCATAGGATTTGGATATGGATATGGTTTGATTTATAACCGATTAAACTGAAACATGTAAATATGTATATCTATTTGTTACATGAGTTGAACTATAATTATAATTTGTAAATCACTTGAATCACTTGAACTATAATTAACTAACAATTTACTGCAACTAAGGGTTCTTATTTTCTTGATCTTTTTTTTTGCTTTTTTGATCTTTTTTTTGCTTTTTTAACAGTAACTAAATTGAAGTAAGATTATAAATTTGATAGACAACAATTAGCTGAAAGTCTTTACAATTTTTTTTTTAATCTTTAAACAAACAGAGTTGTGTTCAATCGAAGACATATTAAATTGATGAACACTAAATATGGAAGAATATAAAAAACTTTTCTTTCATGCTTCTGTTTTGTTTTTTATTTTTATTTTCAAAATTTAGAGCTTTGATATTAATTCTAAATTTGATCATTTTATTAGATGATATAAACCTTTTTTGTTTTTTTATTCTTTTATTTAAATATATAATATTTTTTTAGTAAATGACTTTTTGAGAATTTGACTCTAAACATGATCATATTATTTATTTTTATAATATATAATATGATCTCAAACTAAATGATTATGTTTTTTTCTATATAATTGAATAAACTGAAAACCAATATATAAACCAAATCAAGTTGAAGTAAATATGGATTTAAAATAGTAGTTATATTTAAAAACCGAAATATCAAAAAATTGAACCGAACCGAAAACCGATATCTGGATTGAACACCTCTAATCCTAGTTTTTTATGAAACATAAAACATATCTATTCGTAAAATATGCAAATGTTGTCAACTATATTCTAGGAAATATAACATGATAATATAGTGAACGTTATTAGATAATCACGTCCATATGCATTCTCTAAATAGATACTGTGAATAAATTCTCCGGGTGTATGGTAGTAGATTAGGTGTAAAAGACTTACAGTAACTTATTTGGTTATTTATGATATAAAATACACTTACTTTTTCGGATAATCATCCGGAAAAAACTCTAGAATTAATCGTATTTAAACTGAAATAATTAAATGATAAATGATTTATCGAGAAGCTGATGCAAATCAATCAATTTTGGTATAATGTAAGTGAGGATAAAGCATAAAGAATGGGTAACTAGTATTTACAGGGTGATTATATCAAATTTACCAAACCATTCCAATAACGCAACGGAATGAGGGTGAAGCTCATGGATCGAGAGTGAACATGTGGTTTAGGAATGTTAGCGATGAAAGCGTTACACTAAATCAGGCTACACTCAGAAGTGGACCACCACACTCCCGTCTTTCACATGGTGTACAACTTAAGCTATCTTATATACTGAATATGTTTGGACATAAAATAGTATTGTGACAACCCATTTCGTGCAGCAACGATAGTTAACATGTGGTTCAGGAACGTTGCCGGTGAAAGCATTACAATAAATGCTATTAGAGCAGTGGAATTATCAAACCAGGATATTAGTTTGATCAAATCAGGCTACACTCAGACGTGGACCACCACACTCAAGTCTCCCACATGGTGTACAGCTTAAGCTATCTTATATATCAAGTATGCCTGGGCACCAAATAATATCGTAACATCCCATTCCGCAAAAGCTCACAGCACTGCAGCATATTGATCCTAACTCTCACATGTGAAACTTTCACGGCCATAGATGTTGGTTATTGGTGTGTTTGGCATTCCTTAAATCCAAGACCACACCTTTTAAAAATCTTCCCCAGAAAAAGTTGTTACCAACTGAGCTGCACTGTAATGTCTCGTCCGTCCACGATTAATAGCCATCCACGCCCGCTTTCTCGGCTCATGAACCCCATCATGTTGCAACGGCCGGTGCATTAACTTTTCTAAGTCCTGAAATCGTTGTTTACTGATCTTGCAATCACCACTCGACCTTTCTATGTGCTTTGGCCTCCCTCCAAGTTATCGCGAATCACTTCCTGATAGGTCATTCATCCTTTCACTACTCTAGCCCAAGCACGATTAACCTTGGAGTTCTAAACGGGTGTGTGACAGAAAATGTAAGTCAACTTTGGTGACATAGGTAACCAAATCAATTCTCTTAAGCATTTTCAATATATCACAGCTCGAGATGTTATTATTCACCCTCTCTTAAAGAATGCAACGTCCTCGTTGCGCTCCACGACAGGTCTCTAGGCGCCTCTCGGGTCAGAACCGAAATGGCTAACCAGCTCTGATACCACTTGTAACACTCCACCCATCCACATCTAGTGGGCCACCCACGCACGCTCTCTCGGTCTATGGACTCCATCTCATTCCAACGGCCAGTACGTTAATTTTTCCAAGGCTCTAAATCATTTTTTACTGACCCTACAATCACCACCCGACCTATCTCCATGCTTTGGCCTCACTCGCAATCCTAGTTTTGGGCTAATCTATTATTACCACATAGAACCCTAAATCTAACAAAATGAACTACTCATAAATTAATAAGCAATCAATGGCAAAGGTCTGAATGGAATGCATAGATAATAAACTGAGGTTCCAATACAAAGCCATTAGAAGAAGTTTTGATCTTCTCCCCAAAACAATAAGAAACTTTGGAAAACAAAAGTGTGGTTCTCCACCTAACAATGGCAGAAACCATTATAAACTAGGTAAAACCCATCAGGTTAATCTTGTAACTATGTGTAGACTTGAGGCTTTAAGTCAGTTCTGAACAAAGTTTGGTTTGTGTGCACGACCATCGATCGACGCCATTGTGTTAGTCGATCGATGTCGACTCTGACTTAGCAGATTCTTGTCAGCTACACGTTTATTCATCCAAAATGCACTATATACTCCACATAACTCCAAGTACATGGACCTGTAAATACAGTAAACACAGCCTAGACACACATAATAGACTCCAAATGGGATCCATAGCATGGCCTAAAACTAGTAAATAATAAAGTATATCAATTATTCTCAGTTACATCAAGCGTTACCAATTGCACTCAATGTGTATAATATATGATTTGAACTGAGATGGCATAATTTGAAACTTTGAATCACAACGTACAAGTAAAAAAGGCAAAGGAGCCACATATTAGGGTGGTTAGAAAATTTCTTTAATATGTAGTGGACTGAGTTTACATTCCCCGTAGGTCCATATCTTAATTAGCCGACCACGAAACCCTGGTACAGAACTGCTGGTCGCAGTTACATCGCCGCCAGGCATTACATCGCAAGACAACTTGTACACCATCGATTAACATTTTCACAACTTAGTATAGATAAGATTAACCTTCCTCCCAGATTATCCATCTTTGTGACCATGCAGTAGAGATATTTAAATCTCTTCGCGAGCAACCTGATCTGTCTGGAGCTGGTGGACAGGTCCCCAGAAATTAATCGGTTGGGTCTCGGCACGCCGGATGTCTTGGGTTAGTAAAAAATCCTACTATTATTTGAGAACACATTTAAGTGAAAATGTTATAATTTGATTGGTTTACTAATTCACAATGATGACTCAGCTCTTTCACAATGGTGAAATGGCATTAATCCTTAACCCTCTTTAATCCATTTTTAATTTACCGAGATTACCTTCCCTAAACCTTTTTTAATCACCGCTTTAAATCAATCTCGGTTTCTCTTAAAGCTTTTCTATGGTTATACTAATCAAACCTCTATCTTGGTTGGGTCCTTAACTATTGAATGGTCTCGAATCATAGTTTTTAAACCTTATAGTAGATGGTTGGTTACACAAAACTACATAATATGTGAATTCGTTGTGAAACATTTATGTTTATGTTACATTTAAACTGGTTTATCCTTTCAGACAGTATACATTTTATGATGTTTAGAGTTTATGATTTAGAATCTAGACTTGGTTACACAAACTACATTTTATTTGGTTTAATTGTTAAACTTACATGATTATGTTAAATGTAAAAGGGTTTATGTTTTTTTGAAAATATACATTTTATATTGTTTAGGGTTTATGGATTAGAGTTTAGGGTTTCATGTTCCATATGACTAGGTTTTAATATTTTAGTCTATATGTATATGATATGATATTTCATGCGAGACATATATTATGTTGTCTAGATATTTTTAATTTGGTCTTAGGTTGACTGATAACAAATATAATTTGAAAGTCTGTTTTGATATTGTTTCCAAAAGTCAGCCGAGTAAATATTTTAAAGAAGATAACTCGGCAAATAAGAAATTCTATAGATGAATATTCCTATAATATATTTGAAAGTTTCCTCACATTTAACTTAAGATTATTGATTGATTTTTCTCGAGTAAGTTTCATCTTCTAAATATTTCCTATGTAATGAATCGATGTCCCTTCTAACAAAATATAGGTTTTTAATTTCCCACTACATATGCATTTGTATAGTTTTCTTTCTACATAACTAATCATAATCCCTTCCTAACTAGTCTTTGTTGTTTCATGTTCTTCATTCATGTACTAATCAATCATATCTAATGCAGGTGAATCTTCATTTTCTGTATACCAAACAATTGCGAAGACAACATATAATAAAGTTAGTTATTTGGTAATGTTTAATGATCATTATTCTATCGATTTTTTTATATCTATATGTTTAATCATGATATGTTTTATCTATACTCAACGATTCCTTACTAACGCACATGAAGCTTAACTACGTTTAATACAAAACGAGTGAGAAGCCAATGGAAAATGATTATTACTCTGGCCTTTGAATGTATTTCCCTTAATATTGATCTATCATCATTATATCATTTGTCGTAATTTACATATTTATTCGAGAATACACTTATGTATACTGAATCGATATCCCTTCCTAATTACTCTCTTTATTTGTTTGCTCTCCATTCCAGTACTAATCATCCATATCTGATGCAGATGAAACTCTACTGCACTCAAATGATGTGAGTCATTGTCATGTTTGTATAATCTTGTAGAAGCAAATGAAGCTTGATGTCAATATAAAAATATATTCAAAAATTATAGTACTGCTTGAATGAGTTTTATTAAATTGATTTTTACATTATATTATTCGTATACTAATGTGTTTGTTATATATTTAGATGAATGTAAACTACAAAGAGGGTCAAACAAAGATGAAGCCAATGGATCATATAGTAAGTACTAATACTGTCAGATATTTTAATTTTTATAATTTCCTAATGCGGTGATTATCATACTATTATTTATAACATTGCTGTTTTCTATGGCCCCTTAATTACATTCATGTAAATCAATACTAATTGTATGTAGATCTATTAAATAAAATCACCGAGTAAATATTTTTTTTAAAAGATAATAAGCCAAATAACTAATTCTTCTCAAAGAAATTTAATCTTCTAAATATTTTCTAACATAATGAATCGTGATCACTACCTAGGCATGGACATCCGGGTCCCATTCCGGTTTCAGTTTTGTCCAATCGGGTCTCGGTTCTTCGGATTTATCAAAATCAGCTCCATTCGGATTATTTGAAAGTTCGGTTCGGAATCGGTTCGTGTTCTATTGGGTTCGGGTCGGGGTTAGTAAATCTTTAAGGAATCGGTACAACCCGTAATACTTTCGGATTCGGATCCTAATTATTTCTTTGGTTTAAAAAACTTGATTTGTACCGACTTTGTAATCAAAACATAAGTAAAATCGGTTCTTCAAATTTAAAGTACCTAATGTGTCACTATTTTGTAACCAAAACATAAGTAAAATTGATTCAAAAATAAGAAAGAAACATCAAACTTGATCATTGAAAATCAAATGAAAGGTAAACATAGTTATTAATAGAAAGAAAACCAAATAAATGAAAGCATAAAACGAAAACCAAGTTCTTAAGAAATGAGAAACATTAATCAATAATAACAAAACCTTAATTTAAAAATTTCAAGTTTCAACCGCCACCTTCAGCCATCAACCTTCATGTAATAGATAATTATTTTAGATGTTTAGTATACTATCTTAAAATATTTTGGATATATATTATGAATTAAGATCATGTTCGGTACACGTTCTTATTTAAAAATTTGAATGTTTCAGGTTCTATCGGATATCCATTTAATTTTGGGTTCGGTTCGAATAATACCCATAAACCGAAATACCGTAAAACAAGATCCATTCGGTATTTAAATCGGGTTTGGATCGGATTGGATTCATTTTTATCGGATCGGGTTCGGTTCAGATTTTCGGGTTCGGTTTATTTGTCCAACCCTATCACTACCTAACGGAGTACATTTTAACCATTTGTATACTCATATTTTTTTGTATATTGAATCGATATCCCTTGATAATTATGCTCTTTAATTATTTATATTATCTTCATTCATTCATTATCATTTTAATATAATGCAAATAAATGTTAATTACACCCACTAGCAGAAACTTGCAAAGGTAAATGAAAATGAAGTCAGTACTTTAGCCATCTTATATAACTAGATTTTATACTCGCGCTACGCGCGAGTCTGTTTTAATAATTTAGTTTAATTAAAATAACTTAAAACTAAAATATTAATTGAGTAATATAATTTTCTTATTTAAAATATAATCTTTAATTTAGTATTTATGTTTTCTTATAATTATGTTATCTTATTAGCTATTTAGTTATTTGTATTTGTAAATATAATAATTANATGTACTTAGTTAACTACCTCACTTATATATGATGTTTTTACTTTTGTAAGTTTATCAAATTTTGATACTGATTTACATTTTATTTTGAAATAGATCATTTTTGTTAATATTGATTTATGGCTTAAACATTATATATTAAGCTTATACTGATTTACATTTTATTTCTTTTTCTAAGAAATAACAAATTTAAGATAATTATTTATTTTAATGTTAATTTCACAAATCTGTAATATAGTAAAGTTAACTTATATATAATTTTTTTACTTTTGTAAGTTTACCTGATACATATTTATTTTTTATTTTGAAATTATATTTTTGGCAACGTTAACATTTTTTTTAAATAACAAATAAAAAATTATGTATCATGATATGATTGGTTTTTTTTAATTCTATGTGAAAGTTTTCTATGGCTTATAGCCTCAATTTTAAATAGTATAGAATATATATATATATATATATATATATACATTACTATTCATTTTTTTAAGAAATAGTAAAATTAAGAAAATTATTTGACTAATTATTTTTGGTAATTATTTTATGTTATTTTCGTAATTATTTTATATATTAAGTTAACTTACATATGATGTTTTATTTTTTTAAGTTTTCCATATTTGATATTGATTTATATTTTATTTTGGAAATTAATTTTTTTTAATATTGACTTTTACAAAAATAGTAAAGTTAAGATAATTTGTTATTAAAACTATATATAATAAAAACTCTCTCTATATTTTTGATTTTCTATTTTCTTATAACAGTTAACATTTTTAAGTAAGTTTTAATATTTAATTTTTAGTTAAATTATATTTGGAATATTAATTTTGTTTTTAATATAATTTGGAAACATTGACATTTTCTACAAATGATACTTTACATTTAGTATATCTAAAAAGACAATAATGTTTTGTCAAAAAAAAAATTATTTTT
>CAKOAT010057377.1:0-74107 GCA_932364175.1 Eruca vesicaria subsp. sativa | reverse complement strand
TATAATTTGGAAACATTGACATTTTCTAAAAATGATACTTTACATTTAGTATATCTAAAAAGACAATATTGTTTTGTTAATATTACGTTTTTATTTTGATTTTCCATTTTTTATAACAGTTAACATTTTTAAGTAATTTGTAAAATGTTAATATTTATTTTGTTAGCTAAGTTATATATGGAATATTAATTTCGTTTTTTATTTAATTTGGAAACAATGACATTTTATAAAAATAATAAACTAATATAATGATGTGTCATTATACGATTGGAGGACTTAAATCCTATGTGGACGTCCTCAATGGCTTATAGCCTCAACTTTTATATAATATAGATTTTCTCGTATTTTATCTTATTTCTTTCAAGAATCTGTAATTTCATGTTTGTATAATCTTGTAGAAGAAGATGAAGCACGATATCAGTATACAAGTACCTTCAAAATTCCTGGTACTGCATGAATGACTTTTACTGAAGATTTTTCACAACTTTATTATGTTATTTGCATACTAATGTGTTTGGTATATAATGTATACTAGATGATAATCCACGCGCATGCGCGGGGTGAAATTTTTATACTAATATTTATTCATTAAATGGTTTTTAACATTTTACCATACTTGTATTTATCGATTATAAAATGATGAATACAAATGTTGGTATCTTAAATCATCATAGGTCTGGACGTTTGAGACTTCGTCAATTTTAGTTTGATTGACACGTATTTTCAGATTTTGGTATTATTCTCATAAATCCTATTTGAATTTTACTAATTATCGGATTAGATTCGATTTAATCTTCTCAATTCAGTTTGGATTAGATTGTAACCAATATCTGAAATCACCCAAAAAATATTTGTTAAACATTAGAAGTTGACAAAAAAATCAAAATATTTAAACTATTAATAAATCTAATTTAAAATTAGTTAAATTATCTAAACAAACTAAAAGATATTAAAAAAAGAAGCAAATAAAACAAACTACAAAAATCTTTCGAATACTATAATTTGTATCCATTAACCTCAAACCTTTTCACTGAAACTTTTAAATTAACATATTTGTAGTATGAATATCTACTAATGATACTTCATATTCGTACAATTTATGATAATTTGTATCTTCTTTGGAAAAAAACAAAGTTAAACCATTGATCATAAAATTTTCAATGTGGAATTTTACTATTTTTAGTTATTTATGGTCGTTTTAAAAAATTAAAAATATAACCTATAAGAAAAAATTAATTTTTTTATTATATATTTAAATGTGATTGTTTAATTTATTTTAATAATTTAAAATTAAACGAAAAGAGAGAGGATACAAAAATATGTATTATTCATAATCATTAATTACATATATATGTTAATCATATTAGGTAATTCCGTAACTTTTATTTAAGGAAATAAAATATATTGTTTTATACCTAGTAGAGTTGATCCCTTAAAAAAATGTCTATATATTATAGTCCTAAATGCAAGAAATTAAATGTTACATTATTTTATTCCTAACAAAGTTGGTTCATTAAAAAATTAAAGCTGAGAAGCTCTGTGAGCTTCACACGTAAGCATGCTCTCCAAGGTTGTGCATTTATGAATGCTTCAGGATTAATATATAAGGGATTATTGTAAACTATGAAGATGATCAAATAAAGACAAATCCATATGTTTTTAAAACTTTTGAAGAATCCTATCATCTCATATCTGACAACTTACCTGAAGATGGCGATATTCCAAGATTTTGCCAGCTCTACATATAATGTATTATTATTAAAAATTCCTATGTGACAACTTATTATATTATTAATGTATTGTTTTATAGTTCTCTGATTTCTATTGATCATATAAATGACTTTCCAAATATGGTTTGTGATTTATGTTTGTTTTAATATGATATGTGTACAAGTATTCACTACTTAAATATGTTAATCATACTTAAATAAGCTGGAAACACATACTAGGATTTATAGTTTTATTTATTTTTACCAGTTAAACGATTAAAACAATTTCTCATTGATGATGATGACCAAATTTGAAAAGAGAAACTTAGTTTCTATAGGAAACTGATAATATTTACTCACAAGTACTGTTTCACCCATAGAAAATGTGCAGTCAAATAGTAAATTCTCTTTAAATTCATATAGTTTATGTAACCACCACTAACATGGCGACTAATTTAAAAGAAGTTATTTACTTTCTGACCGATAAAAGTAGTTTCCTATAAATTGGATATTTATTTGTTTAACTGCCTGTAATAATGATTCGAATTCATTTCATATTTTTTGGAAATGATTGTGCGGGTAATTATTTTAATTTTTACACACATAATTATTTTTTTACAGGATTAATTATAATATTTACCATATTATTAATGGTTTAATCTATATTATTGAAACACTACAATTTTATAATTCACATGTAATAGTTTTATTTATTTGTTTTAATTATTCAGTGATAACATATTTTAGATCATATGATACAAAATTATAAATTTAAAATATTATTGGTTGAAAATCAAAAATTAATTGATAAGTATTATATCAAATTTAATGCATAAATTTATATGATTTTATTTATAATTAAAAAATTAGATATTTAAAATTTTTATTTTAGTGAAAATTAAATATAGGTTTAATTTTAAATAATCACAAAATTAACTAAATAATTTTAAGAAAATAAGTAAAAATGAAATATACAATTAAATAAATAAAGACGAAATTAATTAAATAATTTAAAGGTTTGTCTTAATAAAATGAAATATATTTATATTGTAAATAAAAAGATATGAAAAGATTTTATTCAGATATTTTTCAGAGAATATATAGGAAAATCTAATTGATTTTTTGTTCTAAAATAATTCATATGATTATACATAATATAATTTAAATAATTTTCTAAAAGTTGGTCCAAACAAAAACAAATCACACATAAACTAAGTCATTACTTCTGTTTTAATATATAAGATATTCATCTTCTACATAATATGATACTAAAAAAAATTATTGATTAAAGTATTTTCTTCTTTAAATTGATATTTTCTGTACACGACACTTAAAATGGGAAAACTTGAGATTGATATTCTGGGCCACATTATAGCATATGAACATTATCCAATAAATACCGTATATTAGTTTAACATAATAAAGTTTTATAAGTACTAGAGACTTTTCCCAAACTACGCCTGGGTTTTTTCCCCAATATTTTTTTTTAGTTTATTATAGAGTATATTTAACTACATATTTTATACTTAGACTTAATAACATATATAAATTATTTAAAAATTGATTTATGTATTTTTTTGTAACTAAAATTATTAAAATTCATTTTCTTTCTTTCAATATCAAAATACATATAAGTTGGTAAACAATTAAATAAAATAATTTATTTCAAATGTAATTATTCTTTTAACTTGTTTAATTGAATTTATGAAAATGTAATAATTCAAATATTTGTTAACTTTAAAATCAACTAATATATTTTTTATATTTTAATATATATATATATATATATAATAAGCATGCTTTATAAGAAATTGAAATACTATAGTTTTTGCTTTACTAAGGAATTATTAACATAGATACAGAAAATATAATTTTAACAATTTTCTTGCTATGGTTGGCCCGGACTACGCCCGAGATTTTTTTATACGCCCGAGATTTTTTTTTAATTTTTATTTTATTATATATTTTCTATGTAGGTTTATTTTTATATATAAATGGCATAATCTATTATAAAAATATAAGTAGTTTGATAATCATAAAATTATTTTCATTTTTTTTGTTTTACAAATTTCAAAAATTTTAATATCTAAATTTCTGATATTTTTCTATTGGAAATTATATATAAGGTGATGAGCAAAACAAACAAAACAATTATTAGATTTTAATTATGTGTTTGATTGGTTGGATTATAGAAATGTTTCATTTCACTTATTTAAAAAAAAATATTTCTAATTGTTCTCTTAGCAATTTAATTGACACTCACCTATACATATACAATTCATTTAATATATTTTTTTTCTTAAAATACTGATTTAAAAATTGTAGAAGTAGTTATTAGAACGATACGTCATTTCGTAGTTCACGGGAAAATGAAATCCTAGCCTAATTGAAAAGGACTGTGTCAAGTTTGTAATGGGCTGATTTTGTGATATCATACCTAAATATGTAAATGATAAAAACAGTCTTGAAACTTTGGTTGGAGAATAGTCGATGTGTCACATATAAAACTAATCAACCCATTCCATTTTACACTGGCAAGTAGTGGCAACCTTTCACACAATACTGGTAATCAAACTCTCAGTCAAACTCTCACATAATAAGCTAAAGCATACACCTTTCTGAAATCAGAGTAGCATTATATATCTAACACCTCTAGGGGACCAGTTTTCGTATACGCATTCCTATGGTTTGTCTGGTATAATGACCGTCTTTTGGGAAAGTAAATCATGGGGAAATGTACTCATCAGAAGTCAAAACAGAAGTGTAGAGCTTTCGTCTGGAAAGTAAACCCACTCCATTCTGCATAGGTTACATGAAAAAAATAAAATGAAATACCAAGATATAATCAATATGTGTGAAATGAGTGGAAGGTAATCTTGAATTTCTACAGTATCTACTAACCTATGATTTCTCATTCAGATCACAACTCGATGAATTACAACATACTGCCAAGGTGTCTGAGAAAGTAAGTCCTGATCCACCAATTCTATATCATACGTTGTCAACAACAAATAAATAAAACGGTAATAAAGATTCCTGGAAAATATAATTACACACAGCTGATAAAAACCCAAGTTCTAGAGAAACACCAAAACTTTCACTCTCACATTAGAGCTCTTGATTGATACAAGAAAAAAAAAAACAAAAAACAAAAGCCAATCAATCACAGATATCAAACGAATCCCAAAGCAAACTATTCCAGATCTATAAAGTTGAACACTTTATCTAACGTAGAGAGTATGAAGAGCGTGAGAGAACTTACTGAGGCACAACAGCCCCACAACAGGCACCTACAAGAGTCAAGAAATAAGTGCTCTTAAACCTTTTTTATGTTAACAACATCAGAAGCATCATATCTCCTCATAACATCAATGGTTAATCTGAGGCACAACAGCCCCACTATGAAGAGTGGTAACCTGTATATATTATAGAATCTCGATCTCAAGAACACAAAGAAAGACTCAATAATAAGAATAATTCTCTTATTAATCTCTTAAAAAAAAATCACTCAAAACTTTAAGCTCTCTCAAACTCAATCACAAAACTCATAAGTTATGTAACAACCATGCATCTCCATATATTGAGATTATATATCTATTAATCTCTATGAACTTAACATATTTCAATATTTCTTTTTTTTGGTAATCATTTCCTAAACCATAACTCGGTAGGATTAGGTATTTAACTTATATCTCAAGTTTCCTTTTATTTCAAGCTTAATCTAACATTCTTCCTCGTAAGCTTGGAATCCACTTTCGACAATTCTTCAACACTACCTCTCATCTCACTGACCTTCAATTCTCCAAATGCTTTCATCACGATATCTCTTCTCCGTTCACTTCTGGATGTATGCTGATGTAACTATTGAAACCATGTAGCTTTTTCCATAACTTCAGTCCCTGCCACGTTTTCAGCTTCACATAATGATGATAGCTTGGACCCCACATAGTTTGACTTTCACCAACACAGAAAATGCGTACTGCCACGCTCTTGCCATCATCCGGGTCAAATCTATGACTTTTATCAATATCTCCGACAATTGGTATCTTAGCAATTGATCCTATATCTCTTTCATCGGTGTATGATTCATACTGAAATTCTCCATTCCACTATGCTTGGTACAGCCTCTCCTTCGTGTAGATATAAAATTCCATGCATCATAAGTTCCTCAGCTTCTTATATGTCACTGTTATCATTCTCTTGTGTTTCTTGTAGCTTAAGTAATCGATCCAGGCAGTCCGAAGCATAGTGTCCAAGTTTATCACATCTAAACCATGTGATATACGATGCATATATATCTCCACCTAGTCTAGCATGACCTCTTCCTCTGTAAAAGCCACATCCACCTCGTCCTCTAATTCTAAAGTTACTGTTATAGCCTCTGTTTGATTGGTGCATTTTGAAAATCCATGTTTGCATACATCAATTTGCTTCGATATTCTTGAGGATCTTGTTCTTCTTCTTCTTCACCAATACGTTATTCATAAACCTTGAGATGTCCTATGATATCTTCAACGCTTGTGGTATTGAGGTCCAAAAAAATTTCAAGAAAGGCCACAATATATATGTATTTTCTTCGAGGAAGACTTCAAGAACTTCTTCACTAGCTTTGTTTCTTCTATACTTACTCCCAAGGCTGCTGATTTTGTTGATCTCTCCGATAGCTGTCCTCCAAAAACATCGATTGTTTCATTATATTTCATCTCCAATCGGTTTAATTCATTCATCAAAGTTTGTAGTCTCACTTCTTTAGCTCTCTCTGCTGCCATATTCCTTTCATGACCTTCATACCTTCTTTGCCGTGTCAAGTTCACCGACTTGGAGAATGAGAAATTTGGGTATCGACTGAAATAATAAGGCAATAGCAATATCATTCTTATGTCCCTCGATTAGGTATTCTTCTTTGACTTCCCTTACTTTGAGTGTGATCTTCATCCTCATTGTCCAAACCGTTTAATTTGTGACGGTAAGAATGGGGCATTGAATCGAAGTCGTTCCTCAACCTTTAGGTCTGACCGTTGTTGGTACAATCTCTCCCATTTCTCGGGTTTGGCGTTAGTTTTTTTTAAAAGCCTCTTCGATGAACAGTATCCAGTGTGAACAGTATCCAGCGTAACCAGTATCAATCGTGAACAGTATCTGTCGTGAAAAATATCCCGAAAACCTAAAGCTCTGATACCAATTGTTGAGTTTGTGTTCGAGTCCATTCCCTATTAGTATGATATTGTTCACTTCGGGTCTAAGAGGCTGGCCCGAATGGAGTTGCTTTTTGGTTTCCTTCCCAAAAGGCCTTATACTAATTAGAGTTGGACTTTTCTTCATATATTAGATACTTCTTGTCTAAACTTCCAATGTGGGACGTTGTTTGATATCTCACATTCTCTCCTTTAAACTAAGAACCACATTCATCTGTTTGTTTTCCTTTAGCGAATCATCTTGATACAACCTTGTACAAGTAATCATAGGGTTTGCTTTGAGAATGTTTCTCCCACAACGTACCATTCATATCTCGAAGAGTATTTTCGTCTTCTTGCAGAGTTCTAGCCAACCTGGTTCTGATACCAAATATAGAATCTCGATCTCAAGAACACAAAGTAAGATCTCAATAATAAAAATAACTCTTTTATTAATCTCTTAAGGAAAATCACTCAACACCTAAGTTTTTTCAAACTCAATCACAAAACTCATAAGTTATGGAACAACCTTGTATCTTCTTATATAGAAATTAGATATCTCAATATTTCTTTTTTTCTGATCCTTTCCTAAACTATAACTCGGTAAGATTACATATCTAACTTAAATCTCAAGTTTCTTTTTCTTTCAAGTTTAATCCAACATATATGGCACAATGGTGAAGATGCTAGATAAACATTATTCAGACCCTGCGTATTCAAATTGCGAAGTTTTGAATCTCACGAAAGCTCCATTCATAATAGATGGAATCGGGAAGCATGATCAAGATGACGTCACCTTGTCGGATTGGATCGGAGACCCAAATCCATGAATGCTGGCGGCCATTGATTTGGCCATGAAGCTCAGCGTAAGGTACCAAAAATCCTGATAAGGAATCGATGAAAGTGGCAAACCAAAACATCGTCGCCGTCGTACTTGTTAGAGAAAAGTACGGGGATGTCATCTAGATTCAAATTGATGGAGAAGTGTACAAAGGGTAATTTTTTGTGTCGATTCTGGTTTTGGAGAGAATGGGTGGTCGGATTATAGCATTTAGGGATGTTGATCGTAAGTTTCTGGACATTTTTAAATATTAATTTTGGGCAATTCCAAATAACAACAATAGAGGAGTGACTTCTATCACGATAGTTTTAACTAATAACTAGATTTTAACTTGCGCAACTGCGCGGTGTTTGTTTTTATATATAATAATTATTTATACTATTTTTCAAACACAATAATATGTTATTTATATTTTTATTAAATTAATTATTACAAATTATCATACATATTTTTTACTTTATTATATATCTATCTAATTGGTTTTTTGTTATATATATTAGACGAACAAAGATATAAAAATTTCAACACATTTGAAATTATTTTTAATTTAACATTGTTTTGTGGAAATTTTAATGTAACTTATATATTGTTAAAATTAAAAATTTACATGTAATTTAGGCTATAAAAGTATAATTTAGTAATTTTATTTGATATTTATGACACTTTTAAAATATTAATATATATTAACTTTTAAGCATTTAGTATAGTTATCTTAACAAATGAATAAATGATTAATATAAATAATACAATATATTATAAAATATTCATATACACTAATCAACGATTCAGTAAAAAAAAATATCCTAAATCGACCAATATAGTATGATAATATATCAAATGAGACATCCCAACTAATCAATTATGAACAGACGAAAATAGTAAATGATTTTTTTCAGAGAAGTTAAAATGTACGTTTTAAACCTAACAAATAGCGTTTTGTTTGTGTTTTTAATTGTCGGTTAGAATTTTTTTGCTTATCTCTCATCTTTCTCTTTAGCCTCATGATCAGTTCTCTTACCTCTAAGAACAAAAACAACACCTGTGAAAATGATTCCTTGTTTCTCAACATAGCATGATTTCGTGTGAATATATATGCTTGATTATAATAGGTTAACGTCTTTTACGTTTGTATTTTACAACGAATTATTTCATGTATATCATTTTATATTTGAATGTAAATAGTAAATTTAGAAAATAGTATCTTTGAACAGATTTTCTTGAACAATAATTATAGGTTTATCTACTTAATGGCATGAGAATCTTAGTTTATTCTTTGGGATAATGCTCTACATTAATTTTAGGACAATTAAGGTGATACACATATATACCACTGATAGGAAAATTAAATGTGATAATTTCTAGTGGATCGTCCAAATTTTTTAAAAAAATCACACGTGAAATGAAGTCATAACTTTTGTTTTAATATATAAGATGGATGAAAACCTTGCATTAAATAACTTTTATAGTTTTCTCTTTTCAAAATTGTTTGTTTTTGAATAACAGTAGATTTGATTTAGTTTTTATAAATGTTTAATAGAATAGCAGTGGTTTTCAAGTAATTTCTAAGACTTTGCATAAATATCATATTCAATAACATTAGATTTGAAAAAAAAATGATTAGTTGAATAACAGTGTGTTTAAAACAAAACCAAAACATTTTAAATCCACAATTCAATACACCCCTAATGTGATCATATTTTAACCACCAATTTTAACCACAAGTGAAAGGCGGTGCACAGTAGTACTTAGGGATCAAATCTTCAGAAACCAATGTTATACAAAGATTCTTCAAGAATAAAGTAAAGCTAGAAAAAGGTATTTGTTTGTAGTTTTCAGTTCTGAGAAAGTAAAGACGAATGTAAAAACTATGTAAGCTAATTGATAAAAGGCGTTAAGCATCATGTGATTCTAAGAAAACATAGACGATGAGATGCTTATTAGACTGGAGATCCATTATTGACTTTATCAAACTCAAACAAGGTTAGCTAGATTAACCTCCTCCCGAAGTGTCAACCCCTGTGTTATAGAATCCTAATGACAAACTCCTGTTGAATTTCAGATTCTAAACATGCATTCAATCAAGTTTGATAAGTTCACAAGCTCCATCACATCAACTCCCGTTGACTACAAATACTTGTTCATCTAAGTTCTTTTCAGGTATTTAATCGAACACTTTTGGTCTATTAAATAACCTTGATATCATGAACAAGGTGTAGATTCAAATTTAAGGGATGTGTATATTTAATCTAAAGTCTAAGGCGATTTGATTTTTAATGCAGTTTTAGATGATTTCAGTGAATTGCAGAATTTAAAGTTATTTTTGTTAAACCACTCTAGAATATCACCTAAAACCATGAGATTTTAGTTTTGATTAACTAAGAAACTCCATCCAAATACTCTAAAATCATATATATACTTTGAAAGTCCACAATTTAAAATATTATCAATAACAGTGAATTTCAGATTATTTTATGAAATGTCAAGTTCAATAACAGTGGATTTGTCATTTTGATATAAATCACTTGAAACTCCAAGTTGAATGCACCCCAAAAATGTTGTCAAATCTTTATTATTAAAATAATTAATTGTAATATGCATACTTAATCATACTAGTAATCTCATAATTTTTTTATATAAGGAAAGAAGAAAAAATATTAATCACACATTATTAATTAGGTTTATGATTATTTAATGAAAACTATAATATAATTTTAATGGTCCAACATGTTTTTTTAAGGATTTTGAGAGGCATTTTAGTGATATAACACCTCATATCTAAAATGTTGTAATGCTTCTCTTTTAATATATAAGGGATTGAAAACTGTACCAAATTTTCGTTAGCTAAAGTTCTCTCCAACGATTCTCCACCAAAAGTGGTGTATGATTCCATGAGTGAAGTTGTAAAACTGCTCCTAGAATCTTATTTTAGACTTTAGTGATCCTTTTTTCAGTTCAACAATCCCTTTATTCCAAAACGAACTATCTTACAAAACAATTTAACTTCAACTGAAAACCGAATAAAACAAAACTAATGTTATATATAAATTAAAAGCTGACAAAAAAATTTTAAAATAAAGCATTAAAAATAAAATCCTCAAAGTGTTGCACCACTCATGATTTCTACTTCTATACCTCCTCGAACCTACCTGGAAACAAGAGGAGTGAATAATGGGATTACTTAGTGAGGATAGGTTCTAGGAACCTACGAGCTTGTTTTAGGACAAGCAAACAATAATCACACTCATAAGCTAATACCACCTATCATGCAACAAATAACCTAGACCTCTATTATATATTCGCTTGTGACCCATTGGCTTAGCTGGCAATGTCCACATGGTATACTATAGATTTTACCCATTTTTACTCATAGTATATATGTACTTTTTAAGAACTACTATATATATATATATATATATATATATATATGTGTGTTTGAAATCTAATGTTATTTTCTGGTACAAGTAGGTTTTGAAGCAATGTTATGGAGTATTTTAGGGCTTTATAATGAAGAAATTTGTAGTTGCTGAAGAATCGTAAGTCAAATTTGATATTTACAAAGAGTGCCAATCGACAACACTCTGTTGTCATCGATCGACAACAAAGCGTGAGACTGGCCGTTTTATTGGTGACTGACTACATATTTACAAGATTACTCGTGGCCGACTTTATACCTAGTATTTAAGTGTTTTACCATTGTTTGGGTAACAAACAACCTTCATTACTTTTCATAATCTATTCCATACTTAGGGTTAATGAGGGTTATGAAGGATTAGTGAAAACTATAAAATTGCTAATGTGATAGAGTATCCATCTATTGAATTGTTATGAATTCTTGTGTTCAAAAGTAGCTAACTAGAACCCTGATATTAGGATTGCGAACAACTACGACAACTACGACTGTAGGTCCTCGCCTGAATTGATTCTCTTGAGCTAGGTTGCTAGATACATGAGACAGCTGGTCTAGGAAGTTAGTGGACCGATCAAATAAGACAATAAACTCAATTTAAGGTAGTCGTCGATCGATGCTCAGTGCCTACAATCAATCAACAACTCATTACGTGTTCATTAGCGATAGCAAGAATACTAGAGTTAGATAATTATTAGACTAACATTGCGACAGCTAGATATCTATACACTAGAGTTCGAGTTATAGAATATCACACACACACCTTTAGCTTCTCTATTTCTATAATCTTGATTATCTGAAACTCTAGATTTAGCTATTTTCTCATATTATCTTACAACCAACCAATCAACTACTTTATTGTTCACTGCTATTTAATTACTTGCCTAGCTTAATCTACATATCTATAAATCTAATGCGTGCCCACGCTCAGTGTGGATTAGATCCATAAGTACTACAACTAAACCTTTTATTTGAGAGAGAAGTTACTCATAGGGTAATTTGAGAGCATATCATCACCCCCATGGTCCTATGTGATTACCCGATCATGGCCCGTTGACTCATCTGCACTAGAAATGTGCGTTCGGGTCTTCGGGTCAGGTTTGGATCAGATTTGGGTCAGGTTCGAGTCCTAGACATTTAGATCCAACTGGGTACTTGAAAATTTTCTATTCAAGTTCGGTTTAAGGTCGTTTTGGGTCTATAACTAAAATGCATGTTAAACACATGTAGTTTTTGAGTCCATAAGGTTCGGATCAGGTTTGAGTATTTAATATCTGAAATACCCAAATTCCATCAAAACATTATTGAAATCCAATATATTTATCTTACATTTTGTAAAATTACCAAAAATAAATTATTAATAAATAAAGCTAAATAATTTTGAATTTTAAATTTAACATTTAAAGTTTCATGATACTTAAAAATGCTACAATAATAATAAATAAGATTGCTAATAAAATACATTTCAACTGAATTATAAACTAAAATATATAAAAATGAATAAAATATTTTGGATATTCATGTTTTTAGGCTAGGTACGAATTAGTTCTAATTAGGTCGGTTCTTTTCGGATTTTGGTCTATTTAGACTAGTTATTTTTCGTTCTGGTTCTTTTTGGGTGTAGAAATTTTGGATCTAATTAAGTACTTATAATTTCTTATAGCCAAACTTTTTTTTATACTATTTCACCTTAATATTATATGTTTATTCATATTATTAGTGACATGTGTTGCCACATCTAATATCATTGCTTTTTATTTTTCCATTTTTTTAATCCATTGGAATAAAATTTACTAATTGGATTGGTAAAAAGCTATTAGAAATAAGAACATAGTTTAAAAGAAATAATAAAATTTTCATCAGATCATTATAGAAAATACGAATAGTTGATCGATTGTATTTTATTTTTACTCTATTGTTTAGAACTTTATATTTAGGTAAAAGTTTATTCAAGTTCAAGAAAATAAAAAAAAAACTTAAAAGGAATTTTTTCCAACATAATGTAAATGTTGAAAATCAAGAAAACAAGTGTATTATATATACCAGTCCACGGTGGAAGCATTGTAACCTAGTGGTTAAGGTTTAAAGGCTTCTACATTATGTTTGGGGTTCGAAACTCAGACTATGTAATCAAGAGGATTTCAATTCCTGGAGAATGTGAATGCGAATTATGCAAAAGATTTGAGAAAAAGCTTACAAGAGATCTTCAGCATGGTGTAAGACGTTCCGTCAGGAATGAATATTATAGGGCAGCTTAGGGTGATGTAGTCAGATGTTAATTAGCATACGACATGTAGAATTGTCGACTGTAATATCGACTATATAATATGTTTCATAATTTATAATGCATAATTATCAAGTGTTAAAAAAAAAAAAATGAGTCCACAATTTGGTTAGCTTGCTGATAGTAATAACAAAAAAAAGTGTAATACTGTATTTCTTTTGAAACTCAGATTTTCTTTTACCTAATATTTTTTATGAGCATCAATTTTTTAAAGAATTACAATTATCGTTTCCAACAACGAACTTATCATCATCATCCAGTGTCTATGGTTCTCCTGCTCCACCCATTGTCTCCTCCTCATGTTCCACCTGCAACCGGAGCTCCGTCAATCTCCGCCGCTGGTAACCATCACCGACATATTCTCTCCTTGTCTGAAACATGCACAAGCATGTCCCAGCTCAAGCAGCTCCACGCCTACACTCTCCGTACAACTTTCCCTGACGAAAACGCCACTCTGTTTCTCTACGGCAGAATCCTCCAGCTCTCTTCTTCCTTCTCCGACGTCAATTACTCATTCCGTGTTTTCGATTCGATACAGCAAGAAAACCATAGCTCCTTCATGTGGAACACACTAATCAGAGCATGTGCACATGACGTTTCCAGGAAAGAAGAAGCCATTCTGCTTTACCGGAAAATGTTAGAGAGAGGAAACCCGGCGCCGGATAAGCACACGTTCCCGTTTGTCTTGAAAGCTTGCGCTTATATATTCGGGTTATCAGAAGGGAGACAGGTTCATTGTCAGGTTGTAAAATATGGGCTTAGTGGAGATGTGTATGTGAACAACGGTTTGATTCATTTGTATGGTTCTTGTGGATGTTTAGATTTAGCGCAGAAAGTTTTTAATTATATGCCTGAGAGAAGTCTTGTTTCTTGGAACTCGATGATTGATGCTCTGGTTCGAGTTGGAGAGTATGATTCTGCGTTCGAGCTGTTCCGACAGATGCAGAGATCGTTCGAACCAGATGGTTATACAATGCAAAGTGTTGTGAGTGCGTGTGCTGGTCTCGGATCTTTGTCGCTTGGTACTTGGGCACATGCGTTTTTGGTTCGAAGATGTGAGTTTGATGTTGCAATGGATGTTCTGATCAAAAACTCGTTGATCGAAATGTATTGCAAATGCGGGTCGTTGGGAATGGCTGAGCAAGTGTTCCAAGGGATGCAAAAACGTGACTTAGCTTCATGGAACGCAATGATTCTAGGGTTTGCTACACATGGAAGAGCTTATGAGGCTCTGGATTGCTTCGACCGTATGGTGAGAAAAGACGAGAATGTTAAACCGAACTCAGTCACGTTTGTTGCAATCCTCATCGCTTGCAACCACCGAGGCATGGTTAAAAAAGGGCGTCAGTATTTTGAAATGATGGTCACAGATTATGGCGTTGAACCTGCACTGGAGCATTACGGTTGTATCATTGACCTTGTTGCCCGTGCAGGCTACATTACTGAAGCTATTGAGATGGTGACAGGTATGCCGATGAAACCGGATGCAGTGATCTGGAGAAGTCTCCTTGATGCTTGTTGCAAAAAGGGTGCTAGTGTGGAGCTAAGTGAAGAAATTGCTAGAAATGTGATTGAAACAAGGGAAGATAACCAAAGTTCAAGTGGCGCATATGTCTTGCTGTCTAGGGTGTATGCATCGGCTAGTCGGTGGAACGATGTTGGGATTGTGAGAAAGCTAATGACTGAACATGGAATTAGAAAAGAACCAGGATGCAGTTCCATTGAGATAAATGGTATCTCCCATGAGTTTTTCGCAGGAGACACGTCGCATCCTCAGACGAAACAGATATACCAACAGTTGAAAGTGATTGATGACAAGCTGAGATCCATTGGTTATTTACCTGATAGCTCTCAAGCACCGTTAGTAGATGCAACCAACGATGGAAGCAAAGAGTATTCCCTCAGGCTGCACAGTGAGAGGCTCGCCATTGCTTTTGGTCTGATAAGCTTACCACCTCAAACTCCAATCCGTGTATTCAAGAATCTACGCGTCTGTGGTGATTGCCACGAGGTTACTAAACTAATCTCAAAGGTTTTCAACACTGAGATTATTGTGAGAGATCGTGTTCGGTTCCATCACTTCAAAGACGGATCCTGCTCTTGTCTAGACTACTGGTAGCAAAAAAAAACATTAGTCACCGTTGAAAAGATTGGACATGCACTAACCGCTACAACCAAGTTTTGTATACTTCACAAGTTTAATAATCAAGAAGCATATGATCACACTACCTCAAATCAATTCTTATAGCTAGACTAACATAACTACAAATCATTTACAGCCATGGCCTTAACTTCCACGGCTCAGCTTTTAACACATACATCTCTCTTCTGCTACTGTTACATCAAAGAAAACAGAGAACAACATTAGTATCAATGTCAATGTGACAATTTTTTACTTCAATTTCGGACATAACAATCTTCACTTTTTTATGAGAATGGTACTAAGACGGCATTGTTCTGCCGAAGTTGAAGACTCAACGGAAAAAGCTTCCCGTTCATAGGAGTACGAGTACAAAAATGAAGAAATACTATACTATTCTTATCAGATAGTATAGTCCAAGTCTAGTCGTTGGAGATGCGTTAATTATACATGCTATGGAAATCTAAATCATTCTGCATGTTAAGCTTTTATTGTATTTTTTCTGCATGTTTAGTATTTGTTTTAGAGGTTCCTCTTGTGTATTGTATAAATATGTAATCAGTTTTGAATAATAAATTAAGGAGAATTATTCTTCTCTCTTCTATTCTTGTCTCTTGTTCTTCTCTATCTTCCAAGTTTATTCTCTTATTATGTTCAAAATTTCACATGATATCAGAGCTTTGTTTGTTTCCAAACTCTGTTTCTTCCGCAAAACTCTGTTTCTAATTCTTTAATTCTCTTTCTCTGAAAAATTTTGTTTCTAAAATTCTCTATAATGGAAAGTAATAAGGTTTTGTCGATTCCGGTTACTATCAAAGGAGTCAATTATCAGCTGTGGTCTAGGATGATCAAAACATCAATTCTGAAGTCATGTCATGATGTGTGAAGCTCCGCAGCATACTGTTCAACAAGGCGATCAACAAATTGTTGTTGTTGATGAAAACAAATGGATTCAAGAGGATCTGATGGTTCTTTCCATCATCCAAAATTCTCGTAATCATCTATTTTAGAGGTTTACTCCTACTGTGAAACTACCAAAGATCTATGTGATACTCTTCAGGAGGGCACTAACGAATATTTGTGCCCTAACCTGTGGTGAGATTTCTCCATATATATGATCTTTATGTTTCTTTAGATAGATTTTCATATAAAATTAGTTCTTTTGTTCTCATGTACATATATAAGTGTTTACAAAATATCTAAATCATAACAACTGATTAGTATTTACTTTTCAGCTTCTGTAAGTTTTAAATAGTTTTATAATGTAGAAAAAAACACAAGAGAGATTTTTTTTCTCATCAGCATAAACATATACTATTAAGACTGCAAACCAAACTAGTAACCTGCATCAATATGAACAACAAATGACGATTGTTTCCTTGCACCATGTGCAAGACTGTCCACCCCTTTATTCTGCGTTCGGGGGTATTCGAATGAGCTCTGAATGGTTGAACTTCATTATAGGACCTTGATATCTTCCAAATAATTTGCAAAGGAAGATCATTGTTCTGGTTCTGAACTTATCTTCACCAATTGAGAACAATTTGTTATCAATGATGAACGCTTTGATTTCCAAATGAAGGGGTGAAAGACTGACTTTCGTATTTTGTGCCCCCATCGGTTGATTAATGCCTTCTAGCGTACTATACCAGCCTTGTTCCAGGAAATCCTGATCTTTCCATGTCCCACCGTAAAACACAATCTTCCCGGTATAGAAGGGAAACTTGTCACTTCCAGCTCCCTAGAATTGTTGACCCTTTTTGTTAGGGAGTCATGTGCCTCAGACCAAAGTAATTGTTCAGTTTCTGCCAATGTAAGAGTATCTTGAGGATCAATATCCATATTGCTGAAAACTTGTTATTTCTTCAATTCCACATGTACTATAAAATTTATGCAAATTGATAATCATCCATGTTTGGGAAACCCTTCAGAATATATAATCCATATTTGCAAATAGTGATTGAGGATTAAAAGTATCCCAATTTGATGAAATCTGTGAGAGAGTCCATACTTGGACTCTCGGAGGATATTCAAAATACACATGGTTTATATATTCCTCGGTTACTCTACATCTTTCGCCTTTTATATCACTTTGAATCCCTCTTGCTTTATACATCTTGACACTAATTTTCATAAAAGGTGGTTTATTTTAGGTGAACATCGTATTTTTCAACAATAAGTCTTTAAAGAAGAGATAGTGGGTCCCATACATTGGTAGTGTTTTTTTTCTCAATCGGGATATGCTCGTTCCCATTGATAACCAGAATATTTTTCCACTGTTGGTGAAATGCCATCTTGTTATATCGTGTCCGACTCAATGGTATACTTTCTATAATCTTTGCATCATGTAGATCCACCAAAGAATGAATTACCTAGGAATTCCATGTTCGAGATGTTGTATAGATGAGGGCGTCCACTGTAAGATCAGGGTGACAGTTGTGTTGATTACTGTTTGCTGGTCTCAAGCGAGTGGTTGCGAACCAAGGATCATTCCATACTGAAATAGATGATAATGATCTGATGTAAGTAAGCCTAAGCTGTCAATGGTTCACAAATCTCTTGAATCAAAGTGATGGTCAATCCAACAAGAGGGGTGGTTCTTCTAATCGATCTAATTGACTATAAAACCGGCCGGATGGAAGTGATGATGATGATCTCGAACAGAACAGGGTGTTGACTGATTCCACAATCAACCACGAAGAAGAACAGCCTGATTCCACAAGAAGCCTCAATCGCCAATCAAATAGTCTAGTGATTCCACACAAAACTGAATGACCAAATTCACACAAAGTCACAAGACTTTGGAGAAAAGAAACTTAAAGGTTTATTAGGTTTTACGTAAAAATTTTGTGTCTTACATTGAGGGAACTAATGAACTTATATAATTATGAGTAAAAATAATTAGAAAGCTACAAAAATGGAAACATAATAAAAAATATCAAAAATTATGCGTTTGTCTTAAATGAGGAGATTTCGGCCAAAATGGAAAACGTGCTGAATAGCTTGTATCTGGATAACTTTGGGAAGATTCTAGGAGCCTTTGGGAGCTTCTGTTTGATGGAGAAAATCGCCAAATGATTTGCAAGACTGAAGGAATAGAGCTATTGGGATTCAAAGCAAATCGGCTCCAAAAATGGCAAGTTAAGATGGTGAAGAATCTAACTAGTCCAGTGAGGTTTAGTGCATGGTAACAACTCTCCAAGTTGTCTTAGATGTAAGGAATGATCCCCAAGTTTTCACACGTGAGTTTGAGTTACACACTCTTTAAGCAAAGAATTACTTGCCTTAACAGAACCAGTTTGGATGCAGTGTAGGCATCCTGACTTGTAAATGGTATATCTCCTAAACCATTAATCCCATTGGTATGAAACCAATTCACCGCGTGCTCTGGTGGAGTTGAGAATCTACAGAAAGTTTTTTCACGGTTAAAATTCTCATGGTTGCAAAGATATACTCCTTTGAATGCACCTATGTCACTGCTGGCTTCGATGTAGCTTGTATGGTTGATCTCATGAGTTGGTTGTACAGCTACTGACTCAAGGTCCTCATCATGATCCCACCCTTTTGATAAGTCATTTTCTAACCAGGGATCTAGGAGAGACAATACTGCACCATTCATATGATGGTGAGTATGATCTAATCGATTATATGGATGATGCATTTCTAAAATAACGTCATTTGAAAACTTTTGAGAGAATAATGTTTTAGGCTTCTCAATCAAATACCAAAATTGTTTTTCCAGCATAGCCATATTGAAATCTCTAAGATCTTTAAATCGTATCCCCTCCTTTATTCTTATGGTGACATAACTTGTCTCATGATTTTCAATGCATGCCTTTTATATTCTCCTTTGTACTCACCTCACTCGTCAATTCCTTCGCTGCAGCTTTTGGTAGTCTAGAACAAGACAGTACATGAATCTCTCGATAAGTATTCTAATTCAAATATTATGTGCATATTATAAAAAAGATCAAAAACATGAATCTCTAAATAGAAGAATATTGATTATTTTTCATAACAACAAAAATATCTTCTATAGGTAAGTAACATGTAATAATAAGTCGAGTAACACAAAAAAAAATCACTTGTTATTTTCTTGTACTTGCAAATATCTAAATTTTGCTACTTGATATCCAACTTGATAAGATGAGTACTTTAAATATCAAAACAGAAACAAGGCGAGTAGCGAGTATAAGCCAGCTAACAAGTATTTGTGCTCATGTACATGTATAAATGTTTACAAAATATCTAAATCATAACAACTGATTAGTATTTACCTTTCAATTTCTATAAGTTTTAACAAAATTTTATAACGTAAAAAAATAAACAAGAGAGTTTTTAAAACATTTATGTTATGTTACTTATAAACCAAATGACTTTAATGTTTGAGAGTATTAGATTATAATTATTCTTTTCAATTAGACCATAAATGTTTTCTTATTCGAATATGCTAAAACCAAATTAAATTTATTAATTTCATTTAGTTATCTTAAACGTCTTGGATTTATAATATATTTTCATCAAATTATGTATAATTTGATATATGTAATTTGAGAAAATAAATAGAATATATTTTTTGTTAGGATTGCATAAGTGAACATAACTGATAATTTTTTGAAAGGTCGTGATAATTTAGAAAAAATAATCCATGATAATTTATTAATATATTATTATTATCACTTGTTCATTAGTTTGGAGTCGTTTGTAATTTATATGTATAAATTAAATAAAAGAGTATTTTAAATAATATGTTTGGGACTGAATTTGAACTATAACTTTAATATAAAATTTGGATTGGTTAAGTTACTCTTTATTGGATATATATGTTGAATTGCATCTTCATCTGAAATGAACCACAACTACTTTTTATTCAAATTATTATGCTAAAAATGATTAAATATTTATTTCATTTTTTTTTTTTGACAATGAAAGGCTGATCTATTTCTCAAGCTTGAGGTGGTCTGGGAATCCATACCGGAATAGAACAACCAACATACATGAGATCCCGATAAAAGGACCGGGCAGTCTTAGCTAAGCGATCGGACACAACATTCAGAGATCGAGGTACATAAGATATCTTAAAATCTGGAAAACAAATCCTCAGCGTCGAGATCCTCTCTAGTTCCGTCGAAAAGCTTGGCCATCCATGGGGGTCCTTTAGCATTGCTAACAATTCCTTGCAATCCGTCCCAAAGCTCTGACATGGCGAATGTTAAAGCATGTTCTCCATTGCCCACCGCAGCGCTTCCAGCTCAGAATGCAAAGCCGACTCCACCCTGCTCACATTTCGCATCCCCATTAGTTGACTTTCCCCCATGTTATCCTTCCAGTCCCAACCACAACCAGAAAATTGGTCAATAGAGGTCCACGAACCATCTATCATGCAAATATCGCGTAGGCTTATGACCTGCCGATCAGTGTCCCCATCCTCTTGTGTCACCACAACATCCTGCTCATTAGCTTGAAACCAGGCTAGACACTCACTCTCTGCATAACGGGCCAACTCCAAAGGATCTCTATCTATCCCTCTGAACAACTTATCATTTCGAGCTTTCCAGATATACCATATCAACCAGGGATAAGGGTTCTTTTCAACATCTGATCCACAAATGATTTTCTTTCGCCAGAACAGATAATCCATATTCGCGTATGTGCTCTCCAAAGGGAATAGAGTTGGGCTAGTAGGTATAGATGCTAAGGCCCATACCTGTAAAGCCGGTGGGCATTGGAAAATTGCATGTTCAACTGTCTCATCTAGTTCTCTGCATCGGGGGCAGAAATTATCGCATCTCATATGTCTATGATTCAACACACTCGTTACAGCCACCTGCCCCGAAATAATCTGCCACATAAGATGACACATCTTCGGGGGAGCTTTAACCTTCCAAACATGTGCTTGTAGTCTTTTCAAACTAGGTTCATCTACCAGAGACTCCTCCTCCTTCATCAGTATATTACGAGCTACCCAATATCCGGACTTGACTGTATACTGACCACTCCTTGTGTAACTCCAGCAGTATGAATCTCGACGATGGGTCGAACTAATAGCCATACTCCTTATGAGAGGTATGTCAGCAGTGTCCACATATTGTGCCAGCCGATCCAAGTCCCAAGACTTCGTTGCTTGGTTGATGAGATCGCTCACCCTCATATTCGGATTCAGCACCGGAGCTGATGCATGCGCTGGTCTCGCTGGGATTGTGGGAATCCATGGGTCTACCCATACATTCACTTCATAACCTGAATGAATTTTCTGTCTAACCCCCAATAGCAATAATTCTCGAGCAGCCGAGATGCTTGTCCACACATACGATGGACTACTGACCGTATGCTTTCGCAAAGGCGAACTTAGTCTATAATACCGCCCTCTCATAACACGAGCCACCAGTGAATCCGGATTCTAGGCCAATCTCCACAACTGCTTTGCTAGTAGTGCCAGGTTAAACTCTTGTATCATCCTGAATCCAATTCCACCTTCCTCCTTAGACTTGCATAACTTGTCCCATGTTGTCCAGTGTAGGCCTCTCTTTGGTGGGTTGGAACTCCACCAAAACTGTGCAATGGCACTTGCTAAGGCATCACATATCTCCAATGGAAGCAGAAAACACGACATAACATAAGTTGGAAGAGCCAACAAAATTGACTTAATCATAACTTCCTTTCCACCTTTAGACAACCATCTACCCGTCCATCCATTGACTCTGTTCCGAAGTTTGTCTTTTAAAAAAGCAAACAATTTGCATTTCGAACCGCTAATGTCCTCCGGAATTCCAAGGTAGGTTCCCATTCCTGCATCATTTTGTATCCCAAGAATGTCTTTGATTTCCTGCCTGGCCTCGTGACCTATACTCTTACCAAAGAGTAAAGAGGACTTATCAAAATTGATACACTGTCCAAGCATGGGCCCTAGCACACATCTCACATTCTCTAGGGCTCTTCTCGAGTACATCAATTTCCAATAATCTCGATCATCTGCTATGGCAGGCAAAAGAAATTGGTGTACCGTCCTCGATCCTAGATAATGTACTTGGACAACGACTTACGGTACATTCGCTAGTAACCGAGTCTTAACACCCCCCCCCCCTACACGCCAAGTTTTGCACTCTGTTGTGGGCCATAAAATCCTCAATTCAGCTGGACCATCTTGATATAACTTTTGGGACAGACTGTCTACAACAGGTCAAGATCTTTGAAGAAGAAGATGACGACTGGCTCTCTGTTGGCTAAATTTGAAGAGTCCTACCTCCTTCATTCTTTGTCTAACTTTTGCTCCATATCTTTTATTTCTCGTTCTTTGAATGTCTGAGCTGATGGCCTTGCAAAAGGCATTCAGTCACGTGGTTTAGGTTCCTCCCATGTAAACATTAGACTTCCAAGTTGGATAGTTTTACAGACCCAACTTCCTGGAATAATCTTAATAAAATATGGAGCTTTTGATGTTAAAAAATGAACAAATTGGTTTAATAAGATTAATTGATATGTTAATCTCCATAATGCGTAAGTGTCATTATCTAGAGATTCCTGTGATATTATAGTGTTGATTTACTGTCATTGCAAAAGTTTGTATCTGAATACATCTTTGAGCAATAATTTGAGATCCAATTTTGTTGTATATAAGAAATTCTCTAGAGGAAGTTCCGCTTTTGACCCCTGTTTTCGTTTAGTGTCACCCTCTTTCCTTCAAGTCTCTTCTCTTCATTATTCTGCTCTTGGACTAACCTGATTAGCAAAAGGAAATAGCAAATAATTGATATTGTGTGTTAGCCTCAGGATATCAACCAAAAGAGAGGAAATGTTTCGGTGCAATCGAATTTTACTCTAATTTTCCCAGTGGTGACTCATGAGCAGTGGCGGAGCCACCTTGTTAGCATGTGGGTCAATTGACCCATGTGAATTTATAAAAAAAAAAAGTTTTACATGTATATTTCTTTGGAAAACTGGAAAATTAGTGTACAATATAGTTAATTGACCCATGTAATATATGATAATTATGAATTGACCCTCTTGACCAACTTGTCTAGCTCCGCCACTGCTCATGAGAATGATCATCAACTAGCCACAGACCAAAATCTTTGAAGCGTTTCAACTTGTTGTTGTAGCCGACAATGTAATTATTATGAACTATCACATGTTCCCCCTTTGTCTCATTAACCCATGTCTGGTTCTTGAAGTACAATCCTCCTGACGGGAAAGCTGATTGTGGAAGCAAGTAGACATCTACCTGAATATTATAAAATCACAAAAGAATTGAGAATGGACAAGTAGTGAAATTTCACCTCTGAGACTGAAACTAATAAAGTCGTAATCGAGCATTCATGAGTAGATAAAGTTAGAAATCTCCGAGTATAAAAATTTAGTCTAAAATATGTGATCCTAAAATATTCCATCAAGATGTGGGATATCATCAGCCGATCTTGAACTGAAACACACTTTACTTAGAATATCTAATTTGACAGAACAAACTAGATAATGATATTATGCTAAATTTCATGGACGTTGAACTTATTATCTGGGTTTCCTCTAACTTTCAATATTGAATCACAGCACATTCTTTTAAGATTTAAATCTTTAATATCATTAAACCCAACAATTGGGTAAAAGAAGCTTATATATGACAAATTTATAGAATGTAAATGTTGAACTTAGAGGAAGCATTTACATACTTGAGTTGTTTTGTGAAGTGCCCGATTAAAAGCAGGTTGATCATGTGGTTTCTTTACTTCAGTGTTAGACCAAGGCTGAGCTCGAATTTCTTCCACCCACTTCTTCAAGAGAAGCTTTGCACCACTAGTGCAACGCAAGAAAATCATGCAGCTACATACATAAGTCACTCCGTTTCGACTCGGTGGTAAACCATGAGAGTGATTTATAGGCTTAATCTGACAGCACCAACATCAACAGAATAAGAAACATAAATACTCTAAAATGCAAAAGGTGCAGTTACGTACCGCAGTCATGTCATCCATAAAGTATACGTCGTGGCTTCCCTGTAAATACTTAAACGGATCTTGTAGCCAGACCATATCAACATCATTGTACATAACATTGTAACCTAGCTCCAAAATGTCTAAGAGATGTTGTGGTCTCCGAGAAGTAAGATTGTAGAAACCCTAATCAAAGATGATAAAATTGGTTAGAACATAGGATTATTCACTTACAAGTTATCTGTGTAGATTATCACAGTGGACAGAGCTGGTCTCAGTATAAGCCCATCAAACAAGGCTTGGACCAATACGTTTAAGTATAGCAAAAAGTTTAATTTAACCCGTGCCACCAAACAATGGATCAAACCATTTTATTAATTTATAGAAATATTAATATAGAAAAGTTTTTTTATTTAATTTTTTTATTTTAAAATATAACTATTCGAAGATAAAACAAATATTTGATTTTAGTTTATAGATATTTTTATTTTTTTAAATAATATTTATATTAATTTTATTATATTATTTGGAGTATATAATATATATTGCATAGAATCAAATGTAGTTTTAGATACAATATAATACATCTCATCAAAAATATATTAAATATTAAGAAAATATAAAAATAATACATTTGTGAGTATAAAATAAACAATATAATAATAAGTTATTACTTATATAAAATATGTATACATACAAATTATTAATTTAGAATTTTAGTGAGGCTATATATTTACATAGATTTTTTTAATATTATTTTATTGATTTGTGTCAAACTTTAAATTAATCCAAGTTGCGATCGAATAATTTTTTTATTAATAAAAATTATTAATTTATAGAAGTTCTACTATACCTTTAACTTGTTTGTCTTTTTTATGTACATAGTTTGATTCAGATTAAATTCAAATTTATCTTTTACTTGTTTTTCCTTTTATGTACCGAGTTTGACCCAGGTTAATTCAATTTTGGATCTGCCACTGAGTTTAACTATTCGTTGAAACAGTCACAAACAAGTTATTTGTATAGATTATCACGGTGTGCGCTATGCTTTCCAGTTCGAAAGGGCAAGTTACTTTGTCTTTATAATTTTTTTAGTCGATACTAACTATCAAAGAAAAAAATAATAATGAAAATATGTCATTATCTTATTCTAATCCTGGCCATACTATTTTTTCATATAGAGCAACAGTTTTGAAAAAAAAAACTTTCTAGCAGACAAAAATAAAAATTTAGCTGAGGTATTAGATTATTTTAGAAAATGATATCACTTTTAAAATTTACTATTAAATGATAATCATTTTCATAACTACCCTAAATTTTTGATGAAAATGAATAAACTAACCATTATAAAGCATTAAGAATAATTTATACAAAATTTATATAAGTTTATAAACCTAACCCCACTTTTATATATTAAACCCTAAACAATAATCACTAAATCGTAAACCCAATTGTTAGAGTACTTTTGATTAGTTATATTTTTGAGAAAAGGTAGTCAACTTATTGTATGTTAATCAATTTCTCATTAGACAGATGTATATATGCTTCAATATGTTATAAGAAGTTTGAATGGATTGTTGACTGTCTCAATTTATAGGATTGTGATTTAAAAAAAAAAAAAAAAATCATTAAATAATGATGGATTAGTTTGAACGTAATCTTTTCCAACAAAACGTTTGCACGTAAGAGAAATTAGAGCTTAGACTTGCGTATTCGAATAGGTGTCTTTTTCTGTAAGTAAGTACTTGCTTTGTATAAATGGTTATTATATTTTTAACATTTACCCATATTAAATAATTATTTAATATAATATTTTAAACATAATAATTTTATCATTTATATTGAATAATTTTTTATTCTTTTCATCGACAGCTGTATCACCAATATTTTTTTGTTATAGATTTATTGTATTAGATTTGTAGGGCTGTAATTTATATAAAATATGTGTAAAATATTATATTGAAAAATTAATTTATATTTATATTTATATTATATAAATTGACTATACTTTATTTTATAGGTAAATGTGATACAACTTCATATTTATGAAGATATAATATGTTAACCCATTCATTTAGTAAATTTGAGAGAATAACCGCAAAAAAAAAACTTATTATAGTTATATATGGTTTCTAAAAATTATTTTATTTTTTTTAATTTTTAATAGTATTTAAAAATTAAATATATTAAATTAAAATAATATTGAAAAGTGAAATGCAGATTATCTTATAAGTACTTGTTTTATGATGTAAGATTAAGTATTTGTATAATGAGTAATTAGAAAATATATGTTTGAGATTATGTGGTGAATTAGTTGTCTATATTTTTTAATTATTAATATATTAGACAGTCTTCTAAAAATGTATATTTTCTTTAAATATAATACTAATAAGTTTTTTTTACAATGAAAAGTCATTTTATTAATCAAATATAATATTAATTAGTGGAATAATGAATTAGGTAAATTTTGTATATATTTAATTATTAAAAAAAGATAATTAATTATTAAATATATGAGTATTTAATATTGTATTGGCAAAAACTGTAAATAAATTACATGAAAAAAAAATACTACAGTAAAGATTTACAGAATTATTATAGTAAAGAAATTAAGGAACTAGTTAGATGAGTAAAAGAAATGAATGTAACATATTTAATAAAACACTTAAAATAGGTAATTTTGTTTTGTACTTATATAGATTATACTTAAAATAATATATCAAAATTCTTAAGAAAATGTTGATTTGGGTTACGGACAAAAAAAAAGAGAAATTGAAGATCTTCAGCAAAACGTTTAAGAAGGCCAAAATATTATTTTAATCTCATATAACCTGAGAAGTTTCAGGACCGGCACCTTAAGTAGATCAACCCTTTTGGTGTGTAGATAGTAGTTATGAGTAGGCATCAAACTGAAGATAGAAGAATGGAACCTTGTATGGGAGGGAGATATATAGTGCATTACAAACAATATGATTCGTACGCTTCAACCAGATTATTAATTTTGATTTTCTTCAAACTAACCAGTCACAATTACCGCTACAATCAATCCATATATGGGTAGCTTCAATGTGGTAAAAGCAGCTATACCGTAAAACAGGGTATGCAAATATCATTCAAAAGTTCAATCAAAACAGGGGATGCAAAATCAGTTCACAAACTTATGATCCTGAGTAATCAGTGCTATTGTAAGGATCCCATCTCATATTATTTCAAGCTAAATATAGACATTGCAAACAAAAAGGTGAAATATCTGGGGTGTACCTGGGAACCAAAATGGTGTGCGGCTTTGGGATCCAACGCTGGGGGAATGAGAACAGCATGGCCAGGCCACTTCTCGTTGACTTTGTACAGAAGAGCGTAATCTTCAGCGATCACGAGAACTTTTTCATGATGCTTCTGTCTAGAAATGCTAATCAGCCAGTTGTTGAGAAAAGGCAAGAAAGGATAACTAACTGCGGAAACGATCACCGTCCCGTTCTTAGCCACAAACTTGGCCGCTTGAGCAAGGGTGTAATCGCGCCAATCAGAGACCACGAAAGGAGGAGGAGGAGGAGGAGAAGACGAAGACGAAGAAGAAGAGGTTTTGTTTTGAAACTGGAACAAAGGAGACTCTGACAAAGGTAAGTATACACCGAGGAGAACCAAGAGAGCTAGAAGGAAGAGGAAGAGGCCATTGCGGTTTAGAAATGAAATGGGACGGTTTGAGATTGGACGTTGTAGCTGATACGCCATTGTTGTCGCCAGAGATGAACCAAACTTGGTGAGAAATTTTTTGTAATTGTTGGGATCGGATCCGAAAACGGGAAAATATGAGAATCAAGAAAAATAAAAAAGTCAGCGACACGGTTCAGGAATGACAACGTGTAGAGATACTCAATCTCCATTATTATTAATTTATAAATTTAATAATGTATACTAGAATTAGAGATAACCTACACTATTATACATGTGTTTTTTTATACACAATATACATTATTATGTGGGTTTGATGTTTCGTGTTGTGTGCATTATGTGTAGATAAAACGTCAAAATTAAGGTGAAAATGCTTCCTATTTCGAAGTTAACACTCCAAAAAATGAGTACATTAACAACGAGCGTGTGTTCCAATGGCTTGCATGAACAGAAGATGACTCATCACGATAAACAAATAAAACAAATCTAGTTAGTTGTTGGCACGTCTGTGTCATGTGCTCGATTAATTACCAATCAAATATTTTAGTATATGTTGTCTTTGTATACCATATAAATAAATAGTTTTCTCTTGTCCTTTTTTTGAGATTGTCATTTAGTTAATTTAAAGTATTCTTTGATCTTTCAAAATTTTGTTTTCTCTTGTGTTAAAAAATCATTAGACAAAGTTATTATACAAAAAAAGAATAGTACACATAAATACTATTACCTGATGCAATGAATTGAAATTAGTTTTAATCTGAAGATAACGAGAAGAAAATAGAGAGACAAACAAACAATATTTTTAGCGTTTTCCGATTACTGTAGTTTTCCTAGTGGTGACTCAAGAGCATGATCATCGACTAGCCATAGACCAAAATCGCGGAAACGTTTCATCTTTTCGTTGTAACCAATAATGTAGTTATTGTGGATTATGGCATGTTTCCCTTTTGTCTCTTTAACCCATGTCTCGTTCGTGAAGTACAATCCCCCTGATGGGAAAGCTGTTTGCGGAAGCAAGTAAACATCTACCTGCGGAGAACACAAAGATAATATAAGAGTTTACATATAAAAGGGATTGTTTGTTTGCTCATCGCATTTACAGCTAGGCAGTTCATTTAAATGTTCCATCAAAATGTTGTGTTCTATTTGAATATTGTTTGATTCAGTTTTTGGATAGTCATTAGGATGATTCATTTGAAAAAACATTTTTTTGTTTAATGTGATTTTGTGGAAAATGCTATTTTTAGTTTTAGAGAAAAACTGATTTTAATTTTTTTTATGAAAAAGGTATTTTCTGTTTTGGAGAGAAAATAAAATTTATCACCGTTGATATGTAATATAAATTACGGTAGCAACAGAAAATGTGATTTTGAAATTTTGGGGAGTAATAACTTTTTGTGCGAGAAAACATGTTTTTCCAATTTTGATGGTAAAAAAATGATTTTATAGTTTTGTTGGGAAAATTCAATTTTCCAGTTTCCGTGGAAAAATTGTTTTTGTAGGTTTAGGAAAAATATGATTTTTCGGTTGGTGGAAAATATATTTTTGGTTTTTACGAGAAAATTAAGCAGTTTGACGAAAAATACATTCTAGCAGAAAAAATAATTTCGATTATAGCACAAATTTTTTTACAGTTTTGGTGGGTATTATGGTTTTGACTGAAAAATGATTTTAAAGGTTTTGGCACAAAATGTGGTTATAATGTTTTGATGGAAAATGTGATTTCATGATTTAAGTTTAAATAAGGTTTTTTTAAGTTTGAAGATGATCTTTTGTTATTTATCATTTTCAAATAAATTAGGCGCATCGAGATGCTTCATCAAAGTTCAACCAGATTTTTGTTAAAATTTAGGTTGAGTTTTAAAGATTAATTCAGATGATCAAATAAGGATGTTGCATCTAACTGTAATAAACGATCATCAATTTACAATTTTTATTCAAAAGGATTAAACGAACATCGATTTACAATTTTTATTCAAAAGGATCACTTGAATGAGCAAACGAAGAACATGATTTAATTAGAGGAGATATGATGAGTGATAAAGCTAGTACCTCATAGTACTAAAATGGTTCAATTTACTTTTGAAGTTTAATCTCGAGAATATGAATGTCAACTTCTAACCAAATTTCATTCTAGCACTGACAAGAAACCATATTTTGGCTGCTTACACGGTTCAGTAAACTAGATTCTATAACATTGTTAAGTTTTATATATGTTCAACTGAAAACTAATTGACATGTTTGTTATATATGATCACGAGAATACTCATGTTGTTATATGTTATTTTAGATCTTTCTAATTTCTGAGATTGAATTATAACGCAGATTTTACATTAAATTTCACGGGTTTCCAATTTATATTCATTTTCTAATAATTAAAATGGATTGACGCATATGACATATCTCTTACATAATAGTCTTGATCCCATCTTAATTTTCGATGTGAGAGTCCGAAAATCTAAAGCTTAAAATAATTAAATCTAGTATCCGGCTAAATAAATTTTTGTAATAAAATTAGAAAGGTTATTGTTGAACTTGGAGGAAGCAACAATACATACCTCATGAGCTGTTTTGTTAAGTGCCCAGTTAAAAGCAGGTTGATCATTCCCTTCTCTAGCTTTACCCCAAAATTGGTATCCAAGTTCTTCAATCCATTTATTCATTAGAAGCTTTGCACCATCAGTGGGACGCAAGAAAATCATGCAGCTACATATATAAGTGGCTCCTCTTCGATTTGGAGGTGGTAAACCGTGTGAGTGATTCAAAGGCTTAATCTAGGCAACAAAATAAAGACTGAGAATAAGCTGACAAAAAAAAATGTTAACTTGTAAACATGTCAAAGTGTATGTGTAGTATGTTCACATACTATAATCAAGTCATCCATGAAGTATGCATCGTGACTTCCCTCTAAATATTGAAATGGATCTTGCAGCCATACCATATCAACATCGTTGTACATTACATTGTAACCTAGCTCCAAAATGTCCAAGAGATGTTGCGGCCTCCGAGATGTAAACTTGAAGAAACCCTAATACGAAGATGGAAAAAATAGATAAAAAGAGGGGATATGTATCACACTACAAGTTCTTTGCACATACGATCGCATAAAAACATGGACTCTATAGACTCTGAGAAATTACAACTTTCTAATTTAAAACCAAGCAACAATTAATGGGATAGCTTATTTTCTTGATATTTTAGTCTTCTCATTTATTCCACTTCAGATATAGTATGTTTAACTGTTATAAGCACTCTCGATATGATAACATTTAGATTCGTTCATACTGAATCTTACTATTTATCGGTTATATCCTTTTGAGTTTACTGCGTTCAGATACCATGTAAAACGTATGATCCATGTAATCAAGTAAAAATTGAACTAACAATAATTTATTTTTAACAATAGTTAATCAACGAACATGTCCAAGATCTTAATGAAGGTTAAGGCTATATCTCAAAGAAAAGGTGAAACTATATATACCTTGGAACCGAAATGTTGTGCGGTCTGAGAATCCAATGCTGGAGGGATGAGAACGGCATGACCAGGCCACTTCTCGTTGACTTTGTACAAAGTAGCGTAATCTTCAGCGATCACAAGAACATTTTCTTGATGATTCTGTCTAGAAACGCTAATCAACCAGTTGTTGAGAAAAGGCAAGAAAGGGTAGCTAACGGTGCATACTATAATCGTAGACCCGTTCTTAGCGACAAATTTGGTGGCTTGAGTCAAGGAATACTCGCGCCAATAAGAGAGTGACGGAGGAAAAGAAGAAGAAGAGGATGTTTTGTATGAAAACGGGAATAAGGGAGATCCTAACAGAGGTAAGACTACACCGAGAAGAACAAGTAGAGCGAGAAGGAGGAGGAAGAAACCATTGCGACAACGGCGAGAGATGGGACGTCTTGAGATTGGACGCTGGTTAAGGATATGTTGCGCCATTGTTGTACGGATTTGTATCAGGAGACAGGAAGAGAAAATATCAGAACGTCTAGGAAGCAAAAAAAAAAGTCAAAACATAGATTTCTGTTTCAGTTTTAGTTTATTTGTTTGTTACAGTTATAGTTGTGCTTTTTTATTCTTTTCCCCACCAACATGGATTATGTTATTGTTAATGTTCGTTACTAGATGTCTATTCTATGTTAAATTTTTCGAATATTTTAGATAATGGAAAGTGGAAACAATAAACTAAAAAATGCCTATCTATGTATTTTCTTTAAACAATTTTTAATGGATAATTTCCTCTTGTTTGCTGTCTTTATTCTCTTTTTTTTTTTGTCAGCAACATAAAAAACAGACTCATAAAACTATTCTTCTCTTTTTTTATGGAGTTTGTGTAATTGCTGTCCTTCCTTTTTGGAAGTTGGAATCCTATGTAATAGGCGATAATTATATACAACTAGGTGGTTACTCAAAAGAAAAACTAGGTGATTACTTAAATTATAAGATTTTAATGTTAAATTTTTTATTTAAAATGTTATATATTCTTTCTTAAAAAAAATTATCTATGCACAAAACCAGTCAAACCCTTAGTCTTTGCACATAAACTTTCTAACTTCCATGAATATTCCACCTTCCATATTCAGAATCAGATCATAGCTATTGAGATGCTGCCTTGTTCTTCATATCTGTTTAATTTAGTGTGTTTAGTTTAACTGCCACTTTTCATCCTGGTGGAATGATGAACTCGATAAACTGCAAGATTTCGTATTATCTCAACATGTGAAAAAAAAAATTAATTTGGTTTTAAGTGATTCGATTATAGATGCATATGCGCACTAATCCGTAGAGAGAGGCATTGCTCTAAGAAAGAAAGGACACGAAACATTTTCTTTGACGAAAAAGAAAGAAAGACATGACCAAAATGAGGCATAAACTCGTGATATATGTATCTCTATCAATATCTTTATCTACAAACACAAGAAAGTACATCATCATCATCATATCATAATCACTCCTTTTCCAAAAACTAATGAAGACATGAAGAAAAAAACTAGTCCCAGAAATGGGGACCAATCCCAAAGAGGAAAAAAATGTGTGTTTATAGGTTCTCCAATAACAAATTTGTAAAATTAAACAGGTTCCACTAATACCTGTAAGATGACCCACCAGACTGTGGTGGTGCCGGTGGGAGCCTGTTTGGTGTGGTGCGACGGTTGCTACCACCAGACCCAGAAGAATCATCCTCACCATTCTGAGCTGGATCACTGTACCGTCGGCTATGACCACCAGATCCATACCTCTTCAATGAGTCCTGTCCACTAGCAGCAGAGTTAAACGCATTCATCCAATCCTCCCCGGTAGACCCTCCATTGGTTCTCGGGCTGCTTTCTGCAAAATAAATATGATACAAGAAAATTTCATTAATTTTGCGGTTGCATATAAGCACAATATTGAAAGAGAGCAGATGTTTATTTATATTTACCAGTGCCGCTGTCAGACCAGCTTGAAGCAGCAGCTGCTCGGTTATCGTGAATGCTAAGCTGTCTTGTGAGCTTTGACAGAAGAGAGGACTGCTTCTGGTAACGGTCTCTTTTCCTTTTGACGTTCTGATCCTCTTGAATCAACGATTCAATCCTCTCATTACCTATCGCACTGCAGATCAACGCAATAGAAAAACAAATAAGAACCACATCACATCACAGCCGTATTGAGTCACACACAATACGATAGCTGGATAAAAAAATATATGAAACCTGATAGAACTGTAGAGCTGATTCAGCATGTCTTCCTTTGATTTCTCCACTTGACAAAGAACAACGGCCTGTTGAATGCCACGGATGGGTGTACATAAGTAATGTGATGCGAGTAATAAAAGCGAGATGGAAAATTAAAGATTTCACAAAAATTAGTCCACCTTCGGAACATTTGCGGCAAGGCTGTTGAGAACAGCTTCAACGTAACCCCGTACTTCTTGGGACATCCACCGCAGTTCCTCTTCCGGGTCAGCAGGTTTCCTAACCATCTTATCCTGAACAAGGAAAACCAAAACTTATCACCACGTCGTGGAAGCTAAGTGACTAACAAAGATACAGTTTTTACTCATTCAACAGTGGGTGTTTCAAGCCATATAAGAAATTTGTAATAAAGACTTGATCATCATTATCTTGGTACTGGATTAAGATCAGCTAACTAATCTATTGCACAGATTTTTAACTCTAAGCGAAGTGGATAAGAAACAAGCGGGGTGTTTTCCTTGTGTGACTTACAAGTGAACCTTCTGAAAAACTTTGTCTCATGGAAGCGCCACCTACTTGGCCTCCTCGGGCTTGGATAACCTTTTGCAGCTTATTAATCCATTCATTCTTATCGACCATGCTCTCAGCCTTCAGAACCAGCGCATTGTGAGCTTCAACACAAGTGATATTTTAGGACTTGCTCATACTAAACATCACAAGAAAAAGAGGATCAAGCAACTATTTTTTAATAATAGTTTGACATACCTTTAAGTACAGTCTTATATGGAACCCTGCACGTTATCTTAAATACAAGGCCTGGTCCTTTTGAATCAGGTCCATTTGATTTCTTATCTTTCGAGCTCTTTGATTTTTCTCCTTCGTCATCAGGAATTTCTTCAATACTGCATTCCTGAATAGATTAACAGAGTTTCATAAGACAAAAATGTGAGTATTTTGTACCTTAATAACATTGCAAAAGCTAAACGTTATTTATGAAGCATCAAGGTTTTCCAATAAGCTGTAACGGTAGTTAAACGTTTTGTAAAGTAAGCTTCACAGTTACAGGTAACCATCATTCCTCACCAGGTCGAAGAGCACCGTAGAATATGAAATCTTATTATTTTAATCTTTTAAATGCAGATACATCTTCGGCTAACGAAAAGTAGGTACTGCAAGAGAATGATACCTCTAAAGTTACAGTGCCACGGAAGTTCCTTTCTTCTTGCTTTTTCGTATAACCGAGCTGAAGAAAGATAAATGCAAAGGCAGATCACTTCAGCAACAATCATAACAAAATGGTTCTAGTAAAAAAAGAAGAAGCAAAATGTTCACTATGCAGCATCTAGATTTTCTCATCTGCAGTAACGTTAAGAAAAGGTTTTCGGTGGAATGGAAGGAATGATATACTGCTCGTACGACAGTTAAAACGCACACATCTTTCTCTTTTGCCAACATTTGAATTAGTCATGAAGAATATTCGTGATAAACGAACCTTTCCAGTCTTTTCATTCAGAACAAACCATCGCCTACTCCAGCCATTTGTCTTTGCACTTTTCTTCAATAGGTACCCTGCCCAACAGAATAAAAATTAAGTTGAAGACCTTCGAAGCTGGTTTTTATAACGAGCTAAACACATGAAAGTGCATCCTGCAATTGTTCAACGCACAAGTCGCAGGCAAGAAGAAAAAAAGAAGATATCGCCAAATTTAACAGAAAGAAAAGCTTGGAAGCTTGTGTTTTATCAACAAGTAATTTCATGAAAAGCCGATCCTACACTACTCCAAAGCTTAACTGGCAGATAGGAAATAGAAAAGACGAAGAAATCACGCAATTGAACTGACAGATAAGCTTAGCAGCAGTAAATGCAAAGTGGGAGCATAAAGAACTTCGTTAGACAGCCACTGTGCAGAATTATAATAGAATAAAAACCTGCTGTTATCTCCCCCTCAGGTCCAGCAGTCTTTAGACCAGAGACCTCTGGCGTTTCTTTATCTTTGTCTTTATCTTTATCTTGTGGAAGAAATTTATCTTTCAATGATTTCAAGCTACCCCCAGTTGATGACCCCTCTGGCTGAGGACTAGATGCCTGATGTACAAGCAGAAACAAGAATTGTTACATTATTACTTCAAATAAATAAAAAAAATCTGAAAGCACTATCCAGTGAGTGAATCCAGATCGAGTTTGAGATAAAGGCAAACCCTGTTTAAGAGAGATTGCTCTGCATCTTGTCCCTTTCTAGATGAACGCCCTTTAAGCTCGTCCTCGCGCCGCTGCCTTTCCATTCTGATAAAGATAGTAAACGGTACAACCAGGAAATAGTGAATATGCATCATAAATGAAACTAATACAGCTTGTTAATGTGTATGATATAAATTCAGGACTTGTGCGACAAATGCTGCAGCTATCGGACACCTAAGAAAGGTGAATATGTAACTGTAGTGACACCCACAAAAGTTAAACCATCGTACAATTAAAGAAAACAACTAATAATGATCAAAAGTTCAATATGATAAAGCCACTCGAATTGACAGAACCGAAAAGCAAAGGCAGGCAAAGCTGATGTTACCTTCTTTGTACGAGGCGGATGAAGTGCTGAGGTGGTACAAACGCACGCTCCATATCAACTAGTGCAACTACCATCTTCTTAGCTTCATTCTTGAATTCATCAAGTGCGGTACTTGCTATAGCTACAACCTGGTTCATGATCATATTAATAAAAAGAGCAGCTGTCATGACGATGAAAAAGGCTACTTAATGAGCAGTGAAAAGAACTATTACCTCTCTCTTAAAAGGAGGATATCTCCCAAGACCAGGAGTGGCATTAGCGGAAGCTGAAACTATATCAACAAGCACTCGGTGAACCTAATCAAAAGTTCAGAAGGTAAGCAACCAGTTATGAAAAAAAGCTTTAGAATAAAAATCAAACGTGACAGTATTGACAATAAGATTGAGTAGGACTCCAATAAATCTAGATCGTGACAATTAAAATATTATACTGATATGTGTTGAACAGACCATGTGCAATAAGCCATGGCCAATGTTTAGTAGCTAGTAATTTTAGCATATTCAATCTTGTGCATCTCAAGTTAGAGAAAGACAACACCATATAAACTATAAATACTAACGTTGGACACACCTCATCAACGCATAGTCGTGCTGGGTCCTTAGCCAACTCAAGAACAATCTTTATCAACGATCTCAACCCTTTCTCCGGACTGATAAGATAAGGTTGATAACCATCTGCCTCTAATACAATCTGAAACGGATAGAAAATCAATCTGTCAAATTCCCATCTAAATTGTTTACTTGTTCATTAGAACTGGTACAAAAATATGCTGAAACCCACCCTTTTAACATTATTCAAGTCAAAGTATCTATCCAATGGAAGCTGCTTGATACGGTTGGGGAAATTGCCTTCAAAACTTGCGACAACTTTCCAACCACTTCCCTGTACCAAAATTTTGTTAAAAACATAATTTATCTAGCTCCAAAAGTGGCTTCAGCACTTGAAAGGCACGATAACAAGATATGCAATTCAAAAACTTGCTCAGTGAAACGTAGAGCATGGACAACGAATATCAGTTTCATTAAATTCCAGATGATATAAAGTTTCATCAAATTCCAGATAATATAAAGTAAAATTCCGAAATTTTTATCCTCTACATTAGAATAGAATACACTTTTTTCCGTTACAAGTAGAACAACTAAAAAGCTGATCAGTGATATTTTACTAGGTAATGTGGGTGATATGCTCTTATTCAAAATTTTCATGACTAAAATATTGTTCAGCTTATGCAGGAAAATACTCACTTCACCACCAGCCAAGTGGAGAAGAAACTTTTCCTCAAACTCACGGCAAAGCTCCAAAGCTATAGCCCTTGTACCTTCAGCACTGCTAACCAGTTGTTCACCAAGCCTTGATAATTCGTCCTGCACTATTTGAGACTTACCCTGGAGTCTGTGCATGTAAGAAAAGAATTTGAATGTTTAGAGTTTTCGTAAGAATCAAAACCATGTCCATGAACAATCATTCAGAAAACTAAAACAAAAGACAGTAATCACACGGACGATGAAAGAAACATATCACGAAGATAAGCATCGGGGATAAAGATTTGTCGTACATATCATGAGAAGTGCGTTACTGAGGATGGGAGCTTGAAAGTCCAAGTAACTAAGCCTAAAGATTGATTTCCACTTCAAAGATTAAAAAACGGGTAGGCTTTCATGCAGCAAATTGCAAGTCTCATCTAAACTACAAGTACCGAAATATGCAAAACAAGCAATCCATTTTCATTTGCAAATATGACATCTTAAAGCAAACATATGGACAGAGAAATACCCAGACAAGATATTTGGTAGCCTGAGCTTCATTCTGCTACGAATCTGGCTAGCAAGGGTGTCCACCAGGGCAATTCTACCAAGTTTGCTTTGTGGAGCACCAGTCAAAATGGATTTGAGGCTTTCACTTTCAGCACGCCAAGCAGTTTCTAAAGAGTTCTCACTGCCTCCAGACTGCGCTGATGCAATTGCGACAGATTGACCAATAAGTGCAACCCATGGAATATCGGTTGTTTTGGGAGGTCCCTGGTTTGAAAGAAGAGCCTGAACTGCTGCAAGCGCTTTTGGGTTCTCCGTTGCCTGGTCAATTTTGCTGATAATTCCTACGGTCCTAGTGCCTATAAACAGGGAAATATGTGAATACTTTTGTTATAGTATATTATTGAAATCCAATGGTTTAATCAAAATATAGTAAGGGCAACCGCAGTAATTCAAAAATATAATAATTAATGAAAGGTCTCAATGATGAAAATATGTACTCACTGTCTGGATCATACTCCTTTGCGGTCTTCAAGGCTCGAGAAGAAGAAATCTCAGACGCCTGGCTAGCAGGCACAACAATCAACAGTATGGCATCATTGTGCTGTGCATGTTCACCAATCTTGCCAAGGGAATAAATAGAATAATTATAAGACGAGAAGAAAAATATCAAAATCTGTGTTGCTCTTTCAGCCAGAATGTCGAATAAAAAATGTTGAAATGTGTATGATTGAGAGGTAACAAGGGGAATGAGAAAGGCATCATGCAGTTCATAATCTTACCATTGAATCATCAACAATTCTCTGGTCCAGTCCAGGCAAATCAATCAGTTTCAATGGTGGAGCTGCAATTTAAAGGGCACAAAAATGTCACAATGATTACAGAAAACAGTACGGAATCAGTTGATATGTGACTATTCACGTTCTTAGGAGTAGCATATTAAGTTAATGCACCATGGACTTCATTTACAGGTATAACCTATATCCACAACTCGGCTTAAGATCCTACCCATGAAAAGTGAAGCTGCTAATGTGCATTTTAGTTAATCGTGGCTACACATTACAACTGACGCATTCGCTGATGTCCGAGGACACATTCAGAAACCCAACTTGCCTTCGATAATATGAATGTTAAATTGACCAACCAATAAATGAGGCTTGGAAATAATGATTTGCACAAGTAAGAAGGGGCTTACCAGTGCTTGTACGAAGTTTAAGGTATATTTCATCACGACCCCTCCCTGTGGCTCCTTTGCTAAGCCTATCCTGTAGAGAATGTCTTAGGGCACCTAGAATACATCCCATACAAAACAAAACGGAAAACATTACATCCAATGCAGAAAAAGCTGTACAAATTGCATAGGAGGGAGGGAGGGAGGGAGGCTTACTCGCAGAAACTTGTTGATTTTTATTGTCAATCTGCAAGATAATTGCCTTGCTGCTGAGAGATTCCTCCCTACTGAGGTCAATGATTATAGGAGCCCGTGTAGCACCATTCTCACCTGTCGGCTGTCCAACGTAATTTGTACGAAAGTGGTTAACTTGTATCACTATAGAGTGAAGTAAACAAAATCCCACACACTCAGTCAATATTCAACTTACCAGAACTGGATGTCCAATAAGGCTATTCAAAACTGCAGACTTCCCAGCTCCCTGTTCCACCAACCAAAGCGAGAAAACTTAACCCTTATACGTTCCAGTGACATACAAAGAGCAATCTATTCTCCTATCTTTTAACAGAAAAGTGTTTTACATAACAGAGATATCGATCTGACACTTGTGGAAGTGAATTTCTCATAGTAACAAATAACAAACACATCAACCTTCTTCCTTCCAGATATTAATCAAACGTATCCTAGCAAACTCCTAGGTTACGGGAACATTTCATCGAGATCCACAATCTACACGAGAAGAAAAAACGCACCACATTCCCTAGGGCAACGACGTTGAGAGAAGTAGCCGGTCGTCTAGAAGAAGACCTCTCATCGGGATCTTCGTCAGCGAGCAGCGCCGCCGCTTGTCTCATCGAATCCGAAAGCTGCGACAGCTCATCGATCGCCTCCATCGTAGTACGAGATCTGGACGAAGAAACGGAGACGCTAGATCCTTGAGAAGAATCGGAGACGATAGGCGGTCGGATTTACCCGCGATGGAGATAACCGGAATTTCGAATTCGGTCGCGGCGGTGCTAAGCTAAGATTTGGTTTTGTGTGTTTCTTCGTCGGGGAGAGAATATGAGCGAGCGTAGACAAGTCATGTGACACCCAACCACGTAATTATTAATTAACAAAGTTTTCAATTTTCAACAATATACAGAAATTTTACACAAATGTTGATTGTAAAGTCAAAAAAAAAAATTATATAGAAACATAAGAAATTTGTTATGGTGCAGAACGTAATAACTAATTTAACAGAAAGCTTTATGTTATTACTCATCTAAGAAAAAACATTCGCATCGACTACATCTACCCGAATTAAACATTAGTATACATTGCGTAATTTTTGAGCATATTACTGAATTAGGACTCGACTAGCAAGAGCTTATAATAAACAAGTATCAATATGCTATAACATTAATATGCAGTAGAAACTGTATTTTCTTATTAAACTATTTAATAAACTATTGATAGAGCAATAGTAACATATTATTTAAAATTATTATAAGATTAATATATATGTATATATCTTTCTAAAATCTTATATAATAAAGCTAGATTTTCTCCCTTCTTTAGGTGTACACATCAGATGTTAGGAGGGGCAAAAAATGACATGTCAGCACCCACAATAAAAATTGAACCGAACCTTATATAATAAAGCTAGCTTTTCTCCCTTCTTAAGGTGTACACATCAGATGTTAGGAGGGGGCAAAAAATGACATGTCAGCACCCACAATAAAATTGAACCGAACCATAAAACCTTCCACGTATCGGTTTAAGCTTGTCGATTTTGTATTGGTTTTGTATGCTGAAATTGGGCTTCATTTTGCATGTTGTAAAGGCCCATTTGTTTTAGGGTTGCAGTGCCTCCCTTCTTCGTTTTGTTGAGTCTTCATCGTTTCTATCGACGCCGTAAAGTACTATGTCCAAACATAACCGATGTTTCTCACCATTAATGGCTGCTTTACTCTCACCTTGACTCTTGGACCCATTATCTTCTTCTCTTGGGCTCCCACGTAAACTCTCTCTACGTTCAGTATAAATACATATGTATCTAAGGATGTCGATTCCACCCCTACCGTTATCGAAGATAAGTTCAGGCAACCTATTCCTGCAATGGCTACCTCCTACACACTTCTTGCTGATTTGAAGGCGGGCCGGTGCTCCAACACGGCGGAGGTCCGACGTCTGCGTTTTTGGAAGGCGAGAAACACCAGCTGGTCCGGTGAATTGATGAGCCTTGACATGTTGCTTATTGATGAGAATGTAAGGACACGAGTACCTCTAATTCCCTTATAATCTGTGTACAATATTTTCCTGTTACAATGGTTTTTGTATCTGTAGATCTGTGAGAGGTTTACAGAATGTGCTCTGTAAATTATATAGCAAATATTTTTAGAGTGATTGGTGATTTTATTGCGCGCATCTTTAGTTTCTGATTTAAGTCGTAGAATTTCCTTAAGCGAAACATTGGAATATTTATTTCCTACTCTCAAATAAGCTTTCCTTATTGTGTTTTTGGTTGAAAATTTACTGTTTAATTGGTGATTTTATTGATGTGAACAGAAGAATGCTTAATCTGTAGATCAACCATTATAGAGAAAATCATCTCTCATGTTGTGCCATGGTTTGCTGGTGAAATTGTTGACGCAGATGGCCTTGAGATGGACAGCGATGATAAGAATACGGAGATGATGATTGGGATGTGGAAGGGAGGAAGATGAGGAGGAGGACGTCGATGAAGGGGATGAGCAAGGAAATAAAAGTATAAAAAGGTACTAAGTGATTATAACGGTTTTACATAAATTTGAAGCCTCAGAAAAAGATATTGGTGGTTTTACTTTGTTTTGTTGCTGTCATCAGCTAGGCATAATTTTAACAATCACTTAATCTAGACCGTACAGTTTTATTTCTTCTTAATTATTCAAGGGCTGTTTTACTGTTTTTAACCCGAGTTCTTTTCTCTGTGAACAAAAGTCTGGAAGCAGTCAACTTACCGAAGGTCAACAAGGTGAGAGGGCACTGGAGTGCAAGCAACAGTGAGTAAACTTCTTATGCGGTGAAGAAGATTGGATTATTTATAAAGAAGAACCCGGTCTTTGTGTTTAGTAACTTGCATAGTAAGGGTGTGGTTTGTATGATATAGCAAATTTTGGAGGGTGGTTTACTTAAGATAAGATTATTCTTTTTACCAAACATCTGCGGGTCCAATCACACGATCTTATAATAAGAACAAGAGATCTTTCTCGATCAATCTCTTTGCCCCTCATTCTTCGAGAATCAGAAAGAGACTTTTTCAAGTTTGAATTTGTTCATTTGGAATCTGGGTTCTAATTGGTTATTTGGTTTAGGTCTAATTTTTCATTTGTGATGTGTTTCTGATCATGAACCTCTTTGAACAAATAGTATTTGTCGTTTTGTCGTCTACGTAAGGTAAGTATATTTTTACAGGTTCTCTCGATTTTGTTGAAGTTGTACATGTCTAGGATCACGAACGGCACGAGATAGGTGTCGGAGAAGCCTTTGTAGTCGTGGCCTCCGCTGCGGACTCTGAGCTCAAGGTTCAGGAGTTTGGAGCAGGAGATTGTTGCTCTGATGTTGGTTTCGTTTAGGGCGGCCACGATGGCTTCCGGTTTTCTTGTGTAGGCAGAAGCGAACCGGAGGTTTCTCACGGCTCTCATCAGATTTGTTGAGTAAGATGAGTTTGTGGGAATCACGGCGGCTCTGGAGTTAAGACTGTCGGGGTGGGCTGGCTGAGTGTCGAGACATTTGAGGAAAAGCTCCGAAACAGATACTTTCGGTGATGATGAGTAGACTCGTGGGGTTGTGATAAGATAGATAAGATGAAGTATAATAAGAAGCGTTGGTCGTCAAAGGTCTTCATTTTCATTTGGTTTACTTGTGATTGATTTGGTTGATGAAGAATGTAAGAGCCATGTTATCTATTTATAGACTCAGGATCCAAAACAACTAACATCAATTGAATGTTTTTAAACTTCAAATTATCTCAGCTTTTTTATTTTCTTATAATGGCGACTGTAGTTTTTTGCATTGCATTAAGACAGCAACGAAGTTGAGAATTTTGGAAAGAACCTCACAATAATATTCTCATTTATTTATTTTTCTCTGTTCTTTTTTTTTTTAAACAGTTTTTAGAATAAAAATAAATTTTAAACAGAGAAATTTGAAGTAATAAAAATATCTTAAAACACTTAAAGTTCTAACTCAGAAATGTTAAAAAAAAGAAATTAATAAAAGTACTCTCTCATATAAAAAAAGTTATAAGTTATATTATTAAAAGATTAAACGCTACCAATACAAAGTTTCAGTAAAAAACACTATCAAAAAAATATGCCAAATAAATATCACAATTTTTGTACTACTGAACTAAATTGAAAAAACAAATGTAGAAAGTAAGTAATATTTATTCTTTTGTAAATTATATTATAAACTGTAAATTATTATAAATTATAAATGTTCACATTCCGCGCATAGCGCGGACAAACCACTAGTATATATATATATATAACATTAAGAAAATATATATTTTTATTTAATAATATCAAAACTATGTTCTTATCCAGAAATAAATTCTATATTTTAGAAATAAATTTTAAATTAATCATTTTTTTTGTTTTAAAAGAAAGCATTTCACATTTAAAATATAATTTTATTTATGTAATTTTATTTTTAAAATTAAATCATATTTTAAATGTAAAATATTATATTTACAAAATAATTTGACTATAAATTATTTTAAAAATATAAAATTTATTTTTGGATTTAAACAGGATTTATGATATTATTAAATAAAATCAGTTAATTCTAGAAGTTTCTTAATTTTATAAATTATAAATGTAAATACTCTATTATGAGCTTTAATGATATAAATTTGGGTCCAAAAAACATAACTGAAAATGTGAGATAAAAATAGAAAACTGTAACTTCATATTATTAACGCATAACACAATCTTTTTGTCTTGTACATCTTCTAGATCATAGATGTTTATATAAGTTTTGCAGTTTTCTTTTGTTTTTCACTTTCAATCAAATATTTCTACCATTTCACTTGATTCATATGATAAAATTTCTGGTTTTGTATCTTTCAAAATTGGATTAGTTTTTGTTTTCTTTCTTTAGAGTCTTTTTTACGCTGTTTCGTTTGTTGGATAAGTTCATGACCAAATCTGGTCGAACATAGACATACATATGAAAATACATATTACAAGAATAAACCAATACAAAAAGACGAAAAAAATCGAAGGTACCCTTGCAAAATGAGGAGTGCAAAATACCTCAATCCTTCTTGATTCAGAGGATATTTAGTTGAGGTGGAGTAGACCGAAGAGTACTACTAGTATGTTAACCTTTGTAGTTTCTCCTATTTAAAGACGACATTATTTGGATCATAATACAAGCTTGATTGTTATAACGCTCCAATGAACTAAAGAGCTACCGTAATCAAAAGCTTGAAAATCAATCCGAGAATACTAGAAAAAAAATCATTTAACCTTGCAACTTCTTACGAATTAAGAAGTTATGAGATAAAGTACCTTATTGGTGAACTGGAGCCGGATAATCCCATTACATAAATGGAGACATGACATAAACATTTACACCAAAACATAAAAAAAGAGCACTTCTCCTAAACACAACTTCTACACCACTGAAGCAACAACCATCAACTTACATATGTACCAGTAGATCATCGAAGATTAATATGAATAAATTTGGTTAAAACATAGCTCGAGAAGACCCAAAAGAGCAAAATTATCCAAGATCGTAGAAGCTACATCATACCAAGAAGCACGGTGGTCAAACTCTCTTTATCTAAACTTTGGCGAGTGACTTCATTCCTCAGCTCCAGCAATTTTTTTTATGTATTAGCTTATATTATTATCACATCATCTTCCCAAGAATGTCTTTGTTTTTGTTCAAGAAATGTTCTTGGTGATCTATGTTTTATTTTATGTTCTTTATAATGATGTATTGACATGTTGTTGCCTATACTAGAATTATGGTATTGTAGTTATTGGATGACTACAAATAAACATGATTATGTTAGATATATAAGATAGCAACTAGATTTTGACTCAAGCGTCTGCGCGGGTGTATTTTTCAAAAAATATATTTCTATTTGTTTTTCATATCAATATTATATATCATATACATTTCATCATATAATTAATAGTATTTTATATGTACCATAATATAAATTATTGTTGGGTTTGCGGGTCGACCCATTCCGCTACAAATTGAATCATTTTTATACAAAAATTTGACACGCAAATGGGAAAAATTATACCTGAACCTGTCCTGTTTAAATTAGTGGGTAAAATTTGAGTATTTTTATCACAAATATATTTCACAAAATATATTCCAAATCATTAAAAATTTACTTGACATCATATATATTTCAAAGTGCAGATATAATTTTCTTTTTAAATTCTATAAAAAGTGGATTATGTGTTTTTGTATGAGATAACCTACTATGTTTATAATTTGTGGAAGTTTGTTTTGCTTTGTAGTTTATAAAACAACAAAGATATTCATTTCAATATAGATTTCTATACTTTTTAAATATGGTTTTAATATTTAACATTTATTTTATCGATTAACAAAATAAATTTAAAATATTCTTAGGAACATCCCTATATAATTAGAAAGTTTCTGATATGTTTTTGTAATTAAATCATATAAATTTGCTAAGATAATGATTTACATTAAGACAATTGTCCCAGATCTAACATGAAAATAAAGATGAAATGTGAAGATAATGAATTAATAACCTGAGATTAATAAAAAAAAAGATAACTGTTAAAGATAGAAAATAAAATAAAACGAATAATGATCAAATCATATGTGGCTTCAAAAGAGGAATCATTATGATAGATCATCTGCACATAAACCAAAACCAGAATCAGAAAACAAAAAATTATGTATATATATAAAGTCTTAACATTCTAAAATAAAATAAATTTATAAATACCAGTGCAGAAAAAATAATATCATAAAAATCTAGTGACCTCGTTTCTCTGCTATTAATGTCTTATATATAGTAAATTGGTAAACGTATCTAAACGATATTAGTTTTCACGAGAAAGTTTGAAATACAATATTCTTTAAGAAATTTTCAAAAATATTATACTTATAAAATAAGATTATTTTTGGAATATCTTGTTGGTAAAGGTAAAGGATAATATTTCGTGACTGGATTGTACCAGAATTTTGGTTGACAGATTTCACTATAAAAATTCAATATTAAATACATGAAATTATGAGAGAAGATATCTCGTCAATTGATTTTGCAACAACTTTTTGAATGATATGTTCTATAACAAATATTTAAATGTAAAGTATATATTAGATAAAAATATAAATATTTAACAAATAAATATTGGTTCTTGTTTATTTGTTGTTTACGTTATACTACTATTAAATTGAAAATAGAAGTAAAAAAAACTTACCAATACAATCCACTGTTTGAAGATTGATATCAAATAGTCTGGATTCTTGTAGCGACTATTTTTTCATAGCTATTCCAGTGAATTAAATCTGTGACATTAAAATGATCATGACTAGATCTAACCTAGAAAACAAATATGAAATGTGAAGATAATGAGTTTACCTGAGATTAGTTCGTCAAAAAAAAAGACAAATGTTTAGTTCGTCAAAAAAAGAAGAAGACAAATGGTTAGTAATAGTCTGTGAAATTTGAATCGTACATACACATGGTTCATTGTTTTTCCACTCCATACAGTTATAATGCACAAAAATTGGATACTGAATTTTAAGGACCTCCCAGAAGCAAACTCTTCTTCTACACTCAGAAAGGTGAGATTATTATTTGATTGTATGCTATAGGTGGTCCCTTAGCCTAGAGACCAAAAAAAAAATAGTTTAAAATTTGCAGGTCTTACCAAAAAGAAGTTTCAGCGGACTGTCTCATTCTTTACTTCTCCAACCTGCAATAACACCAACACCGTTGGTGTCCTTCGGTATGTTGGACCCTACATTTACTTGATTTTCTAATTACGTAGAATGAGGTCCCATAGACACATCAGCAACCAAAATACAAGTTAAACATCTTAGTTATCATGTGGAGATGACTATTGCTGATGAGACTGCTGAAAGTCTATTTGTTGGTTTCGATGAGGAAATGCTGAAGTTACATAACATCCGAGCCTATATAGCTGTGCATCTTTTGGTACATGCCTACCATAAGACATATCATTATCCACCATTATCCTCAAATTATTGATTTATTCATTTGCAATTCATTAGTTGGACACATAGGTTGGAGAGGGAGAGAATCCAGAAAACACATAGCTACCCCTTTTATTGCAGACATGGCTGGCAAGACATACACTTTCCGGGGCAGAGTAAACAGCTACTATTTCACAGCTATGTTTTCAATTATATTCCATTCTGGTCATGTAGTATGGAAATAATGAAGAGTGACATTCTTATGAGAATGGCAACAATGATCATTGGCGATGACGTGCCTGGAAATATCTCAGTGCCTAATAAGGTGAACACTGATGGTGATGACCTTGAGGAAGCACCAACTATAGAAACTTTCAAGGTTGCCAAGAGGGCATCGTTCCCATTGGCAACCCACTATATTCTTTTTGAAAAATGGTTTGGAATCAATATTTGTTTTCCTTAATGTTAATTACACTTTAAAAAACTATATAGGTGGAATCTGGTAACAGTTTCTTAAAATTAATTTCTTAACCATCTTATAAATTTTGTTTATTTTGTTTTTTCTGGTTAATGCATTTTATAAATTTTGTTTGACTTCAACGTTTGTACGAGTGGTTTAACTTTATGCAAACTATGAATGTCTTCCCTCAGATCAAACGTTTAAATAATGAAGAAAAAAAATGCAAGATTAATAAATACCAAAAACAAAACTTTTGTTTTTGTATGTTCATGAGATGGATCTAGCAAACTTTACTTAATATTCAATATTTAACTTCTGATCCTCTTTTATTAGACCTTATTAAATCATATCTAAAATAAAATATACCACAAACAAAACATTTGTAAATTTTTTTAAAGAAACATCCATATAAAAAAAAATATTACACAACAAAATGCTGCAGCAAAATAATATAAAACTCACAAGTTACATGGCAAAGAAGAGAGTAATCACACCACAAGAACATAACAAAATCGGGAAAAAAGCCCAACATGTTTGGCTACTAAAAAAGCGTCACAATGCAACCTAAACAAACATAATAGTACAATGACTCTAACGGGCCTACAAAATATAGTCAATCTTCAATTCAATTTAGACATCTAAGGCTAAATGCTCCAATGAAAAAAGAGCCGCTACCAAAACTTAATCGTCAAGTTTCTAACTACAGTAATAGTCTTCCTAAAATCTAAATATTTCTCAATTGACAATACCTACTTAATAAGCATAGAAGAAAACTTTATTTACAACATACTTCTACTCTCCTTACCACGATTATACAAATCCTATATGGTCTTTAAACAACATCAGCTTCCTTTAGGTGTTTCAAATTGGTATCATTTGTTTTTTCTGATACTATTTATGTGATATAATATGATTTTTTTTTGAAGTGTATCATGCATATTTTTTTTTCAAATGCAAACCTAAAACACAAACTATAAAATCATGCAAATAGTAATAACCTAGATCACAAGTAAAGTATATCCGCCCGTAGGACAAGCCTACCCAAATTTAATATATTTATGTTTGGATTATGTATCATATTTATTAATGTTACTTTTAAATTATGTATTAAAAATATATTAAACCAGATTTAAACTGGTCGAAGCATATTGAAATGTGATCCAAATAATTTGTCCAGTTCATCTTCCAATTTGAGTTTACAAATATTGGAAACTACCCACCCCAAAATCTATAAGTTCGATTGAAATGAGTTTGGGTGGAATCATATAAAACCTACAGAGCTACTCTGGGAAATTCCGATAAAGAATCAGAGGATTTATTCAAATCAAACCTGATTTGGTTGAATGATTACCCCAAAATTCGTCTAACAAAAATAAAATCCGATTAAACTGAACAAAAAGTCGATCAAATAGATTAAAGTATGATACAAACAAACAAACAAACAAAAATCGTTTCTACACCTGACTGTAACTTCACGGTGACAAAACTCCTCTCTCCTAGGCCTAGTGCTACAGACTTGTGCCTTCTACGGGTAACTTTCCAAACAATCATACATGGAGTTTGGTGTGAACGAAAACTACTTCTGAATTCATACGTACAATGGATAGAACCATTCACAATAGAATGTCCTCTTTACATTCCAGGAACGCAGCTCTCTACACCACCATGATGATTAGGTGGCTGGAGATATTGGGAGATCTAGAAGATCGACCTAATCCAATGGTCAATATTAGGATATACATCAATATGTTAGAATAGGAAATTTATCATTATCTATTATATAGTATTCCATATTAGTTTAGGAAATTATATTGATTTATCTCTATATAAACAATGCATCTTGTAATATTATTTTCATGAGAGTCTAATATAATTTTTTCATAAACACTTTTGTGTTCGTTACTCTCATCAATTTGCCATGGTATCAGAGCAAGAAAAAATATAAAATCAAAAAATCTTTCGATCCATCGTGTTGTTTCTGCAAAAATCGATGTACAACAACGTTTCATGCAGAACTTCTTTATTCACAACTTGAAGAAGAAGAAATTTATTCAGTGTCTTGTTGACTTTGTAAATCAGCAGACTTATTCTCCATTCTTTTGTTTCTCAATTTGAAGCAAGGATTCATTCATCAACTTTCGTATGACTATTAGCTCACGAAAGATTTTTCTAACGGCAGTTTACTGGCAGCCGATTCACCCTACCGTGAAGATTGGACATCAAATAATCATCTCATTGTAGGATGGATAAAACAAACAAACAATCAAACCAAAAAAAATCAGATCACCTATCTCAACTCGCGAAATCGCAAAAGAGTTATGTGACATTATCAAGATTCGACAACAATCAACCACCGTCGTTTCACAAATCTTTAAGTTATTTTTACTACTATATTTTGAAGATTATTCAATCTCATACGTGTTACCACGTATGAGCTTGAGGGAGGGTATTGAGAGATCTATAAGATCGACCTAATCCAATGATCAATATTAGGATATACATCAATATGTTAATATAGGAAGTTTATCATTATCTATTATATAGTATTCCATATTAGTTTAAAAAATTATATTGATTTATATCTATATAAACAATGCATCTTGTAATATTATTTTCATGAGAGGCTAATATAATTTTTCCATAAACACTTTTGTGTTCGTTACTCTCATCAATTTGTCAGGAGAGAAGCACCTAGGATTGCTTGGATGGCTCATCACTCTCCCAAAATCTTTTCTTGAATTTGTAATTTTACCAAAATTTTAATATTATAAACATTTTTTCTTTTGTTGATAAATAAATTTAACATTTCAATTAAAAAGAAAGTTCTTTCGGTCTCAGTGAAGGATAAGTGAGAGAAGAGAGATGCTTTTTCATTTTTTCTGCAAACTTAAAACTTGTACCGTTGAGGATGGTGCAGTTTACGGTCTAGTTTTGGTTCTGGTTCGGTTTGTTCAATAATGCAAAAACTGAATTCAATAAGATTAAGAATGTCTCTACTCGTACGATCCAGTTAGCCGTAAGTGAAAAGCCGAAGAAACAGTGAAGACCCAAATCTAGAAATCGCCGGCGAAAACATGCGGTCGTTAGAAGAGCTGTCCCCGACTGAAACCCTAGAAATCGAGAACGGACTCTCTCTGGTCTCACGCGTCAAGCTCTCTCTCACAATCCACCCTCTAGTCCCTTCCGTCTCAAAACCCATCGACGAGTGGCAACTCAAGCGATCCTTGATAGACTTCCTCAAGAACTCAACTTTCCCCTCCGTCACTATTTCGGAAGAAGACATCGTGGTTCGGCGTCACAGGGACTTGAAGAAGCGGAAGCGTGATGAGCCAGTGGCACATGGGTCCTTGTTTATCCGAGATTTAGGGTTTCTCCAAGGCAAGAAGAAGAAGGAGGATGATGATGTGAAGGGTTTGGAGAAGAAGTTTTTGGATTGGAGGAAGGGTTTGGTGGAGAAGATGAATGGTATTGAGGTGAATTTGGAAGGAGTCAAGTATAGTCTCAGTGTGGTGCTTCCGATTTCAGATGATTTCGAGAGGTTGAAGAAAGATTGGGAGGAGTTTTACGCTTTTGGTAATCTTTAGAGGTTTCTTTCATTTTTTAGTTTCATTTTGTTTCAAAGTGTTTTGATTTGTTTTTTTTTTTTTGATTTGGCAGGACATCCAAGGGAGGCAAGGAGAGAAGCTGATACGATGATACTGAGAGGTGTGCCATCAAGATGGTTTGCAGAGCCGAGAGTTTCTTCCAAGCCTTCTATGTTGGTTGCTCATACTATCTTCTCCACCTTTGGCAAAATCAGGTAACGTTCGCTCCTCCTTTCATGTCCAGTTTTGACTATGTTCGTGTAAAACTGCCGTTTTTATTTACCTTAATGAATAGGGCAATGTGGCTTGCTTATCACACTATTCATTGGGTTTAACTTTATGTGGTGCTTTGGATACGCTTCATCTAACACATAGGATGCTAGTACATAGACGTGTATATGAAAACAGAGAACTAGCTTTGTCCTTATGGTTCATCAATTGATTCCGTACGTAAGATTTTGTCATATTTCATGGCCGTTTTGAATATTGGTAGTTAGAACTACGTGTTTCTCTAATTATAACCTTTTTTTATCCGACAGAGAAAGAGAGAGAAAATTCATAAACTTGCTTCAAAAGTGTGACACTATGGGAATTGAGATTGATTACTAAAATTTCATTGCTGTGGTGCTCCTTAGATTTTATGCTTTTACATTTACACATAGAGATGACATCTTGTATGATATTTCTTTACTAAGTTCAATTCGTGGATGATATCTTTTTCCTAACAACTAATTGGGGTCTCATTTGAACTTCTCTGCTTTATATATCTTATTATGGTCATTGTATTAAACTTGCTGTACCATGTATGTTGGAATATTTTACTCTTCTGATCAGAGGATCTCATTTGTTTTGTTTACCAATGAGTCTGATATTATATTATTTATACAATACTGTTATTCAATAAATCCATGTTGTGCTGGTTTAACGCATCTTCTATAGGAATTTTAATGTTGCTGAGGACGATAATCTAGGTAAGGACGCAGATGAGTACAGTGGAGACCTCGTATCAGGTCTCTATTGTAAGATTGTTGTTCAGTTCGAGAAGTACAACGACTTTGTGAATGCCATGAAGGCTTTCTGTGGCCGCTCAATGCAAAAGGTACAATATCTACACCAAGCATTTTACTAGACACATCTTTTGGGCTTTCTCTGTTCTGATGTCTAAGCTCCTTAAATAGCACCCAAGTTTGATTGTTTCTGCTGATTCCTGAACTCTTATTGTTGATGTATCCAAAACTATATTCTGGAATCTAATATTTTATGTAACTTTATCAGTTATGTAACATCCCTGTACAGTATAGCTTTTGTTTGAAAGTAAATAGATGGAGTTTAGTTTGATTGTGTATAGGAAAAGAATTAGGGAACTTGAGGCATTGGAACATGACTGATGCATTCTTTTTTTTCTTTTGGGGGTCATCTGAGCAGGAAGGTACTCGGCTAAAGGCAGACTATGAACTAACATGGGACAAGGTTGGCTTCTTCCGGAACTCGAGGAGGGCATCGGATCACAGAGATGATGGATACAGGAACGAGACTGCTGGATACAGTACGGATGATTTACGTCGAAAGAGATTCAGGGTATGTATAATATATGATCATATATTTATGAGATACTGAATCCAGACAAAGATGATTCTGATGTCTTAAACCTGTTTATTGGCAGGAGTAAAACACTAAGATGAGGTCTAAGAAGACTGTTCAATACAGTGAAATTGTATTTTAGATTTCTGAGTTCATGATCTGATTTCTGTTCTTATGCCTTTGAATCATCATCTATTATGTTTGGTAAAGTACACCAACCCAAACTAGACTGGACTAGCGTTTTCTATTTCTGAATTGTATTTGCCTTTGAAACAATGAGAATACAAACTTTTGACTAGTTTTGGACTTTTTGGTTGTACAAATGAGTTCGACAGTCGCTAAATTAGGGCACCATTAAGTGATAGTATCTCACTAGGTTTCTCATAATAAAGTCAAAAAGATATATTGAAAAAGCAAGAGAGAGAACAACAAACCAACAGAATCGATTGTCTCCGGAGGTACTGCCACAAAGAAAAGAAGATACTTTTCTACAGGTGTTGTTTCTGTAGTTGGTGATTTGGTTACAAATAATAAAACTGTAATTATAGAAATGAACAATATTATTTGATCTAAAGAGAAACGCACCTGGTTTTTTCATCACTGCACATGCTCTTAGTCGCCGTAACCAAAGTTGCACAACTTCAGCAAAATAAATTTCCTAGTAGTAAGGTTTCTAGAAGCACAACCATAAGAAAGTTAAAAGAAAGTCATTTTGAACTGGTAAAAATGATGAGTGGATTAAACGAATTTTTAATCTCAAAACGCCTTGAAAAGACCGTAACCTATATAAAACTTCTAGTGAAGTCAATTCATATCTACAATGTGCGTGAGACATACCCCTTTACCATATTAATGTCAGCTTCTTTCTTTTATTTTTCCAATCAGTTGTCATAGATTGATTGATAGGGTTGATTTTTTTCTGTTACCGATAACGCATATTATCTAGTTTCAATCTAGATAACAACATGACGGCAGCATTACAACAGAAGGAATATCCTAAAAAAACAAAAAAAACAAAAACAGGATAAAACTTAGAAAACTATATAGTCAACATAATCACAATCAAATATTGCTTGATTACAAAATAAAATAAAAATAAAGATGAACTATACTAATCAGTTAGAGAGATAATGTAGATTGGACACTGGTCCAGAATCCGGACTTTCTGATAATTCGCATCTTGAGAGGTCGGTATTACAGATTGAGTATACCTTTGCGTCAAATCAATACTAGCAGCTCATCATATGTATGGACAAATATATCGGCCAGAAGAAAATTGCTATTATCAGGAATTAGACAAAAACTCCACTCGGGATATGAAGTTAAAGCTTGGGAAGATCCTTGAATTCCTACTATACCTGTAAGACCAGCAACCTCATTGGCACCGGTACTACATCTGAATATGCGAGTGAGCGATTTAATTAATCAAACAACGAAGACTTGGGATGATAGTCAACTTCATGATTATATTGATGCAGCTGATATACCACTCATCAAGAGTATGGCCATTAGTTCCACGCATCGACGGGACACGTACTGCTGGAGGTATACGAAGACTGGACAGTATACAATTAAATTTGGATATTGGGTAGCACGAAATATCTTGAGGAAGAAAGATGAATCTGAAGTATGTGAGCCTAGCATCACAAAACTCCAGACACATGCTTGGAAGGTCAGGGGGCCCCAAAAGATTTGCCATCTTATGTGGCAGATAATAACATGACATGTAGCTGTTATGAGCATCTTAAACTACAGACATATGAGATGTGACAACCACTGCCCTCGTTTTGGGAAACCCTAGGAAACGATCACACATGCAATATTTGAATGTCCACCTGCACTACAAGTTTGGGCGCTATCATCTACGCCTACCAATCCCGCTTTGTTTCCAGTACAAAGCACGTACGCGAACATGGACTATCTATTCTGGAGGAAGAATGTAATAATGGAACCGGAATTGGAAAGAGACCCTTATACTTGGCTAATCTGGTACATATGGAAGGCTAGGAATGATAAGCTATTCAGAGGCATTGATAGGGACCCATTGGAGGTAACACGCTATGCAGAAAGTGATAAAACCCTAAATCGTATAGTCCTATCTAGAAAAGGAGATTACATAATAAGAAAATATTTTATTAAGTCTATATCATATAAGATATGCTAATATCCCAATACCCCCCCCCTCAAGTTGGAGCATACAAATTTGTATGTCCAACTTGAAATTCAAGTCTTCAAATTCATATCGGTCGTCAGTTCTTTCGTCAAAATCACCAGATTGCTGAATCGTCGGTTTTGTTTCAGCAAATTTTAATTTAGTCGAGTTCAGTTTCATCAGTTCGAGGTCATTGTCACATCGTAGTTTCATCAATGAGAAAAGTCGGAGGTCAATATCGTTCGTTGAGTCGAGGGTGACGTTGCAAGAGTTCTTACCACGTCATTTCGAGAGTTTGAGTTTGAAGTGTTTCAAGTTCGCGTGTGGAGTTTGCACAGTCATAAGTGGTCGTAGAGTCGTTGGTTCATAGAGTTCATGTGAGGTTGTTGTCGTGTGTAGCAGAAGGTCATGAGATCAAGAGTTCAAGGTCGCAGGTCGTGAGATCGAGAGTCGCATGTCATTTTGAAAGAAATTTGAGTTTGTGAAAAGTCGTGAGGCTTTACTTTATCATCCGGATTGTCATCTTCATTTTCTTCAATTGCCATCACCTTCTAATTCCCACAAGAAACGTAAGTGATAGATATGGTCCACAAAAATCGTTATGGCACTAATACCATGAGAGTTATATAGTCAATATAAGTTATTGTGTGATCATTGACCTCAAGGTCTCTTTATATACAACCCTAAATCTTATAATCCTATCTAGAAAAAGAGATTAGTTTTTTTTTATTAAGTCTATATCGTATAGGATTTGTTAATATCCCAGTAAATAACAAAAAAATCTCCCACTTAAATAGTTTTTAGTTTTAATCTATTTTTTTGTGTCTGATAATACAACACAAATATAGGTTCAAGATGTTATGTTCTTCAGGGATAGGAGACAAAAACATATGTAGTTATATCATGTAAATCTGAATGATATAAAATTGTCAAATTACGTAGTGTTTAAAAATTTAAGGAAAGAGGTTTTATCATCTCAACTATGAAATTCGTCTTTTCTTCTTTATTTAAATATTGTAATTTTGATTTCTATTCTTATTATCCTTTACAAATAACAGTTGTCCGATTGTAAAATTATATTTTTCTCCCGAAGTGGAGTAAAAGAGAATATGGAGTAAAAAGCTCTAACTCCACTCTATTTTTCACATCATATTGCTTCGAGTGGAAACCAATCGTACCGCCCCGCACCGCTGTATAATAACAAAAATCTCTACATATAGCTATGTATCTATACATTTTTTTTTTACTATTTGAAACACCATATTTGGACCGCAGTTGTCCTTCACGTTACCATTCAGAGCGATAATGGAGTGATGAACAAACAAAAAATAGATTATTTTATTTACAAAATAGGCTTTTTTAATTGAATGTGAAATGAAGTAGGATTAGAGTATTTCTACTCTATATTTCTTTTACTCAATTTTAGAGAAAGAATATAATTGGATTAGAAATGCTCTACATAATATGTAAAAAGTGAATGTGAAATGAAGTAAGATTGGAGTATTTCTACTCTATATTTTCTTTTACTCATTTTTAGAGGAAAAATATAATTGGATTAGAAATGCTCTACATAATATGTAAAAAGTGAGTTTATTTCATAAATGAAATAATTCATTTTAATTTATTCATTACTCTTTTTCACTCCAATACATAGTAGAATTAGAGTAGAACTAACTTTATTATATAAATATTTACATTTAGAAAAACAGAATTTTATATTGGAAATGCTTTTCTAGTAGTGTTGTGTTGTTTTCGCTCTACTTGATCTATATATTCTTTTCTTTTTGGATGTTGGTTCAGAATGGGCTTTGACCATTTCCGGTTTTGTCTCCCCTAAAACTTTCGGTTTAAGTACTAACCTTCCTTTATTTATTTTTTTTATTTTTTTGAAGTACTATCTTCCTTTGATAATAAAAGTAGAACACTTTTACCAAAATTAAAATAAATTTAGACAACCAAAAAAAAGTTTGATAAAGCCGGTGAAGCTTTGATTGTATTTGTTGATAGAAGTTGTTTGAGGCTTCGAATTATGTTTACAGTAGTCAGTAGATAATATGTAAACAAGAACATTTTCGAATTGCATGTTTACAGGGGCTCTATTTACAGCTATAACAATTAAAACTCTAGGGGAATAAATATACAAATTTCTGCTAGTTCAGCTGTCCAAAAATACACAGTTTTCCAAGAACAGAGATTAAAGCAAAAGATACCAAGAAGGCAAGAAAATAAACCAAAGAACTTCCACAAAAAAAAAAAAAAAAAAAACGTTTTTGGTCGGTCACGCGGTTTTTTCACGAGCAGCCAAAATACGAAAATTCTACTTGCGAGGAGAATGATGACGAACAGTTCTTGGGTTAAACGATGCTCTGTCTTCAATACTTAATTTCCTAGCGAAGTCTTTCTTCTTCATCGCGTATGTTGAAGATCCTTTGTTTCCGCTCTGGTCCTTGATCGTTGGAACCAAGTACCAAGCAATACAAGTGCACATAATCGCAACAGATCTTCCAAAGAAAACCAAGAAAACAAGAACTAGTATTACTGTCACGGGCAAGAAACGGTTCGGTCTCGTGATCTTCTTCAGATTCTCGTTCAAAACACAGCTCTGTTTCTCCTCTGTTTCAGGTTCTGTTTTCTTCGTTTCCTCTGTATTCGGTTCGTTGACCACTGTCTTGACTTTAGGAGCAGCTGCAACATCTTTGGTCTTCTTCTGTTTATGAAGATTAGATGACTTGATCACGACGGGGACACACTCACCGGAGCTTGTGAACACAAACCGGACAAGAGGTGGGCCACCGGAGTCGAGTTTCTTGGAGTAGATGCTCTGTCTCTTCTCGTCGAGTTCTGAGAGAAGCTCAGAGAATTTGTCAAGTCCACGGTTTGAATAAGGGTTCTTGCTCACTTTTCTTGATTTTCTTGGCGAAGTACATGGAGATCTAAATGGGCTCACCATTTTTGGTTCGATCGATGATCCTTTAGTTTCTCTACTTTTGTGTTGCTCTTGTGAGATTAGGAGAGTTTCAAGAAATTTTGGACAGACAAAGAGAGAAGACCTTTGTATTATTAATATACGGGAGTTGTATTAATTTTTAAAGTTTGGACGCGACAAGAATATTTGTTTTATAAAATCGATAGAAAGAAACTCGTTCCAAATAGTATTTAAAATTGAAAATATGAAATTGACCGGATCTGATGAATGAAGCGTTATAACTCGGTCAAAAATCTTAGGTCTCAGAATTTTGTATTCTTCCAAAATAAATATTATGGATATAAGAAGTTTCGAAGAACAGAAAATTACATCATCGCGTATGTCTTATTGACCGACGGCAAAGTTAGAAAAGTCGTTTTCTTTCGTTATCTTATTTTGGCTTCGAGAAAAGCAAAATCTTAGCAAAAATCTCTTTGTTCGGAATCTCGCTAGGTGCTACACGTGCGGTCGGGTGACGCCTAACGCCAAATCAATTAATCGGAAAATATATGAGGATTAATCAGAAATTTGTTTTAGAGTATTTTTATATGATAACGTATATATTTTATTGGTTGCCTATATTTATAAGAAATTTGTCTCAGTGTAGTGGTCAAGAGCTTTGTTCCCACGCCATCAGCCTAGGTTTGAATAACATTAGTCACAAATTTTATAAATTTTCTTGTTTTTCTTTAATGAGAGACAAATTCGTAATTAACCAATCATCTTCTTTTCTTAGGATTTATACTCTGCAATTTTTTTCTGACAGCTGCAGATTTGTTTCTCGATTTTCCATCATTTCCTTGAGTTTTTTCTTATTCTTTTAGTCCCCACAATATAGATATAGTGTAGAACTTCGATTTATGGATTAAAACGAGCCAACACTTGAGCTTTTTAATAGCATCCGATTTTTTTAATCCGATTAGACTAAAATTACTACGGTTCCTTACTGCCTAACGTGTATTCGCCGCATTCTCGGATCAAATCGTCGCGTTTTAGAAATTTGTCTTAGTGTAGTGGTCGAGAGCTTTATTCCCACACCCCCCAGCCTAGGTTCGAATAACATTGACCACAAATTTTATGAATTTTCTTGTTTTTCTTTAATGAGGGACAAATTCATAATTAACCAATCATCTTCTTTTTCTTAGAGTTTATTTTCTGGAATTTTTTGTGACGGCTACAGATTTGTTTTTCGTTTTCCCATCATTTCCTTTTGTTTTTTTTTATTCTTTTAGTCCTCACAAAATAGATATAGTGTAGAACTTCAATTTATGGATTAAAACGAGCCAACACTTGAGCTTTTTCATAGCATCCGATTTTGTTAATCCGATTAGACTAAAATTGCTATAGTTCCTTACCGTCTAACGTGTATTCGCCGCGTTCTCGGATCAAATCGTCGCTTTTTAGAACAAGGAAAAATCTAGTTGGTTAAAAAATAATTTGATGGCAAATACACAAGTACTTTTATTAGGTGATTTTTCCGTATTTATACACAAATATAAATATTTACAAAATAAATATATTACAATAATTTATTAATATTTTATTTTATTTCGAAATTTATTTTTAATATATATTATAATTGATATACATGATTTATTTTTAATAACATTTTGTTATTTTCATTAGACGTACGGTTTTGAACATATAACATTTGTTCGGTTATTATTTGGATATATGAGATAACAGCTACTTTACCAATTTTAACAATAAGATTTTTGTGCTATAAATTTTGATAAATTTTGTTATTTTCATTGAATTTGATCCTTTTCTATGATTTATAAATATATTTAGTAGTATTATTATTATTTAAAAATTATCTTAGAATATGTTCTTTAAATCATTTTTGCAAGAATCAGTGCAATATATTAATTTAAATAAAAGACTTATTACTTTTAAAATATATACAATGTTGATTAAGATTATCTTTTAAAATGGAAGATTATTTCACTAATTCAAATTCAATATTATTTTGTAAACTTTCATTTTTTAAAGTGAATTTCCTTTTATAATCACATTATAAAATTATATTTTTGTTTTAAAATTGTATGTATGGTCTTTATTTTATGGGTTATTTAGAAAAGTAAAAAGAAATATATATTAAAATAAAGAGAATAAGAAAATAGGTTTTTATTCATTAGAATATCTTAATTTATGATATTTCATTTATTTTGTAATAATTTGAGAAATAGATTGACTAAATAAAATAGTTATTATTTTTTTAAAATCTATTTTGTTGTCTAAGGTTATCTTTTGAAAGAGAATATTATTTATTTACTTTAAATTCAAAAAAAAATAATTTTTTTTTATGAATCACATTGTTGTAAAATTTATTTGTGTTTAATTTTTTATAAAGGGTAAAATTTATTTGTGTTTAATTTTTTATAAAGGTTCTTTATTATATGGGTTATTTTGAAAAAACAATATAAAGAAAAAGGAAATCTAAATAAATAAGAAATAAAAATAAAATAATGTCTAATAATGATAATTAGGTTTATTCATTAATGATACCTATGTGATTAACCATCTTCAGAATTAACATTAACATGACATATAAGAAATTGACTTTCCAAATAAAATTGTAGAGATATGTAATTCAAAGAAAATGTTAAAACTTATATATATATATATATATATATATATAATTTTAAGAAACGGGAATTCTAGTAAAGCATATTATTACCATAATGTTTCAAAAATCTAATGTTTTTTTAAGTGTTCCAGATTTTGATGATATTTAATTTAAAGAGTTAACTCAAATACTAGGTTCGAAAACTTCAAAGTGGGAAAATGGCATATTTTAATCATAACAGTTTCAATATTGATCAATACAATCTAGATAAGTAATCGGGTTAAATACGACATTAATTCAATTATAATTAAAAGGAATTATATTGACTTTTCAAAACGTGTGTAAATCTATAATGACCATAATATATAAGAACATCTTTAACGGTGTTAGTCAGTTGGAATCGTTAAAAAACCTGTTTTTAATTTTTAAATTTTATTCGGGTTAAAAAAGAACTCTAACCAATTGCAGGCCGTCATGTGTCGTGGGAATCCGCAAATAGTGTAAGGATTCGCTAAGAAACAGTTCTTATTTAGAGATTTTAAAGATCGAATCCCTAATTTTTTTAAGGATCCATTCATTATTTAATTTTTTTTTCTTAAGGTCTCCCTTTAAAGACTCTCGTCGGAGATGTTCTAAGCTAGTTAACCTTTTTCTTTTGAACACATAATATAAGCTAGTTAGTCATTAACAAAATAAACGACGTAGTTTTGATTAAAAGAGTTCTGAAAATATGTCTTTGGCGAAATCTGAACCCTTGCATTTGAGTTTTTGACCCTTTGAAGGGGCCTCTTCAAAATACTATTACAAATGCTTTTTTTGTCTTCTCCAAAGTAAATTTTATCTATGTGATGGAACATCTGATATAGAAGCAGTGCGAACAAAACCATGAATACCTAATCCCATTTTCACTAATCATGACTCAACCCAAAAAGAGACATATAGAAAGCTTCAATTGGTGAGTACTTTTATTGGACAAGAATCAATATTCATCAAGAGAAGACCGAGTAGCCATCTTAAAGAGTGGTTTTACTTAGGACTGGGCAAATAAACCAAACCCGAAAACTTGAATCGAACCCATTCCAATAAAAATGAATCCGAATCAATCCAAATCCAATTTAATTACCAAATGAATCTTGTTTTATGGTATTTCGGGATATGGATATTATCCGAATCGAATCCGAAATTAAATGGATATCCGGTAGAACCCGAAACATTCAAAGATTTTAATAAGAACGTGTACCGAACATGATCTTAATTCCTATTATATATCCAAAATATTTTAAGATATTAGTAAACATCTAAAATAATTATCTATTACATAAAGGTTAATGGTTGAAAGTGGCGGTTGAAACTTGAAATGTTTAGATTAATGTTTTGTTATTATTGAATGATCAAGTTTGATGTTCCTTTCTTATTTTTAAATCAGTTTTACTTATTTTTTGGTTACAAAATATTTACACATTAGGTACTTTAAATCTGAAGAACCGATTTTACTTATGTTTTGGTTACAAAGTAGGTACAAATCAAGTATTTATAAACTAAAGAACCGATTGGGGCCCAAATCCGAAAGTATAACGAATTGTACCGGTTCTTTAAAGATTTACTAACCCCAATCTGAACTCGATAGAACCCGAACCGAATTTTCAAATAATCCGAATGAGACTGATAAACCCGAAGAACCGAAACCCGATTGGATAAAATTGAAACCCAAATGGAACCCTGAATGCCCATGCCTACTTCCACTAAGCCCAAAAGGTAGTACTTACCCCCTATAAAATTATTAAATTCATTGTAACTTGCCCAAAATTTTGTTATTTAACATTTATTGAAAATCATGTTTTAGCTTTATATGTTTAGTTACATATGATTTGGCCCCAGTAAAATTGTGTTCTACATCTGCCCCTGATCTTAAACCACATATTGATTAATGTTTAAATGAAATATTAAGAGACTCAAGTCATCCTCATGATAGTGAAACTATATATAGGTGAGAGAGGGCAGAAAACTAACTATTTAATTTCGCAGAAAAGTTTCAATTGGAGTCTTGGAGAGGATGAAGAAATACTGTGGCATGTATGCCAGACCTGTCTTAAAGTAAACATGACCCCTGTGCAAACCAATTATCTTAAATCAATGTTAGGGTTCATACTGATCAAAAATAAAAATGGACTCTTTTCACAATTATTTTCTAAATTTAGGGTCCTAAATACACAAAGAAAAATTAAAAAAATAAATGGGGTTATATGCATAAGCACTCTTAGCACATGATCAAAGACGGACCTGAAGTATGCTACATTGTAGTAATATTTCGAAAGCGTACTTCAAAGTATCTAAAAGCTAGGGTTCAAACCCATAAAGAATTTCATATTTTATTTAATCAGAAATATGATATTTGCTTTGTTAGCGATTGTTTAATTTTTATTACAATTAATATAGATTTAGACATATTTTACAAAATTTAGGTAACTTTTTTTTTAGAGAAATTGCTTAAATCCCCATATTCTTAATGCTATTTTTCATGTTTACATCATATTTTATCATTAATTTAAAAGAGGTAAAATGACATTTAAATTCCTAAGGTTAACTAGTGTATATTTAGGGTTTAGATTAGATGGGTAAGGTTTTGGGTGAGTTTAAGATTTTAATAAATAAATAATTACTTAAGATCTAAAATATATTTTTCAAATAGTTTACAACATTTTTTTCAATTTTATAATAATTTTATGAAAAAAGTTCAAAACAATTCACAAAAAATTATAAAAAGTTTGAATTTGAAAAAACTATAATTCAAAAAATATTACAAATTTTATTTTTTATATTTAGTATTTATTTAAATAATTATTTATTTATATATATATATATATATATGAAACAATGGTAGAAGGGCTTTTTGTCTATTAATAAAAAGATATTTGTGAAAATTGTCTTTTAATGAAAGTAGATATGAATTGTGGTACACTAAAAAGAGTAATACTAGGAATCTTCTTTTTTTTTTTTAACTATAATCAAACTAAGATCATATTTAATATTGACAAGTTGTTCGGATCATATTTAATCTAATTAAATTGTTATGGTTGAAATCAACCATTTTTCCTAGTAGAATATGGGGATGTAAATTTGAGGTGATTAGATTTTTATTGAGATTTCAGATTATTTTAATAAATTGTAGAGATTTAAATGATTTTTGTTTAACCATTCTAAAATATCACCTATAATTATAAGATTGGAGTTTTAATTTCTTTTATTAAAAAACTCCATTCAAACACTCTAAAATCACTTGAAAGATTTAAAATTTCACAATTTAAAATATTTTCAATAACAGTGAATTTTAAAGTACTTATCAAGTTCAGTAGCACTAAATTTTAAATGATTTTTTAAAATTCTTGTTTGAATAATAATGAATTTATCATTTTAAAACAAATCTCCTAAAACTCTCAACTGAATACACCTTTGTATTAATGTATTACGTTCACATGATTTCAGTAACTATATTAATTTGCTCCGTCATTAATGGCGCATGTGACAATTAAGTGTTTTTCTGCTCGTTAGTACGTGGTGGTACGTGTTATTTAATATGTTTCCACTCTGTATTATTTTTACTTTTAACTTTACATTGTATTATTAAGTCATTTAGGTAAAAAGTTTTTAACAATAAAAACTAGCAAATAAACATAGAAAACGGATATAGTAGTAGGGATCCAAAGTAAACTAACACATCTTTGCGTATGGATAACTAAAGATTTTCATGTAAAAGTTCCAAATTTGCTTCTAGGATAGTTGAATCTCAATAGAGATAATCTTTGTCTTAATCCAGAAACACCACGCTTTAGATTTAGTTTAAAACGTTTGCTATTATCTTTTTATTACTCCACTATGAGTCAATAAAAGAAGACAACTCTTTATATTGCTATGATAATAATAGAGTCAAAGAGATTACCATTCCAAAGAATTTTATGCTGACTTTCAAAGTAACCATAGTTTACAGCAAAAACTCCATCACCATCAAGTGAAGAACCATCAACGATTGAATCCGGTAAGATCCGTCGTCACCATCCGCAGTAGATCTGTCAATTACCTTTTCTAAACGATTCAATTGAACCGAAATTTTTGTTTTTCCAAATCCATTAGAAGAATCATACAAAAGAACAATCCAAAACTTATCAGATTCAAAATAAATTGGCAAACAAACAAATTAAATAACCATAAAAAAGCAAATCAAAAAGATAAAAAGAAAACAGATTAAACAAACCGATGTCGAAGTTCCCACTCTGTATTCATGGAGCCCCTTATTTATATACTCATTGTTTCTTAATAATTAAATAAGTTAAGGTTAAGATCTGCGTCTTACACATGATACATTATGTTTATAAATTATTTTTATATTAATATTTGTTTTATGTATTTTTATATTATGATAAATCCCCTATATATTATTTGCCAAGTGATTTTTTGAAATTTGCTTAGGTGTCATCTCTACAAAACTTCTCACAAAAGAATGATGACATGTCCTCTTTGGAAATATGACATGGCTCATGAAAAAAGATGACATGGCTGTTTAACTTAAAATATGATATGGCTAATTAACTTTTTAATATTCAAACGATATATATATATACATAAGTTGCCTAACTTTTTAATATTCAAACGATATATATATACATAAGTTGCCTATCGATTCATAGAACTTAACCTAGCACATCTTCTTCTACAAAATATGCAGCCGTCCAAATTAGTAGAAGAAGAAGTACGTAAATATTTTTCTTTCATTAACATTAGTCGAATTTGCACCCTAATGTTATCATCTTCATTAACATTAGTCGAATTTGGTTTATAATTTTTTCAGTGTACGTTATCATCTTCATTAACATTAGTCGAATTTTGTTTATAATTCTTTCAGGTTCACATGAACGATGATGAAGAATATATAGAAGCTATTAAAGAAGCGAGTTCTTGGTCTTCAGCAAAGTGTCTTCGAAAACTCTTTTGTACAATATTACTTTCAAATAGCAATATTACTCCACAAAACATATGAAATGCTACTTGGAAAATTCTATCTAAAGATATAAACAATACCTCAGAAGATCCATGTAAGATTGTTTGTATCCAAAAAAAAAAAGAAAACCCATTACTAATCTCAATGCGAAATTTCTAATCTCAATGCTTATCATATTTGTTTTTTTTTTTACCTAACAGGTTTTAGTTATTCAGAAGATCAAATTAAGAGTTTAGCTAAGTTGGAGATTGAATCAATGATGCGTATTAATGGAAGCTTTTTCATACTTTAGATATAATTCTCTTTTGTTTTGTTTACTAAAGATCATGTTAATGGTGATTTCTATTTTTTAAATATCATGTTACACATCATGTTAATGGAGATTTCTATTTTATTAAAATCATGTTACACATCATCAAGAATGGTTTGTTTCCAATTCGATGAAAAATATAATATTAGTAGTTGCTACAAATTAAAGAAGCATGAAAACAAATTAATCCTTTCGAAATAATCATTGAACCCATGAACCACTTATTAAAACACAAACATACCATTACATTCATAACCTTCCATAAGAAAACAAGCACACAACATTACTATCACAAGTAACTTAGAAAAAACAACTGAGCACAACTTAAAGTAGATGACATCGTACAAACTGTGAATACAACACATCAGTTTTTCACAGAATTTCAATGTAATTTTTGACAAACTGGTATGCCCTTTTGAAGTAGTAACACTCATTGCATAACTCATTCATGTCATAACGATCACACTTTGATCGTGGGGCAAGGTTAACCATGTTTATATAGTAGTCTTGAGGTATATAAACATCGATTTTTTGGAGTGAGATCTTCAGAGTTTCCCAGCATTTATCAGAGGTAGACATTTTTTCCCACCATTTCAGTTTATCCAAATACTTTATGCCTTTCAAATAGTGACCTCGGACAAGCATTAGCAAACCATAAACATACATACCGTTTTTATTATTTCCAAGAGCTGCAAGACGTAAACGACGGAGACCTTTGTGTTCTTCCTTCTTGACAAAATATTGTAATAACCCTTCAATATAGTAAGCTTCGATGTTAAAATTCTGTAAGCAAAGTTCCTTTAACTTTGCATGATCATCGACCATCAGTAGTGGCTGAGCAACAAAATATCCGAGATCCATGTTTCGGAAATAATGTCTGCGATCTACATTCGAGTCTCCACTCTCCACGTCGTTCTCNAATATTGTAATAACCCTTCAATATAGTAAGCTTCGATGTTAAAATTCTGTAAGCAAAGTTCCTTTAACTTTGCATGATCATCGACCATCAGTAGTGGCTGAGCAACAAAATATCCGAGATCCATGTTTCGGAAATAATGTCTGCGATCTACATTCGAGTCTCCACTCTCCACGTCGTTCTCAGAGACCGCATTCGTATCATTGGTGTAGTGGCCATCACTGCCATCGCTGTGGTAATTCTTCACAGAGCTCTCAGAATCCATTTTGATCTCTTTTTTTTTCCAATACTCTCACTCTACTGATTAGTGGTGTGAAGAACATAGATGATTCCTTAAATAAGAAAGTGTAGAAGAATATATGAAAACATAAAAGGATTGACACATAGAAATTTCATCCCTTTATTGGAAATTGCATCTAATCTATGATGGTCTAACCCACTTACTTGAAAAAGCAAAAACCAGAGGAACACTGAAAAGAGAAGAAGACAAATCACGAAACAGGTTTGCCTCTATCACTCTATGTTATTTTCGAAGACACTGTTGTTCAATGTGTTGTCACATAATTTTGCAAAAAAAGTTGATGTAAAAGCTGATAACACACTGATCAAAAACTAACATTACTACCATCTCCCTAGGTAAAGACAACATATCAAACTTCTATTGCTTGACACAACACTGGAAAAGTGAACCTTTCTGCCTATTCTCTACCTTACATTCATTACATGCAAACAAAATTCATGTACTATTATCAAGACTTCAAACTTTTACTAAACCTTACCTAAGAAGATGAGAAACATATCTCAAAATTAGCTGATCATAGATAACTAATGAATAGCTTAATATTTTATGATTTTGTGCTCAATAGATGATTAGTTGAACGTTGAATAATTGAATTTATTTTGAATAGATTAAGAGAAATGAGAATAAAATCAAACAATTCCCACAGAATTATCCAAATAGTCCATCAACGATTAGTTAGTATAAAAACAATAATATACAATAATTCAATATAATGTATGTTAATATAAAAATAATATTTTGTTAAAATGTAAAATTCACATAAATCATTGGATGTGAATCAAGATCAAAACAATAATATACAATATGTATATATCTCATTAATAAATAGACATAAAAGATTTGATTCTCACGAAAATTTGACATTTTGTTATAACAGAAATTTTACATATTATATATATGAGATATGAATCAAGATAAAAAGAAGACAATATGTATATATCTCATTAATAGATATACACAAAAGATTTGAGAGTCACGAATATTAGACATTTTGTTAAATATACTAAAAATTTTATACAAAAAACCTTAATTTTTCTTATTGTATATATGTATATACTACATTAATAGATAAACACAAATGAAAGCAAGATTGTGCTTCTTATTCGTTTTCACCTATTTTAACGGCAATATTACATATTTTAAAAATATATATGATGCGTTAGATATGAATAAAGATTTTGTTAAATATACTAAAAAATTTATACAAAAAACGTCAATTTATCTTATTGTATATATGTATATATCACATTAATAGATAAACACAAAAAAAAAAGATTGTGCTTCTTATGTGTTTTGACCTATTTTCTTATATATATATGATCCATAGTTTTCTAATTGACTACAAATCAAAAGTTACTCAAGTTTTCGAAAACTTATTGCAATGTTGACTCTATCTCAAAAAAAAAATACATTCGTTCTTCTGAAAAAAATTGATCCTGCTGATGAAACACAAAAAAATCAAAGTCAAGGTTCTGGTCCTCTGGAATACCAACAAGACTTATGAGATGGTGTTAATCGATGAAGAGGTTTCTTATAAGATGTTAATTATTTACGTTCATGATATCTTGAAAGTTCTTCTAATTATTTTTGTGTACTTATAGGGGACAAGGATTCATGCTCAAGTTGAAAAAGACTTGATGAAGAAACACCTAAATATTCTGACAGAAGGTCAAGCTGTGACAATCAATGCTTTCCAGTTGAAGGACTATGTTGGGGAATTTAGAACCAATCCTCATCCTTATAAGATAACATTCTTCAGAACAACTAAGGTGAAACCATCTGATGATTTTCTAGAGTATTATCCAGAAAAATACTTTTCAGACTTTCAAGATATATTATCCGAAAAGCTAGACCGAAACATCTTTGTTGGTAAGTTAACATATGTTTTTGTACGATTTGTAATATTTTCAAAATATATAATACATGCTACAATATTTTGCAGATGTTATTGGGCAAATTGTCAATATTGGACCAATTGAGAAGATTAAAACACAAGGGGAGGATAACTCCAAGCTTGACATTGTTCTTCGTAATACAATGTGAGTTTCTCTCTAAATATTCTTCTCTATTTTAATTTCGAGACATATACACTAAAACAACACATGTGCAGGAATGTCCATCTGACATGTACTTTGTGGAGTAACTTTGCCAAGACAGTGATGGACTATGCTAATGAGAACAGTAACTCGGTTGTTATCTTAGTTATTAAATTTGCTTGCATCAAGGAATACAAAGGTTACTTATCTCCACAATTTAGTATATTAGATTCTATGAAATTCCTTTAAAAAAATTACTTATGATTTGTTTGATTCATATGTAGGTAATATCTCCATATCGAATGCTTTCAACTCAACACAAATCTTTCTCAATCCAGAAACAGAAGAAGTGAAAAAGTTTACAGCCATGTAAATTACACTAACTCAAAAATTATTCTCTCAATATGAGTAATTTAACTTTATATGGTTTATTTAGATTGTTAACTATTATATTGTTCATGCTTTTAAAGGTTACCAAGGGATAATCAATTGGTCACACAAAGTGACAGCAAAGTATCGTGGGGATCAGCTTCAGTTCATGATGAGATGCTTGTGCTAAATAAGAAGAAAACTATTTCAGAACTTCTTCATACAAGATCGGTAACTATTGTTCATGTTTGTGATGTTTGTCATGCTTTTGTAAATACAAGATCAGTGACTAATATGTGTTCTAAAATAAATTTAATAGGTTGGTAGATGTGTTGTTCTTGCCAAAATTGATTCCCTTGATTTGACGAGGAAATGGTATTATGTTGCATGCAAAATTTGCAACAAAAAAGTACAACAATATGTTGATGATTCTGAAGATGAGGATAATGAAATTGCTCATAAGCCTCGATACAACTGCCCAAAACACAATGACATCGAGGACATTGATTACAGGTATTAGCATTCTATATTCATCATTCATGATCGTATATATTATAAGTTAATACCCTTCTAATTATATTTTGTTTTTGTTATAGTTACTATTTGGTTGTTCATGTTTCTGATGATTCAGAATCAGACACAAAGTTTCTTTTGTTTGACCAATCTGCCAAAAAACTCATTGGATCACCAGCTTCCAAGTTAATCGAAGAAGCTGCAAAGGTATTGTTTTAGAAAACACAAAAACAAATATTTATAGTCACAAATTTTCACCTTATTGATGTATTGTTCTTCTCCAGGAATCTCCATCTTACATGTCTCCATCTTTTACAAACTTAATGGGGAAGAAAATTTTGTTCAAGATCACCATTGGTCCAGAGAATCAACAAGGCAGTCAATCACCTTAAATTGTTGATTTAGTAGCGGATGATGCTAATATGATTGAAGAATTTGAGGAACTTCCTATACTGCAGGTAACATTATAACAGGTAATTTTAAAAATACTTAGAATTAATTTTTGTATAACTTCTATTCTTTATTTGATCAGTCACCTAGAATTAAGTTTACTGATCACGAGTCTGAAGCATCAGAAGCATTCTATAGAACACCTACATCAAAAAGAAAAGGAGAAATTGAAGATCAAAATTCATCAACCAAAAAGCAGAAGAAGGTGCAAGTAAAAGTGGAAAAGAATAGAAAAACATGATAAATTATTTAAAAACGGTTTTATTGATTTCTCTTTTAATTTGATTTTGGTTTTCGTTTTATAATAATTAGAGTCACTTATGTTTTCTTTTTAATCAATTGTTCTTTACTAAGAGTGCTTTCTATTAATAAAATATATTTTGTTGCCTATTAATTAACAATTTCCTTATTGATAGTTCATGTTCTTATTCTAAGTTCGTACAATTTAAAATACTCATTCAAAAAATATGGACGATCTTAGCAATTAAATTGGAATTACATAAAATAATTGAAATACATTCTAAATAGTTAATCATGCATGTGATACAATAAGAACAAGAAGAATCGACCATGAATATTTTTAGGAACTCCTCGAATGTCACCTTAGGGAAATCTTTTGGATCATCTCTACTGTCAATACCATACGTGTTTTCTGGAGATAAGGCCTAATCAAAAATAATCAATGATTTCATCAGAACAACTATATTCCAGAAATATGATTCTCGGATTATCTAATAAGGTTTTCATATCTACAATAAAAACAAATTTTTATATTTATGATTTCATTTAAATATAAAAGAAAATATACAAAAAAAAATAAGAATACTTACTAAAATATCACAACCTTTATTCTAGGACAATTGTAAATATTCCTTATCATTTTTACCCATTAAAAATAAGATATCAGAAGCTGTGAGACTTGCAATCACGAAACCCTCACAATACAATGAAGCGTTCGAGTTTGAGTTCAAATCAGAGCAATCACAACACAAACGATTCTTCCCCATATCCAAAACGTAACTAATATATATATTCAATACAGAAATATGTAATCAGGACTAACATCATCTATGTTCATAGGTGGAAGACCAAGAAAACAACAACCTCCACCAATCAACAAAGAATATATTGATGAAGAAGATGAAGAAACATCTCACACACCAAAAGCACCACCACCTTTAAAGAAACGTAAGTCTATTTACTATTTTCTGCTCTATACGTACCGTCTCTATAGTTTAGCCTCGACGAACGGCGTATAAGATCAAGACCCCAAACTTTGTTCTTGTGGACGAAATACTGAAGTATGCCCTCAATATAGTATGCCTCCGGGTTGTCATTCTCCAAGCATTTTTCCTTCAACCTAGGATGCTTAGTGAGCATTTCCATTGGTTGCGCAACAAAATATGAAAGGCTGAGGTTTCTGAAGTAGTTTTTTGGATCTGAACTTGAGTTATTTCAGTCTTCAGAGCTATCACCGGTCTGATCATGTGTATTGTAATTCTTCACCGAACTTTCAGATTCCATCTTCCCCGAACTGTCTTTGGAACTCTTTTCTAAAACAGTATATATTTTTCCTGGTTTGTTTTTTGCAAGAAATGAAATAATTTCTCTATACGTTTTGAAAGGATGAGAGATAGTTATAAAGAGCTTTATTTGTAAAAGATGTGATAGCACATGATGTTAGCCTGGACACATGGAAGCCCTATTTTAACTTCATACATATAGTATTGTCATTTCACTTCCAAAAGAAACCTGTTGCTTTTGAAGCATGCTTCTTCATATTACAAACCCTGACAAATTTAAAGTAGAGGCAATTCATGCAATGCAGCTTGCAATAAGTGTCGGGTATAGTGATACTGATATGTTTATTATAATATTCGAACATGACTTCTCTACATACAACGTAATTCCGACTGCATTAATATATACTAACTACAAATTTCAGATGACCTATTTACATACAACGTAATTTTGAGTGTGAACAAAAAAATACCAGAGATAAAGATAACATATTAAACTTCGAATGTTTGACACAACACTGGACACGTGACACTTTCTGCCTATTATCTACATTTCATTCATTACATGCAAAGAAATTATATGTAGTATTATTAAGACTTTAAACTTTAATGAAACCTTAGAGAAGAACATTAGTAACATGAGAAACATATTTCAGAAATAGTGTGCTCCTTTGCACACTTATGTAGAACATCAGAAACGTATGTCAATATATGTTAATCCTGCGCATGCGCGCGGACGAGTCACCTAGTATCTCTATAATATTATTTGAGAAGTCAGTTTCTTACGTGTCGCTCTCACGTTAACTCTCATGATGGTTGATTACATAGATATCCTTAATGAATTGTTAGATTTTAAAATTATTATTAATTTTATTTTATTTAGTTTCTTTTTTACCTTTTTCCAAATAACATATATAATAAAATGGAAATATTTCTAAATTTTATTTAAAAATTTAAAAACGAAATTATATGTCTATAATATGAATTTATTAAAAAGGAAAGTTCACAATATAGTAATATTCCCATTCATATATATTTTTAAATAACATAAAATATATTTTTAAAATAATAAAAATATATATGTTCATGAACATCTAAAAATTTATCAGTTACACTTTATTTTCTAATATTTTTTTTAGAAATCAACATATAATTTGATAGATATTATGAAAATACATGTATATTTAAGCGATAAATAAAACTTATTTGATTTGACTTAACTAAAATAAAGAGTAAATAAATATTATGAAATACATATATANTCAGTTACACTTTATTTTCTAATATTTTTTTTAGAAATCAACATATAATTTGATAGATATTATGAAAATACATGTATATTTAAGCGATAAATAAAACTTATTTGATTTGACTTAACTAAAATAAAGAGTAAATAAATATTATGAAATACATATATACTTAAGAGATACATAAACCTAATTTGATTTGACTTAACTAAAAGAAAAAGTAATTATACTTCAATTTTAATTACTTCATACTCACAAAATGAATGACTCGGCTAATCTAATTTATATCCATAATTAAACATCTAACTACAATAAGAACATATAATTTATAATAATAATACAAATAATAATAATAATAATATATTTAATTTTATACATATAAATTAAAGGTTGACTCAAAACATATTAAAAATAAAAATAAAATATTAACCAATTATAATTTAATTCTTTTGTAGAATTTATATATATGCATGAGACTTCAAAATATTATCATTATATTCATTTATGTAATTTTGAATCAAACACTTCAGCTTATTATTTATTTCATTTTAAGCACAATATATATAAAGTTATACATAATTTAACCATAGTATATTTACATATCTAAGAATATATTTACATATCTAAGACAATAAC
>CAKOAT010057266.1:21013-124068 GCA_932364175.1 Eruca vesicaria subsp. sativa | reverse complement strand
TCAGATCCTTAGAACGTTTTGACGTCTAAGTTCTTTAATTCTACTTGTAACAGTTGTCGATTCTTATTCAATAAAAGCTTTCTTACAATTTCTTATCTCTTTATTCTTTGTTGTTCATCCATATTCCCCTAAATTCGTTTGTTTTAGTGATTTCCGCAGAGATCCGGGACCTCGGGAGAATTAGGGTTTCACCCTAAGTCTCCATATTTGACGGAAAATCGACAGTGTGGATTTCGGTTCCCACAACCATTCAGCCTTGAACTTCTTTGATGCTAAGCTTCTGATAAAATTTTGAAATGTCTAAAGATAATCAAAATTCTGAGCCATCAAAATTGAATAGCAGATAATAAAAACCAGATTCTTGTGTCCACTGGTAATAACTAAATCATCCAGAAAGAAACTATAAATGTAAGAAAATTAAACAAAGCAATCTCTCCTAATTTCATATATCTTCAAGAAAAGATCTTGTTTTTAAAAATCTTGATCAGATCAAGCTTAAGCTTCACCCCAAACCAAAATTGAATAGCTACGAAAAGACTCAACACTAATCTAAACAAACCTACTTTGAATTTTTTTTCCCGCAAGCCCGTAATCTGTAGTTTTTTTTCTGCGACTTAGGGAAATAAGTGATAACCTCTTACCAAATTATGAGAGGAAGAAGAAGACAAAGGAGAAGAGAGATTGGGTATAGAATCATGATATTAGCCATCAGAATCTTTAGCTTCGACGTTACCAGTGTGATGAGAGCAAGAAGAAGAAGAAGACGAAGGATTTCAGTTAGGTTAAAAAACTATCTCGCTAATTCTCGCATAATTAGAGAATAATGATAATTTGAATTTATTTTTATTTATTAACCCAGTGGCATTCCATTGTAATTTTTGTGAAAAACTTAGGGTTAAGTACTAAATGTACTCCTGTTTTAATAGTTTAGATATCTCATGTGATTAAGAATTTGAGATGAATTCATATTTAAAATATTTTTTTAATTAGATTCATCATCTAAATGAATATAAGAAATACAATGCTATTTTATTAATCATTTGTAAAAGCGCTTTCAAAGTTATTTTAACCTTTTGAACCATATATTAATAATATATCAAATAGTTCATAAATAATCTTTTACTTTTGCTAGGACGGCTTTTCCTAGTAAAGACCCCTTTACTAAAAAATTACGAGGAAAGACATTTTGTCGTAACACGTTCATCGTAAAACATTTTTCCTCATATTTTCCTCGTAAATTTACGAGGAAACATTTCCTCGTAAAAGCGTGGAGACATACTTCCTCGAAAGGTCCTCTTAAGGTTTCCTCGTAAAAGGCACGTAAACTCTCCTCGTAAAAGCCTCGAAACATAATCCTCGTAATAAATGAGTCGTAATATATTACGAGAAAATTACTTTGATATGCTTTTTTCCGTATTAAAAAACTAATAATTAAAAGAAATATAAATATTATATTTTAAAAAAATTAAAAATCCAAATTATAGATAAAAAAGAAATAAAAAATATATATTATAGATAACTAAATATTTAAGTTTTAACTTTATAATACAAGAAAAAAGAAAAAAAAAACTAAACTACGGATGGTGCTCGTTAAATTGACGAACGAAGTCGTCATCACGGCTCGCCAACTCTTCCTCGTCCATGTTGGTCGTCGTCGGTTGTGTCTGTGACGGTGGAAGCCCTTCATTTTCCCGTCTGATACGCAACATCTTCGCCACTTACGGGTGAGGTTTTGGACCCCTGTTGTGAAGCATCTTCGTGTTGCCATGCTCGTATTTTGTCATGCGGTTCTCGGAGTTTGTGTTGGAGGTTCTGATCGAGTCCGACAACCCCCAATATCTGATGAGGCCATCCCACACCGCATATGTGAGGCAATCGGGTTTCCTCTCCTCGTAACCATCTACCTGAAAAAAAAAAAATTTTAAAATGATTTGAAGTCACTGATATAAAACTATATAAAATTTATAAATCCACACCTGAAAATCGCCCTGCCAGTTATAGACCATGTCGAGCAATCGCGCTTTGCACTTCGCCTCAAACTCCGTCTTCACCCGCTGGTGAATCCTTATAGACCAACGATATTTTTGCTGTAACCATGAAATATTAGATTAATTAGTTCAATAATATTAAAATTTTTAAATAATTAAAATATAAATTAATTTTATTAATTAATGACTTACGACGAAAGATTTGAACCACGTCTTTTTGGTGTGCCTGGGAGTCTTTTTCCAGTTTGGAGCTGGATCAAGAAAGTATCCCTTGATACAATTGGTGACGCTCTGAGCGACACATCCATCAACATTAAACCAAAAAAAAATAAAAAATATTAGTTAAATTTGTAAATTTTTTGGTTAATTACTAAATAAATTAAAAAACTTTTTTAAAAAAATGAAACATACCAAAATATGTTGCGGCCGTCCTGTCGGAGAGGATCTAACTCAGGTAACCCTTCTCTGTCTGGCGCTGCCATAATATCCTTGACCGTGTACACCGCAAATGGAGCGTTTGGCGGCACGTCCAAATCGGGATGAACCCCGGCGGCTGGTGGAGGAAGAGGAGGAGGAGGTGGAGGAGGAGGAGGAGGTGGTGGATCAAACCAGGGAGCCGGAGAAACTCTCTTAGAAAACTGAGAGTCGGGAACAACGTCTTCCAGAATCGAAGAACCGGGAGCTGAAGAAGATGATGTGCCTATATGAGGACCAGACGCACGACCGAACATATCTCCGTAATGACTCCCGTCAGGAGGATGCCTCATCTTTTTACCCATAAGCTTGCTCTGTCTAGGCATCGAAATTTTAAAAATAAAAATAAAACATTAATATACTCGTATCATTTAAAAAAACACTTAATCACCTAATCTAAATTCCATAAACTAACCACTTAATCTAAATTCCCTAAAATAACCACCTAATCTAAACTCCCACTTAATTAGTAACTAGAGAGTGCCTTGAGAGAAGATGGCTACAAATGAGAGAAATCGGATGAATCGAGTTTATATAGGGAAGTTTGTTTCCTCGTAAGGTTCTCGTAATTTTACAAGGAAATAGCGAGTCCCGCGTTTTCCTTCTCGAGGACTTTACGAGGAAACAACGAGTCCCGCGTTTAGGTTTCCTCGTAAAGTCCTAGTAACCATGTTATGTGGACTTTACAACAAAAAAGACTACGTGGATTTTACGAGGAAATCGCGAGTCCCGCGGTTTTTGTTACTAGGGTTTTACAAGGAAAGGGTTTGTAAATCCCTAAACTCGAAACCCCAAACACCAAACCACAACTTCCTTAACTTATAACCTCTTCTACAACCGAATGCCAAACCTCTTCTACACCTAAACCCCAAATTCAAATTTATTTTGTGATTAAACAAACTTATAAAACATACATAATTCATTCGGATACATTCTCAGAATCTATAGAAACATCATCATTTTCGTAAAACTCGTCCTCGAAACCTTCGTCTGTTGAGCGATCAGGAACATCTTCGTATTCACGATTATGCGAATCAATGAGTAGGATGTCATCAATGTATACTTCAGGTTCCTCGATTTCATTGGTGTTTTCTTCTTGTAATGGTGGTTCTTCTCCAGCGACTATTCGTCCTCGAGGTGTAACTTTGATAACAGCTAACCAGTTTATTTCCGAGATAGTAATCCGAGGGTATGGAATGAAGCAAACTTGATCTGCTTGGGAAGCTAATATGAAAGGCTCGAATTTTTTGTACCTGCAAAAATAAACACAATGTAGAAATTAGTACTCAGAACATGTATCTCAAAAAAAAAAAATTTGTTGTACCTTCGTCCACCATTGAAATCAACTATACCGTTCTTGTTAATCCGAACACCTCTGTTGGCGATGGGGTCGTACCACTCACACTTGAAGATAACGCATTTCAGAATCATACCTAGGAATTGAACTTCATAAATCTCCTGCAAGATCACATAGAAATCTGTTTCGCCTTTCACACATATTCTATAATTACTTGTCGTCCGGTGTCTACCATAGTCATAGGTATGAAAAGTATAGCCACGGGTGAAATACATCGATGATGTAGCGATCTTTGCAACTGGAACTTGAAGTAATTCACGAAACCATGCGGGATATTCAGGATCATCATAATCAACCTGCAAAAAGTAATAGAACTAGACGTTAGACTTGCTATGTGGTAATGTATGCATAAAATTTAAGTTATAATACATGTTTCCTCAACCACTTGATAAAGTGTTGATCTTTCCTTTTGTCTAACTCAGTTGTCGATATACCATGGATTGCTTCTTCGACTTGCGTCACAAATTGACTGTAAAATTATGTTAATATGTTCTTTAATTAATTGAATATATATATATATATATATATATATATATAAGTGTTCATGTTTAGATGTTTACCTTTCAAAATAATCAATCGATGGATGCTCGCAATTGAGAAGAATATAGAGGTGTGCACTATGGACGTCGTCATCACTCGACCACCAAACCTCTTTGAATTTCCCACCCAATCGCCCAATTTGACAAAAGATGTCTGGAACGTCTTCTTCCATATATGTCGGCACGACACCACCATCTTCATATCTTTTTGGAGCTCGTTTCCTTGTACGTACTTTCGGTGCAAAGTAGTACGATGTGAAATGTGATGTTTCTTCTGTCAAACTTCCCGCAACAATAGAACCTTCAGCTTTTGCTAGGTTTTTGGCCTTTCCTTTCAAAGTTTTCATGTCCCTTTCATACTGATACATCCATCAATAATGCCCAGGTACACGAAGTAATGCCGCATACGGGGAGGTGGACAACTAGGTGTTCCATGACGTCAAAAACTAGGCGAAATATCTTATCCAAGTTGCACATTAAGATGGCGATGTTTTCATTAATTTGTTGGACAACTTCCTCTTTAAGAGTGCGGGTGCTCAGATCCCTAAAAAAAATACTCCAATTCCTTATATATTACAAAAACAAAAATTAAACACATTAGTATATATACTCATATATATATATATATATAAAGAAGTAAATTAATGTTTGCGTCGTATTATATTAATTACCTGAAAGTGCTTCATGTACTTTTGCACGTAGTACCTCCGCAAATGCAAAGGGAAGTAGTCGCTGCATAAAGACATGATAATAATGGCTCTTCATCCCGGAGAACTTTCGCCATTTCTCAACACATCTTGAGAGATCTGAGACATACCCATCAGGGAACTTCACTTCTAAAGCCACCCAGTTGAACAACGCAGACGTTTTTTCTAATGACAGTCTAAATATCAGAACTGGAACTTGCCGATTACTTTTTATATATAGATCACTTCGTGAGCAGATATCGGTTAAGTCCAACCTCGATTTTATGTTGTCTTTCGTCTTTCCTGGGACATTCAATATAGTGTTCACGATGTTCTCAAAAAAATTCTTCTCTATATGCATCACATCGAGGTTGTGGCGCAAAAGAAGATCTTTCCAATATGAAAATTCCCAAAATATACTCTTCTTGTGCCAATTGTGCTGAACACCATAAGAATCAGGCATATTACTGAGAACATGCCAATTCCCACCACGAGGAGCTATTTCTAGAGCACCGTAGTAATCGATTTGCGCTTCGATTTGTTCTACAGTTAAATATGGAGGAGGAGTTTCTTTGACAACCCTTTTGTGCCTGAACAATGTCTTGTTTCTTTTGTATGGGTGGTAAACGGGAAGAAATCGACGGTGACATTCGAACCAACTAGTCTTCCTCCCATTCTTAAACTGAAACGCATAAGTCATCCCATTACAATATAAACAAGCTAATCTCCCATGTGTAGTCCATCCAGACAACATCCCATATGCAGGAAAGTCACTTATGGTCCACAAAAGCATCGCTCGCATCGTAAAATTTGTTTTCGTTGAACAATCATATGTCCTCACCCCTTTTGACCACAAATCTTTCAACTGTTTTATCAGTGGTTGTAGAAAAACGTCGAGAGATCTTTTTGGATGCTTTGGACCAGGTATTAATATGGTCAAGAATAGAAACTCTTGTTGCATGCACATCTTCGGTGGCAGGTTGTACGGTGTAAGAAAGACTGGCCACAATGAGTATTGTCTCCCTGACATTCCAAATAGACTAAATCCAACAGTGCATAATACAAAATACACATTCTGGCTATTGTTAGCGAAATGTGGATGTACTTTGTTAAAATGTTTCCAATCTCTTGCATCTGATGGATGAGTCATCTCTCCATCCGTCTGAGTATCCTCGGCATGCCATCTCATCCCTCCAGCAGTCTCCTCAGATTGGTACATTCTTTTCAATCTGTATGTGATTGGTATGTACCACATCCTTTGGTACGGTATCCTATTATGCCCTCGACCTTGCGGTTTGAATCGTGGCTTCTTACAAAATCGACATTCTTCTAACTGCTCATCATCTCCCCAGTAGATCATGCAGTTGTCGATGCAAACGTCTATCATCTCCGAGGGCAACCCAAGACTGTATACCAATTTCTTAGTCTCATAATAAGATTCAGTAAACACATTGTCTTCTGGCAAATACTCTTTAAACAAGTCTGCCCATGCATCCATACACTTTTCAGGTACATTATGATCGGTTTTAATACTCATCATTCTAGCAGCCAACGACAATTTAGACATACCTTATCTACAACCACTGTAAATTGGCTCATTCACAGCTTCTAACATTTCATAAAACTTTTTTGCATCTAAGTTTGGTTCTTCAACTTCATCACATCATGAGTTACAAATGCATCACCTACCATATCATGAACCCTATCACAATCTACCATTTGTTCCTCCTGGTGATAGCTATTTTTATTATGCAAATGATCAACTGGTTCAATCTGAAAATTGCTATTACTACTGTTAGCATCATTCCTACAACTAGCATCTTCTCAATGTTGATACCAAATATAATAATATGGCATGAAACCTCTATTTATTAAATGCTTCCAAACATTTTCACGAGGGCCTAATTTTGTATTGCAGCATTTCCGACAAGGACAGAACATCTTACCACTTTCCTTCGTGAGTGGTGTAGAATCTGCTCGATGCATAAACGTCTCCAACCCTACGAGAAATTCTTTCGTCACTCTCCCGTTATTATCTCTGTGTGAATACATCCACTTCCGCAACTCGAAAATATTTCCAGGACCGGACATTTTTTTTCTTTAATCAAGCTTAATGTTTGAAATGAATCACAAATGGTGGTATTTATAATAATTTTTGAATCTGAACATTTACTAGGAAAATGCGATGAAAAGTAGGTACAAAACACGTTTTTAGATTTAAAATACATATTTTCTAGCCATTTTCTCGCTAATTAGAAGTAAAAGAACATTTCCTCCTAATTTCGTAGTAATGTTTTACATGGACTTTACGAGGAAAATTTTTACTACGAAATTACGAGGAAATGTTCTTGTGCTACGTAGTTTCCTCGTAATTTCACTAAGACCTTACGAGGAAACAGTTTTCTCGTTTTTTTACGAGGAACTTACTTTGTTTCTAGTTTTCCTCGTAAAGTCCTAGTAACTTTGACGTAAATTTACGAGAAAATATTTTCCTAGTAAAATTTCCTAGTAAACTCTTAGTTTTCTTGTAGTGTTTATAGCTAGCAATACATCAAATAGTGTGGTTTTCTAATATTTCCTCGTTTTCACTTTAGTTGTCGTTTTAGGTTTTTGCACATAGATTAAGAAAACATTTAATTTTGTATATTTTCTAGATAAAAACACAATTACATATACACCTAACCACATTTCAACTAATAGAAAAAAAATACATATAAATGTAATGAATTTTGCATTGAAATTATAAAACGATACTTATTTTAAAACAAAAAAACATTTACTCTACAATGACAAGTAAACTAAAATGGAAGGAGTAGTATTTTTTTTATCTTGAATCTATCTGTATTTTGAACGGTTTCTTAATCATATTTAGTAAAATCCATTATAATTGCACTAGTGTTACAAATCTTTTTTTTTTCTTTTTGCTAAAAGTGTTACAAATCTTAAAATATCACATTTCCTACTTCCTAGTTTTGCAGCCTTCAATTTGAATTACTTTCCTTTCATAAACATTTTTGGACTATATAAAATTATATGAGTGCATTACACAATTAGACACATTTTTATCTTTCTTTACATTGAAAGACACAATCTGCTGAAGGGACACTTTTTTGAAACCAAAACATATTTAGTACGAAAATACCTTCTTTCCTTGCTACTCTCTCTCCTCATCCTCTTGAGTAACAACATCCATCATATCCACCACTAATGTATCCACCACCGCTGTATCCACAATTACGTTTTTCACCACCACCACCGTATCCACCATCAACTTCTCCTCTCCAGTAGAAACCTCCATTGTAACAACCAACGTTCAAGTCACAACTCTCAAATGCAGACATGGTTCCAGCATCAATATTTATATAAGGATCTGGAAATTAAGTGCTCCACATAACCAAAAACATCAATCAAAGAAAGAGTAACATAAAAAAGAAAAAGTACCAATATTTTTAGAAGAACACATCTGTTGCCTAATCCACTCCCAAAACTTCATGTTATTAGCATGTAGTTCATCTTCTTCCTTCTGGCTTCTCTGCTTTTCAATCGAGTCAAAATCAACTTATCATGTACACAAGTCACCAACAACCAAATCAGTAAAAAGAAAAACCAAGAAGTTCTATCTTCTATAGTCAACAATCTAGAAACATGGGAAAGTTCAAAGCTTTTTGAAGCAGTGACGATGAGGGAGTCAAAGACGTTGACTGGCATCACTGAAGGTAGAGAAGGAGGGAGGTTCCATGAAGACCATTCAAAAGAGGACATAATCCCATCTAATGTGTGATGGTGGAGCACGTCCCATTGGAAAGAACTGAAGCTATAACTGTAAACACAAACCAAAGAGAATTTGGTCATAACATAAGCAAATTCTTTAGAGATCCAAGCCAAAGCCATTACGAAGAAGTTACGTTGATAAAACCATTACAAATAGCTCAATGATTCTGAAAACATTAAACTAGATACCATCCATAAAAACATCAAAATCCAATCTTTATATACATATATGTTATATCTTTGATTCATTAGAACAATAAAATCTCAAAATCTAATCATGCTAAGTAATTGAATTACCTAAATCGAAATCTAAAAAAAAAAGTGAAAATATAATCAGTTCGCAATGTGTCACTTTTTATCTTTATGGATGATGAACTTGTGACCATCCATGTCCACAAACGACAGCTACAGCTGGGAGAGCTTCCTAAAGAGACATTCTTTCACAGTCGTGATCTCCGAGACAGTGCAAGCCGCAGCTCATCCCTTCTCTGATGAAACGGTCGCTGAATCCCGAGCTCATCCCCTCTCTGAAACTCCACCGCAGCTACCCTGAGCTCAGCCACACTGGATCCTGATCTCAGCCATGGAAAATCCCGGAGCTCGTCCACGATCAATTTCATTACTAGCATTGGTCTTATCATCATACCTATTGTTCCTCTTTTGATTTTTGTAATTGAACTCTGGGTATTATGTTTGGAAATTTTAGAAAGTGTAATTGAGTTATTCATTCAAAAAAGGATAAGTTTCGTGAAGAGAGAGTTTTTTAGGGAGAGAGGTAGAGTTCTTGAGCTTCATTGTCTCTGAGAGGAAAATAGACAGATTTACTTTTGTTATACTCCTATATATTAAATGAGAAGTCACTTTACTGGTGACGTTTCGCTCATAGGTGAAGTTTCAAGAAATTGTTATAATTTGATTGGTCGATTATTCTTAATTTTTATTTATTTAATTTAGATCTAAAAATTTAAGGTAAGTATAAAATCATTTAACATTACTTGTCATATAATCTAAAGAATATTACAAATAACAATTTATGGAAACTAATTCACGAAATTATAGAAAGATTAATAACGTTTTATTTATTACTTTTAATATTTTTAAATTATAAAATATAATGAACGAAATTTTATATAAGATAATTATAATAGTTTTATACTCTACTTGAAGAATTGTATTTGAATATAATTATATAATAACTATTTTAAATATTGAAAATCCAAAGATTTTTATTAATATTATTTTTACATTATTTATTATTTTTGAAAGAATAAATTTATCTGAATTTTAAAATAATTTGTAAAATGTTATAAATTATTTATCAAAATATAAACCTACTATATATTGATTGAGAAGTAACATATGTGATTTTTTATTACGTGCATAAATGAACTCTTCAAATTTTTATAATTTGATTGGCCAATGATTTTTAATTTTATTTATTATAATTATATATAAAGGATAATTCAATTACAACTTTCCAAATAATCTACTTAATTTTAAAAAATAATTATTTATGGTAACTAATTGTTGAAACTATGAAAGAGTAATAATGTGATCAAATTTTTTTATATATATAAATTACATAAAATAATAAACAAAAATGTTTATATTAATTGATATAATGATTTTATAAGCCAATATAAATAATTTTATAAATTTATTTATAATTTTATATCCTCCTATATATTAAATAAGAAGTCACTTTATTGATTACTGGTGATGTGTCGCTCATAGGTGAAGTTTCAAGAAATTGTTATAATTTGATTGGTCGATTTGTCTTAATTTTTATTTATTTAATTTAGATCTAAAAATCATTTAACATCACTTGCCTTATAATCTAAAAAATATTACAAATAAAAATTTATGGCAACTAATTCTCGAAATTATAGAAAGATTAATAATGTTTTATTTATTACTTTTAATATTTATAAACTATAAAATATAATGAATGAAAATTTATATAAGATAATTATAATAGTTTTATACTCTACTTGATGAATTGTATTCGAATATAATTATATAATAACTATTTTAAATATTACAAAATCCAAGCATGTTTATTAATATTATTTTTAAATTATTTAGCGTTGTTTAAAGAATAAATTTATCTGAATTTTAAAACAAGTTATAAAATGTTATAAATTATTTATAAAAAGATAAAACCTACTATATATTTATTGTGAAATAACATAAGTGGTTTTTTATTATGTGCATGAATGGACTCTTCAAATTGTTATAATTTGATTGACCGATGATTTTTAATTTTATTTATTATAATTATATTTTAAGGATAACTCAATAAAAACTTTCAAAATAATCTACTTAATTTAAGAAATAGTTATTTATGGTAATTAATTGTTGAAACTATGAAAGTGTAATAATGTGATCAATTTTTTTATATATTTATAAATTACATAAAATAATAAACAAAAATGTTTATTTTAATTGATATAATGATTTTATATTCATATAGAAAGCCTTATATTTGTATATAAAGTATCATAATAGCTATTAATGTTTAATAAATTTCATGCATGCTTTATAAATCATTTTTAAAATTATAAATAAATTTATAAATTATTTATATTTCCTTATCAGATGTTTTACATTATTATAAGAGGTTCTAAGTCATTTATAGAAGCTTATATATTAATTTATAAAATGTATTTTGAAAATTTATTTTATATTAAATGAAAACTCACTTAGTTAATATGTTTTAGGTGTCTTTGAGTTTTAGAAAAACTATTATAATTTGATCCGTTAATAAAGTTTCTATTTTATTTATTTTATGAGTAAGAAAATCACTTCTAGAACCAATTTTATCAGTATCCAAACGATATAAATATATTTCATAAAATAACTTATGGTAATTAAATATGTGATTTGTATAAAATATATGTAATGCTCATAAAACCACTTTATTACTCAAGTATTTATAAATTATATAATATATTTCAAAAGTAATTTATATAATTGACATAGTAGTTTATATTGTGTAAACGACCTATTTCCCCATCATAACTATCAATAGTAATAAATGCACACAAACTTTGGACCTGATCCTAATTGCACACAATTAAACAATATCAAACTATTTCTCCCCAAAAAAAAAGATTGAAACCCGATCCCCCCTAAAGTTTGAAGAATGTACTACTACCAACAAATGACGGTTTAAAGTAGGTTTAGTATTCTTTGTTTTCTGATTTTTTTTTTTTTTTAGTTTTTAGGGTTCCAAAAGAGGTGAATCGGTTAGGGGAAGATTAATAGAGGTTCGGGTCGGGTTATAATCGATTCTTTTGGATCAGGTTGTACCAATGTTAATCGAAACCATTGGATTCAATATCGGTTAACGTTACAAACCATTAAAACCAATCTCAATTTTTTGTCTGTGTGGAAACGAGTTTTGATCTTTCATTTTGTGGAGAAATAGGTTGCTATAGTTTAATTGTGTGCAATTGGGACGAGGTTTAAATTCGTGTGGATCTGTTTCTATACGATAGTTATGGTATGGAAATAGGTCGTTTACCCTTTTATATTCCTATGTAGTTGAATATGAATATATAGAGAATGTGTAACAATCATATTGTTTTATCTTTTATCTTTTAATCTTAATAAGGACATATGACTGTAGCTATAAATTATTTAAAAATAAAATGTTTCAATACTACATACCTTCAAAACTCATTTATATTAAAAACTGAATTATGAATATTATATATAACTAATTTTAGTAAAACACTTTAATACAAAATATCAACAGATATTTAAAATAGTCATAATCATCTTTTTCAAAACTAAATATTCTGTAAAAATATTTAACAGTAAACACATAAACAATTTTTGATGGTGAAAAAATATCTTAATTTGGCAAAATATAATAAATATACTGTTACAAAACATTCAAACCCCCAAAATTGCGGGTATCCACCTAGTTTGGTAATTAGAATCGTGGGGAAACTGTTTTTTTAGACCAAATAGGTTTGAATATTGTCCTTTAGTCTAAATTATATTTTGTACCAATTTTGACTCTAATGCCCTTTATGTATTTCCGAAATTATTTAAAAAAAAATAGATTTATGAAGCAAATTTTTTTTAAAAAAATAGTACATAATAATGAAATCTCTATATCTATATAGTGATATTTTCTTCCTGTTTTTAAAATATGTAAATAATAATTTCATATATCTATTCTACCGAAATTAGAATACGTATACTACGGATTAGAATACGGAATCCACTTTTTCACTATTTCTACGAACTGCAGAATATGTTTTCTACGGAGATAACACGAATCTAAAATAGAAATTGAAATCTAAATTATTACTTAAATCTAAGACAAGTAGAAGTCAGAATCTAAATTCGCACAACGTTCAAATACACGTAGAAACTGATTTCATATCTCTTTACACAGTTCTACCTTTAGTAGAATCTGAATTCTACGGATAAATATTATTAGATCCGAAAATATAGCAAGAATATATTAGAAAATATTCTATTACCATATTTAAAATTCAACTTTAAAAAAAAAAAAATTCAAAGGCAAAAACGTTTTATAAAAGGTAAATCTTTTGAAAATATTCTCACGGTTATTGTCACGTTCTTCTCACGCCTCTTCTCCATTCTCCTCAATATTTTCACATTCTTTACCTTGTTTCTACCATGATTCATGTATATGCTTCATGTGGTGTTTGGGAATCGGTTGTAGCTTCAGGTTGGAGGTTTTCTGTTGATGAAAAGAAAGGGGGAAGGTTACTTGCTTTGCAATTGAAGTCCTCTCTGGAAGAGTTACAGAAAGTTGTTATAGAGGATTTTGGTTTCAAAGATAAGGATGCTGATTTGGAGCTAAGTTACATACCTTTTGGGTTGATGGACACATCAGAATGTCCACCGGTGGTCATCGGAAACTCACGCCAAGTGCACAACTTTCTAGGGTTTTGTAAGAAGCATCAGACAACTCGGTTATGTGTCTCCTATAAACCGAAGGAAGATAATCCAAACAAGATCAACATTGATCTTAATGAGATGCCCATTGATTCACGTACTGTGGAAGAGGAGGACCCGAAATCCTTGTGCCAATGGGGGCAATTCAGATGTCAATGTTAAAGAAGCTAAGCATAACAACAAGAGAAAAGAAAAGATGGAGCATTGCAAGACTAATGGAGATGATTATGGTGTTGATGAGTATAATGAGAAGAAAAAAGGAAAGATGATAGAATACAATGTCGATGGAGATGTTGATGTTGCTGACACCATCTTCTCTGAAGAAGAAAACAGAGAGAAAAGTTATCAAAGAGTTATGTGGTGGAGTTGGTTAAGCAAGGAGATCTTTTCCTCAACCGAGCAGTATTGAAGGCGAAGTTTGAGCTGTGTGCAATGAAGCATAACTTTGACTACAGAGTTATCAAATCCAATAAATCAGTTTGGTGTATTAGATGCGCTGATAATGTTTGCAATTGGGGTGTTCGAGTTGCATGTATGAACGGGTCTACATATTTTATTATTAAGAAGTATGTCGGTACACATTCTTGCGCACCTTCTAGCAAAAGTAGAGCCGGTAAGACTGCTTCAGCGAAAACAATAGGAGGCCTGATCAAGGCTAAATATGAAGGCGTCAAAGAAGGGCCTAAAACGAAAGATATTGTTCAGATTATGCGTGATGATTATGGATGTGAGATATCTGAATCCTTAGCGTGGGATTCTCATGAATTTGCAATCAGCGCCATCAGAGGTATTCCAGAGCTAAGCTATGGTAAAATACCGAAGTATTTGCACATGCTGCGAGAGGCAAATCCGGGAACACATTCCGCTTATGAGACTGACATCAATGGTCGATTTCTCTATCTTTTTTTTAGCATTTGGTCAGTGTATTAGAGGCTATAACAAAGTCATGAGGCGTGTTATTGTTGTTGATGGAACATTCTTGAAGAATAAATTCAAAGGAGTTCTATTGGTTGCCACTGCTTTAGATGGAAATTCAAATTTGTACCCTATAGCTTTTGGGGTAGTAGACTCTGAGAATGATCATGCTTGGGAATGGTTTATGAGACGATTGAAAGAAGTTATTGCTGATGATATGGGGCTGGCTTTTATTTCGGACAGACAAATGTCTATAGGGAAGGCACTTGAGAACGTGTATCCGCTAGCAAAACATGGGATTTGTATTCATCACTTGTTGAACAAGGTGATTTCAAATCACAGAGGAAATGGGTTAGCTGGGTTGATTTCTAAGGCTTCAAAGGCTTATAGAGTGGCTGATTTCAAGAAGATGTTTGCTCATATTTGCAATATCAGTCCACTAATAGGAACTTATCTAACGCAAGCTGATGTTCGAAAGTGGGCTAGATGTCAATTTGTTGGATACCGGTATGACATTAGGACAACCAATCCTGCTGAATCCATTAATTCTGCCTTGCGCACGCCAAGAGAGTTTCCGGTAATTCCTTTGCTAGACAGCATTAGAGAAATGCTAACACGATGGTTTTTAAAGCGTAAGAGGAAGATTTCAAAGCATACGCATCCTTTGACCATAGATGTGGAGGAAAAGATTGATAGGAGAATCGAGAAAGGTAAAACTTTTGTAGTTTACCCTGTAAACGACTATCAGTTCCTTGTTAAGGGTGCTACAATTGACTGCTTCGTTGATTTGGATAAACGGATGTGCTCACGTGGGAAGTGCAACCTCTTGAAAATTCCTTGTAGACACGCGATTAAAGCTGGTTTCTCTGTTGGCAAACAACCACACACGTTGACTGATTTGATGTACACCACGGGAGCTTGGAGAGAAGCTTATCAAGAAAGCATAAATCCCATTGATGTTCCTGAAGATGCTTGGTCTGTCCCTGAAGATGTAGAAAATTCTGAAGTGTTACTGCCTGAGACAAGAAGGTCTCTTGGAAGAAACAGAAAAAAAAGATACGAAACCGTTGAAGACAAAATTCGATAATCACAAGGATCACATGGACCTAAGCTTCGCAGGTGCAGCAGGTGTGGTTTTGGTGACCACAACAGATCAACTTGCAAGATGCCAATATAGTCGCTTTGTTTACTGTTTTTTTCACCACTTTGTTTCAAATTTTCAAGAATGTATTTGGTTAGTTTTGAACAAGTTTGCTTCATGTTTCAGTTTCGAACAAGTTTGCTTCATGTTTCTAGTAATACGCATTTAGTTTCAAAAAAGATTGTTATATTCTCTTGTTGATCATATGATATGCCGCCTTGAATTTGGCTGTAAAAACCCATTCAGTTTCAAACAAGTATAAACACATCGAAAAATGCTCAGTCGCGTGAGATCGATCGATCTACAAAACAAGAGGTCGATCTGCTCGGTCGATCGATCTACAAAACAAGAGGTCGGTATGCTCGGTCGATCGTGTGACTAATCAGAAATTTAAAAAACGCGGACCATATTTGGATCGACCTTATCGAATTCAGTCGATCTAAACGATCGATCTCCTTAGGATCGATCGATCCTTTATGTAGAACGATCGATCTTGTGGAAAATTATCCCAAATCGATTTCTTGGTTTTCTTTACTTAAATCTGAATTTGTTCATTCTAAATTTCACTTATTAAACTACTTCTTTGAAATCAAACACAACATAGCAACATAAAACAAGATTTCCTTCATAATCATGATTCTTCAAGTTAGAATACAAACCGACTAAATAAAAACATAACATAAACATTAAAAATAAAAAAAAACATGCAAATAACTGATCAGCAGTGGTCGTCAGGACTGCAACTCCTACTCTGTCCTGGTGCACGTCTGCTTCTATGGAAGCGTGAACATCGCTCTGCATCTGCTGCTCCACCGGGTGGTGCATCTTCCGCGTCGTTTGCCTCTGTAGTATCAGCAGGTTCTGAAGCCTCTGGAGCGTGGCAGCAGGCAAGAGGTGGTGGAGATCTAATCTTTGCAACTGCACCCCAAACAGTCTGCATCATCGTCGAAAGCTTGACCAGGGTATCCGCAGTCCAGGCGAACTGCTGCTGATGTGTACCATCTAATGGTGGGGGTCCAGAATCAAACTGACCAGTGTATGCAGGTAACAAATACTCCATGGTAGGGTCTGGAGTATGATCCACTGCGATACCAGGAATGGTGTCATCCTCACATTGAGGAGGACCCGAAGAAGAGGAACCACGACGACGTTTTGAAGCTGGTGGAGGAGGCGTGATAAGAAGCTCAGCAGGAGGCATGAATGTTACGTTCTCCTCAGACGTCAGAGATGTAATTGTGGGCTGTGGAAGCTTGCAATGAAGAATGGTGCCATCAGGTTTGGTAAAACGATAAATTTTACCAGGGAGGAGAGTCCTGGTGTTCTGAAAAAACTGGCAATCGTATCCACACAAGGAGTCTTCGAAAGATCTATTTTATGGTACTTGAAGATACGAGTAAGTAGACTACCAATAGACTCCTCCAAAGGCTTCTTATTAAGAGGACGAACACCTCTAAACTTCCTTTCAAACAACATCTGAGCAAACAATGCTCCCATGTTTACCGAAAGCTCTGCTGGAGGTTATTGTCTAATGCCATACTTTGGCCTGAGATTTACTGGAAGCCCATAATGAATAAGCTGTGCTTCATCCTCAGTAAGTGATCCTGCTTCTTCCTTTCCCAATAGAAGATGACCCAAATATTTTAAAACCACTCGCAAAACCAAGTTTCTGACCATAGAAATTTTAGCTTCCCTAGAAACAGTAGAATCGTCTGCAAACTTATTCCACAACATATAAGCACAAGGGAACTTGGACAAAGAACATGCCTCATATTTGGTCTCAACCGAATAGTGTACACAGCTTGTGTATAGACATCTCATAAAGCAGTCCACTGGATAGGAATGTAAGTTTACCTTTGCTAGCAACCTTCTTTGCCTCGGACTTGTAGTGCAACTCAACTGAAGAGAGGAATTATATAACTAACTCTGGATAGATTGGTTGAGGATCATAGCCAAGAGTCCCAAGTCCCATGTTTTTCCACTTCTTTTTCACATCACGCAGGATTCCCAACTCCCTTGTAGTGAAGTCACAGATGAACTTTGTTGGTTTCAATGTCATCCGCAGAAAACCATTGTAGAGAATGCAATGGTAATCACTCCAAGCAGCATTGTAGTCCCGGTTTTTGTATGGTGACCATTGTTTCAACACCGTCTTACTAACGATATCTTTTCCACGACTTTTTCTGAGTTCAGAGAATGGAGTCAATGGCTGCCGAGGCCAAGGGGATGCTTCCTGAGGCGCATTACTCTCGGGCTGAGCTGAGGTCGAGGCAGCTGCTGTGTCACTCTGTGTTGCCGCTTCTGCTTCTTTCTCATTATTTCTTCCTCTTGTTCTCGCCATTTTTCTGCAAATAAACAGTAAAAAATCAGTTATTTGAAGCCTCAATTTCAACACCAATGCTACACATATAATAATGAAGCAATCGAGATCCTAATATATATTTTTTTTAAAGAACAAGACTTCAAATTCATAAATTTATCCTAAAACTATGATTTAAGGCATGGGGTGGGTACGAAATTGTTCCTAAACATAACTATTACACTCGTTTGAAGCCAAAACACCATAACAAACTAAAAAAAAATCAACTTTTTCATAGTTTTTTTGAACTCTTAAATTGAAGATTGAGTTTTATACCTTTACAGATCAAACGAAAGAGTGATAGATTCGGACAAAGCTAGCGAAATCGTGTGGATTAGGCTCAAGAATCGTCCAAATCAGAGTAAAATTGAGTGAGTTAGGGTTTAGTGAAATTGAGAGAGAAATCACCCCTTTTTCGAGTTGGAAGAGAAGAGAATGAGGGGTTTGATCCCTAAAACACGAAATCCCTTTGTTAAATCGTGTTTGGCCGGTTCAAATCAAGTGTGATTTAAACCGAATATAACCGAGCAAAACAAGACGGGATCGATCGATCTGATCTAGGGGATCGGTCGATCCACGCAGATCGATCGGTACGGTCGATTAGACTCTAAAGCAGTCGATCCGTTTATGCTCCGCGTTTTTTTCAATAAACTGCTCAATCACGAGATCGATCGTGTGGATCGATCCTCTGATTATGGGATCGATCGATCCCGTCATATAGAGCAGTTTCCTTTGTGGTTTTGGGTATAAGTTTTCATTTGTGGTAAAGGATCTACACTAAACTCAATCTTGCCGCAAGTAAAGATAGCTTAAACATCCTAAAAAAAAAACAAGTGTTATACAATAGCTTAAACATCCTAAAAAACACCAAAAACTTGATTATGAAATGTCAATACATTCATTACTCTTATATGTGGGAGGCTCATACTTGGACATCCTCTCTAACATCTCTGGATCATTACTTGCTTCAAAGAGATCCCAAACAATCCTTATTCGACCTGTCTTGATGTTATCGTCATCCATCAGTGATAAATCCAATCCAAGCACATGGCATTCGATGTGTTTTACAGCATATACACCACAATGACAAGCACGTTGGTTGAGATTATGCATAGGGGTATAGCTAACAGCGTACGGACTGATGGTAAGGTGCTTCTGGTTTGTCACCGACTAAACTGCCTTAACGATCCTAGGAATAAGTACTGCGAATGCTTCCACCTCCATGTACTTCTGTAAACCCGCACAATCAAACACTTCGATATGCCTACTCACGAAACTGATGCATAACGAGATCCAGTGATTCTTATTGACCCAGACTGGAACGTACATCCGATCCACATCAACACTCCACAACTTTCTTGTTTTTCCGTGAGAAGGCAGTTCGCCTTTACCATATTCCTGTAGCAACACATCCATCTTGTACTTCTTCGCACCATCCCTTGTAAAATTGATGTACTCTCTTCTAATGAGGTCGCTGAACTGGCATGACATGAAAGCAACACGATCTGTTTTCCATCGCCCAAGTGTTGTTCTTTCATGGAAAACATACATTATAGCATCAATCTCCTACAATAACAAGGCTGATATTGGTAAACAGTTTATATAATACCAAAATTTTATTACAAGTCAGGAGTTGGATACTTACAATGTTGTGAAGCCACTCATTTGGAGATATAATACGCTTACATATATCCTCCACTAATAAACATGGGCCAACCTGTAAACCCATGTTATCAAAAATATAAATTAGTGACAACATCATACAAAAATATAAATTAGTAATTAACTTACGTTCTTAAGTCCTGCCAATTCTGAATTTTTTCGAAATCTTCATTAGACACATATACCAATGGTGCATCAGGTTCGCGGGCACGATCTATTTGGCGGTCAGATAATTGTGGTATTGTTATCTTCTGTTCTATTCCTGGATCATCGGTTTTAGGTTGAGAAGGATCAAAACCCTCTACAAATGTATCTTGTGAAAGGTCCGGAAAGCAGCTTTGCAAGTAATCTTGTGTACTCATATGCACATCAATTCCTGGTGATAGAGTTAAGTTTACTCCAGATAAATCAATAAGCGGATCATCGGTGATTAATTCTTTTTTTTTTCACAGCCTGATGACACACATAAAAATTAATAAGATTTTAATTTAAAATATAGTACACAACAGTAATACATATTACAAACATACCAAACTAGACAAACAAAATGTCTAACCAGATATTACATATCAATAATACCACACATACATCCGACAAGTTCCTAATGCAAACATACCACACTAGACAAACAAAATATCATACCGCCTAGTTCCAGCATCCTAGGTCCAAAAAAACTACTTCCAAACAACTAGTTCCAAGATCCAACAATCCTTAACCCTTTCTCTTATTCGTTACCTTTCTTGTTTGTGGACCTGTGACTTTTTTGGTCTTCGCAGGAGCGCTGTCTTTCTTGGAGAAGGCAGAAACTGTGTCTTTTTGGGAGAAAGCATGAGCTGTGTCTACTCTACTCTTGCTAGAACCGGTATGTTGATCACTCTTTCCTGCTATTTCGGAGAGGACTAACGCGGTCCTGAGCTGTGAAAACTCACTCTCCAACTTCCCGAGCCTGCTTGTTACCTCTGTCTCAATCTTGTCAATTCTATCGGAGACCTGTTGTACAATTTTCCCCTCAAACGCAGTAAATGAAGCTTTTAGCAAACCCTCGAAGAATTGCTTCATGTCTGTGTTAGTGCTCCCGCTCCCCTTGTTTGAAGCAGATAGCTGGCACAACAACTTCTTCTTCCTTGCATCTGCTCCTTGGTCAGCATTCTTTCTCTTCTTTGTACCTGAATCCACATCCGGTGTAACATGACTACTCTCACCAATCTTGGTATCAGCATCGGCATCTCATTCCTCTTCCTCAGATTCCACCATTTCAGACCCTGGACCTCCTTCCGATACTCCCCAAACATGATTGCTCCAATCGTAGTTTTCTTTGATCATATCCACTAAGCGCTCAACTTTTTCATCTTTCTTCTCATCCTTCCTTGCAAAATCTGAACCCAAAAGGACCACTCCATCTCCGCCTACTTCGAGGAATGAGTGTAAAATCCCCTACAAAAGATTGAAATCATTAGTAAAATGATTTAGTAAATAAAACATTTTTAATACATAATTTTGAAGAGACTAAAATCATTACTAAAATAAACAAGACAATCAAACATTTTTATTACAGAAATCTATTCATACCTTCTCTGGAAATAATGTCTCAACCCCAATGATGTCTTCTATTTTGCACATCCAGTCCAATTACCACACAGAGGACCCATGAAATCGTCCGTGACCTTCGTCCCACACATCTCTCCCAAAGCAGGAATAGCTTCCATAACCCAAACCTGGAAAGCATACAAGAAACCTTCCATCAGGTACCCCTCCTTCTGCTCCAATTTACGCCTTGCCTTTACCATCGATTTCAGTAGGAAATCATACGAGTGCAAACCCCAAGGGTACTTCCGTAGCTTCTCAAAATCCATCACCAACTTCATGTACTCAAGCGGGATATTCACCTTCTCATCCCTCCCAAAGACCACACCCATAATGACACATTGATAGACCAGCCTCACCCTATCAACAAAACTCCAAGTGCTACAGTCATCCAAATACTTCTTTTTAATATCCTGCACACTGATTTTCCCACGCGTCCTTATCTGGTTGCTCCAAAAACCACCATCATCAGTCCATCTCAATAACCCACAGGTCTTATCTTGTTTCACTTTCAGACCAGTGACAGCATGATACTCTTGCAATCCAAAACGCAGAGGCCTCCCCGCAAATGTAAACCATTTCTCATGCTTCAAGCTTGTCATCAACTCCTTACAGAGGAACGCGTGTACCACCCTCGCTGAAAACTTCAGCTCATTCTTCTCAATAGCTATAATATGCGAGAAAAGGGGATCATTCTTGACTTCATTGAATTCCAACTCCAATTTTGACCGTAGAAGCTCGAAAAGTTTCATTCGCCAACTGTTATTAATCTTCTTAGTCTGAGGTTCCAACCCTTCTGCATATAGACGCCTAGGCAACTCCAACTCCATAGCTGTAAAATAAAGACAATATATATCAATAATCAATTTCAACACCAATGCTACACATATAATAATGAAGCAATCGAGATCCTAATATTTTTTATATTTTTTTAAAGAACAAAACTTCAAATTCATAAATCTATCCTAAAACAATGATTTAAGGCATGGGGTAGGTACGAAATTGTCCCTAAACATAACTATTACACTCGTTTGAAGCCAAAACACCATAACAAACTAAAAAAAAATCAACTTTTTCATAGTTTTTTTGAACTCTTAAATTGAAGATTGAGTTTTATACCTTTACAGATCGAACGAAAGAGTGATAGATTCGGACAAAGCTCGCGAAATCGTGTGGATTAGGCTAAAGAATCGTCCAAATCAGAGTAAAATTGAGTGAGTTAGGGTGTAGTGAAATTGAGAGAGAAATCACCCCTTTTTCGAGTTGGAAGAGAAGAGAATGAGGGGTTTGATCCCTAAAACACGAAATCCCTTTGTTAAATTGTGTTTGGCGGGTTAAATCAAGTGTGATTTAAACCGAATATAACAGAGCAAAACAAGACGGGATCGATCGATCTGATCTAGGGGATCGGTCGATCCACGCAGATCGATCGGTACGATCAATTAGACTCTAAAGCAGTCGATCCGTTTATGCTCCGCGTTTTTTCAATAAACTGCTCAATCACGAGATCGAGCGTGTGGATCGATCGATCCCGTCATATAGAGCAGTTTCTTTCGTCTTTTTTTTTCCCCGATTTGAAGATTTTTATTTTTAATCTTTTAATGATTTTTAAGTGACTTTAAGAGCATTGTTGCCATTTAGAAAATATTTAGCCTAATGGAACAATAAGTTAATGAATTTAACCTAAAGGGACAATGTCCAAACTTATTTAGCTTAAAAAAACTATTTTCTCTAGAATCGTAAAGAGAGAAGAGTTTGTTTCTACTCAAGGGGCATTAAAATCATTCTCTCGTTTAAAAATGTGTGGCAAACATAATGTGTCTTAAAGTGAAATTGAAAAATGAAAAAATGTCTATAAATGTAATATTCTCAAATTATATTCAAAGATAACTAACCTAAAAGGCTAAAACAAATAATAATGACACCAAATAATTTAGAGAAAATAGTTTTTTTAGACCAAAACCATTAAGAAGTTGTCCCTTTAGTCTAATCTCATTTAGTTATTGTTCCATTAGATTAATTATTTTCTAAATGGCAATAATACCCAATAAAAAAGTTTAATAATTCGTAATTATAATTAAAAAATAATAATAAATTATTATTTTAATTAAAAAATTGTATTAGAAATTAAAAAAAAAAAAAAAAATAACAAAAAAAAAAAAAAAAATAAACAATATATTTTCGATTTGATCAAAAAGATTCCGGAAAATATTTTCCAAAGATTTTCCTTTTAATAAAACGTTTTTGCCTTTGAATTTTCCTTTTTTTTTTAAATCAAATTTTCCTATTTTTTTTAAAATCGAATTTTCCTTTTTTTAAAAAAAAAAAAAAATCGATTTTCCTTTTTTTTTAAAAAAAATGGAGTTTTAAATATGATAATAGAATATTTTCTAAGATATTCTTGCTATATTTTCGGATCTAATAATATTTATCCGTAGAATTTAGATTCTACTAAACGTAGAACTGTGTAAAAAGATATGAAATCAGTTTCTACGTGTATTAGAACGTTGTGCGAATTTAGATTCTGACTTCTACTTGTCTTAGATTTAAGTACGAATTTAGATTTCAACTTCTACTCTTTTTAGAACTATATGATAAGCGTGGAATGTGTATTCCAAACTATTTTAGATTCATGTTATCTCNAACTGTGTAAAAAGATATGAAATCAGTTTCTACGTGTATTAGAACGTTGTGCGAATTTAGATTCTGACTTCTACTTGTCTTAGATTTAAGTACGAATTTAGATTTCAACTTCTACTCTTTTTAGAACTATATGATAAGCGTGGAATGTGTATTCCAAACTATTTTAGATTCATGTTATCTCCGTAGAAAACATATTCTGTAATTCGTAGAAATAGTGAAAAAAGTAGATTCCGTATTCTAATCCGTAGAATACATATTCTAATTTCGGTAGAATAGATATATGAAATTATTATTTACATATTTTTAAAACAAGAAAAAAATATCACTATATAGATATAGAGATTTCATCATTATGTACTATTTTTTTAAAAAAAATTGCTTCATAAATCTATTTTTTTTAATAATTTCGAAAATACATAAAGGGCATTAAAGTCAAAATTGGTACAAAATATACTTTAGCCTAAAGGGACAATATCCAAACCTATTTGGTCTAAAAAAACAGTTTCCCCAATAATTTAAGAAACCGCGTAAAAAATATCCTTTTCCTTTTCGAGTTCCATGCCTTTGTTCCTTCAATTACACAACACTTTTCTCTTCTCTTCTTCCTCACACACAAAAAAAAAACAGATTCTCTCTACTCTCTCTCCGAATCCCTAAATCAAAAGCTATGCAGCAAGACCCGAACTCCAGACCCGCACCGGCCACTGGATACCCCTACCCGTATCCTTACCCGAACCAACCCCCCGCATCCACCAACGGCTACCCTCCAACCGCCTACCCATACCAAAACCACAACCCTCACTACGCGCCACACCCCGATCCACGCGCCCTCCTAATCCGCCGCCTCTTCCTAGCCCTAATGGTCTCAATCCTCATCTTCGGCCTCATCCTCTTCACCTTCCTCCTCATCGTCCGCCCCCAACTCCCAACCGTCTACCTCAACTCCCTCTCCGTCTCCAACTTCTCCGTCTCCGACAACCACCTCACCGGCGCCTGGGACCTCCGCCTCCGATTCCTGAACCCTAACTCCAAGATGTCTCTCTACTACGACACCGTCCTCTGCGCCGTGAATCACGGCGACGAGTCTCTCTCCGAGACGCGGTTGCAGCCGTTCGATCAGGGGACGAAGGTTGAGACTCCGGTCAACGCGACGCTGTCCGTGGTTGGGACTTACGTGGGAGGGCGAGTGGTTGATTCGATTGGGAAGGAGAGGGCGGAGAAAGGGAGAGTGGAGTTTGATTTGAGGATGGCTTCTTTGGTTACGTTCCGGTATGGAGTGTACCGGAGGAGGAGGTACGTTACGGTTTATTGTGATGACGTGGCGGTTGGTGTTTCGGGGAATAGTAGTTCGGGGAAGATGGTTGGGGCGGAGATGAGATGCAAATGTTATTGAATCAAGAATTTGATTACATTTAGGGATTTTACAATTTAGGGGTTTATTTTAACCGATTCCGGAGATTATTGAATGTAAAGATCGACGATGGTATTTTCCAATGTGGATGAATGAATATTCATGTTGAGAACGAAACAAAAGAATTGTTTTTAGATAATGTCTTATTTTGTTGATGATGATTGACGATAGTCTAACTTGAACTGTGTTTGGAATGATTTTGGTGCTTTTGAGTTCTTATCTTGGTGATTCATTCTTGGGTTTTTAACTTTTCTCCTTGTGGTGAAGTCGAAAATGAAGAATCCTGGAGGCTGTAGCATGATTGAGTCAATTTGTTACAATGTATCAAGATTGGATCGTTAGGTTAAGTAAAAAGCCAGTGTAGATACTAGATATGCTTAGTGTTGTTGGAGAAGGCTGAGAATTTGTGGGTAATAATTACTTATTTCTTAGTATTTTGTTTAAGGCCATGCTCTGGTTTCTTCTACCTTCAAGTTTTGTTTTGTTGACTGTAGATGTGGTCATGATACATTGTTGCGTGTTTTTTAATATATTTACTCCCTGGATATGCTGCTGAATGATGTTTTATTTCGTATACATCGCTTTCGAACAGTGTGATATTGTTGTTTTGGATTGGTCAGTAAGAGATGATTAAGGGATAATGTTTTCTGAATGGTTCTAGTTGCTACGGTAAGATTCTAGGATCTTTCCTTTATTTTGCAGTATATGCTTAAGGGATTCGTTTGATTTGTAACCACTCGAGCTTTCTAGCTGATTTAAACAAGTAATTGCTGGTGGGCTTTTATGTGTATCTTTTCTGCATTATTTCTATTGATGAGAAACATACCACATCGAAAATATAAGAACTAATCTACTACTATATAAAGGATTAGGGCCAATCCACTAATCACCAATTGCTTTTAAGTTGGAAGGTCATAATAAATCCGAATCTAACATGGTATCAGAGCGATAAGATCCTTTAACCTAATTCACTACAACTACTACTATTATACCGATGTTGGGCCCTCTGTGGATGTTATTCCCACATTGTCCACGCTTCAGACCTAGATGTCTGAGCGTGAGGGAGAGTATTGATGAGAAACATACCACATCGGAAATATAAGAACTAATCTACTACTATATAAAGGATTAGGGCCAATCCACTAATCACCAATTGGTTTTAAGTTGGAAGCTCATGATAAACCCGAATCTAACAATTTCTCTTCTGTTACTCTCAAATTTATTCTCTGTGGTTTTGTAAGATTTCACGGGTCATTAGGAAAACCACTCACTGGTTAAAAACATTTGCTATGTTTACCAGAGTCGTGTTTCGTTTCGTGCGTAGCATAGAAAGGTTCTACAGGTTTTCAATTTTCAAATATCTTTGTCCTATATATCTCTATCATTTTATTTAGAATTCAGTTTAGCGCTCTCGTTAACTCGCTATGATTAATTACATAGATATCTTTAATGAATTTAAATATTATAATTAAAATTTTTATTTAATTTATATTTTATTTTTTTCAAATAACATATATAATAAAAAGGAAACATTTATAAAGTTTTAAAAAAAATTTAAAAATAAAAATATATGTATATAATATGATTTATTAAAAAGGAAAATTCAGAAAATAATAATATTCCCTTTAATAAATATTTTAAATAACATAAATATATTTTTGAAGTAATAAAAATACATATGTTCATGAACATCCAAAAATTTATTAGTTACACTTTCTTTTCTAATATTTTTTAGAAATCAACATATAATTAGATAAATATTATGAAAATACATGTATATTTAAGCGATAAATAAAACTAATTTAATTTGATTTAACTAAAATAAAAAGTAGTATATTGAGTTAAATGTATTTTTAAATAAAAAGTTATTATGTTCAATTTTAATTTAAAAATAAACTTAACTCAATATACTCACAACATGTATGACTAAACTAATCTAATTTATATCCAAAATTAAAGATCTAACTACAATAATAATATATAATTTTATAATAATAATAATCTATTTATTTTTATACATGTAAATTACAGGATGACTCAAAACATATTAAACAGAAAAATAAAAATTAACCAAATGCACATTAGTTATTTTGTAAAATTTATATATATATAAGATTTTAAACTATTATCGTTATATTCATTTATGTAATTTTGAATCAACACGTAAGCTAATATTTATTTCATTTTAAGCATAATATATATTAAGTTGTACATAATCTAACTATAATATATTTATATATCTAAGAAATAACCAACCTAAATGAAAATTAAAAAAAAAAATCAAAATTTATTATATTTAGAATAAAAAATATTATAATTGAATTCAACAAATATATATTATCCAATATACTGAATTGATAACTAAATCGACCACTGATCCAAAAATAATAATATATCTAAAATCATTTGTATAATTAGAAAATATAGTATTATCAATATAAATTATACATATAAACTGATTCAAAATTAAAACTAAATATCAATCAATTATTATAAAATTTTACTTTTATAAATATTCAATCAATTATTATAAAATTTTACTTTTACATACATATCTATTTACATATTAACTTATTTATGTACATACATTTATGTTAACTTATTTGTGTACATTGAATGGTATATGTACATATGTTCCTTCCATTACATAATTAATAATGTAACATTTTTTTTGTTATTGAAAATTATAAATGAAAAAAATGTAGTCTTAAGTCTTAAAAAACATGAGAGACTTGGCAATTCTTCAGTATGTTAATGAGTTTAGTTTCAATCAGCTTAAAGGGTCCCGGAAAAGATGACAAAGGTAATTTGATGAGAACTTTGTGTACATTAATAACTTTGTTCTAAAAGAAAAGATGAGAAAGGTGAAATAAAAAATCTTAAAATTGTGCAATTTGACATGCTGAGTAAGTTTAGACATATAAAAAGGAAACTTTCTATATTGAAGCTGTTGATGAAGTAATATGCATGTCGACAACCAGAAGTGTTTTTAGGCATATACAGTATGTATCTAATTATATTTATAAGAATTACGTATATATATTCATATATCAGCAATGTACATGTATAACTAAACAGTTTTCATATTTACATAACTTATAAGTCTTGATTTTGGAAAATTCCCAAAACCATAATTCTTTCTAATTTTTGCAATTTTGTTCTCTTTTTGAAATCTTAGTTTCAGAAGATTTCCATAATCAACATTCCCCTCTACTCTCTAAGCTTTTCTATATAACTCTGCGTCGTCTCTAAACTTCAAAAACTAGACAAAGTTTGAAGTCAGCTGACAATGGGTAAGGGACAAGCAAAGACAAAGAAAACAGAAGCAAAAGAAGAAGGCGTAACGTTCCGCGTAAGTTATGAAGACATCCAAGGAAAGCGAAATATGAAAATAGTTTTCTACGCTTTTGTCGCTTTTGTGTTACTAGGACTTGGGCTTATCGGCATCTTCCACCTTATCAAACCGCCCGTTCCACTATTTATGCTAGACGATCTCTCCGTCGACCAAGTCTCAAACTCAAGTGTGGTAGTAAGTGTTTTTTATCACGTCTTAAATTCAAGAATTAAACCATAATAAGCTGACTGAAATTCGAATTGGTCATCCTTTAATCAAATACTAATTCTTGTTATTTATCAAAACAGGTGACTCTGTCATCGAACAACCCAAGCCATACGACCAATATTTACTACAGCGAGGTGAGTGTAGGCGTGCAGATAAAAGGAATTTTCAGGTCAGACAGTGTTAACTTGCAGAGCACGCTACAAGAAACACGTGAACGTACCCCGTGGACAACAGTCGTAGCAATCAATAATGGCAATAACGTTAACACTAATGGGAGCTTGGGGATCATAGACGGTTTAATGAAAAACGGTGATGTCGTTGCGCATGTAAAGATCCTAGGCAAATTTGGGATTCTGAAGAACAGTTTACTCTATACATGTCCTATCATGACCGCTAAAAGTTCCATACCTTGTCAAGTCATTTAGCTTCTCGTCTTTTATTTTTTTTAATAAAATTTTGGAGTCCATATCTTCTTTTTTTACTAACACATAATTTTTATGTGTATGAATTTTTATTACATAATAATAATTTTAGTAACTTTGGAAACTATATACTTTAATATGAGAAAAGATTTAGGTTTGAAATCATACACTCAAACTCAATAATTGGGGAATTGACTGGGGGATCAACACAAGATTTTAGTTTCTAATTCAATGGTCTTTTACTAGTTTGAATAACATGTACCCGTTATTATCGTTGTGGGATTGGTAAAACCGAAATCACATTTTATTTGGTTTTGAGTTCCATACCAATGACTTGGTTTCTCATAACTTGGACATTATTTTCTTGTTAACTTTGTTGGATATACAAAATTTCATCACCATCTTGTTTTATTATTGTTTTTTTCTGTTCTCCGAATCCTTTTTCATGTTAATTACTGCAATTTCTAATTCTTGCAGTTAGCTGTCTTCATCGAAATGGGAGAAAGATAAAAAAAGAGCGATGTCTTTAGAAGAGGAATGCATTTAATCATATTCTTAGTTCCGTTGTCATTGTTGATGTGTTTTGTAGTCATCTTGTTGAGGTCTTGGCTTCCCAGCATGTTAAATGTCTAACATAATTGACTAGATGAAAACTGTCAGAAATATATTGAAAATAGAAACAACAACATAAACAGTTGAAGGATAAAAACAGATCAACTGAAACAAATGCATATATAATTTTTTATTTTCTTTTAATAATCTTCCACATCGGTAAGCCATTACCAAAATCATTATATCATTCTCTTATTCATTTTCGTTTAAGCACGACATGATACACCACTTGTGTTTTCCACATTTCAAAATCAATTGGGTGCTTGGAGAGTTTCTCAGAAAGTCGACTGAATAGCTCATCGACCACACCATTTCCAAAATGTTGTTCTATCACTGTAGTAAGAAAGGCTCTAAACATGGAAGTGATAAATTCGTTGGATAATCTCTTATCCTCAAATGGATGGCTTATCGTCTCCATCATCTCAATCATAAAACTTCCATTTTCTTCAATCATTAGCTTCAGTTCACTAAACTGGGGGAAATAAACCGGGAAGTTGAACAATTCGATCTTCTCCTCGCTCATTATTCCCTATGAAGTATAAACCACAAACAGTAAATACTAGAAATTTTTCATGATCTTACAAATCTAATAAAATATATGATTACGCTTTGAATTTTCCAATAAAATTAAGAAAATGAGTTATTTGGAGTCGATGTAATATCACATTAACCTTACCGATTTAGCCATGTCAAGAAGACAATCACCAATGGTCTCCATAACATGACCCTGCCATGTTTCATACATGGAAACACCATCAGGCAAACAATTTCCTACTACAATCATCAATCCTCCATGCACAAGCTCTTCTGCTCTAGCTTGAAGAAAAACCTCCATGTCTTTTTTGAACTGGACCTTGTAAGCCTTGGTAACCTCTTCAATCAAATTATTACAGTGAATGTAGTTTTTGTTCCAGGCAGGAGATTTTCTGTCACACACGTGTTCGGGAACTTCGGAAAGCCAGTGAATCGTGTATGAAGTGTGCCCGATATGGATGATGTTTCTTGGTAACAATCGGCCATAGAAAGAGCCTGGAACTCCAGCCAAAAAATATTGGCTCTCTGAGGAAAGAGGTTGGGTTCTAAAGAGTGTGTTGAAGTCATTATTGGATTGATCGTTGAAGAAAACTTGAAACTCAAGAGGCACAATGTTAGTCTCGTTGTTTTCTTTCAAGTGTTTGAATTTCACAGTATCAATGATACTTTGGACAACATGAAATGTGTTAGGTCCAATGGAACAACCAAAATCGGCAATGGTAAAAGTACTGATTAGGTTGGAGTTCAGCTGGAGATCAAGTTTTTCTAAGATGGCTTGCTTTATCCTTTCCTCAACGCCTTTTATAGCTGCTTTCTGTGTCACATAGAAATATTATCTAATTAATGGGAGGGGAGGACTACGAATAAAAAGTCGAAGCTACCCGTTTTGACTAAAAGAATCTTGAACTATTTCACTAGAGGAATAAATTCTCAGTTTTGCGTTAATCAAACTATCTAAGCCTAGTCCATAATTAAATACCACTAACGAGCATCTTAATCATCTAATCAACCGTCGAGTCAAAACAATTAGACACCTCTAGTTATTTAATAAATCGTTAAACCGAACTAATTAGACAGAAACAAACGCAAGAGATATATAGATTGATGGAACATCTTTGATGAGAATCAAATGAGAAAACCGAAACAACCAAGTGAGATATGTAGATCGAATCGAACAAGGTGAAACGACCACTACAGAAAAATAATGAAATCCAAGGTAGCTGGTAGTGGTTCAGTGAATATCAAATGAAAAGAAAACTTTTTGTTTTTTTTTTTGTTTTTCTGAATAGGCAAATGAAAAGAAAAACTATTTAACGCTTTGACATGGTTAAAATCCTCAAATTCAGTATCTCTATTTCGCTTTTTTTTTTTTTGTGTGGTAATGGCTTATATTACTTATTCCATCAAAACTACATAGCATGGTTAACACTAGAGGTGATAAATAATATTTAATTGCATACAATCATCATCACTCCAATCTTGGATGTACAAGAAGAATATTTAACACTGAATGATACTATACCTGGTATGAAGAATTATGGATGTAGCTATGTTGATCCTCTCCGCTGCTCATCGGGTACGAGTGAGAAGATGTTGATGACATTTCTCTATGTTGATGGACACCCACGAGCTTAATCTTGCAATTTTAGATTTCAATAATATATATAAGCAAAGCAATCGAAGCAAATTGCACATTTAAACAAGGTTGGAACAAGTCTGCACTCAGATGACAGCACAAATGTACTGGCAGAACGGAAAACTTATGTTGCATGCCTTTTTTTACGTTATCTTACACATGTCGAAACAAAAACAAATAAATAAATGTGCTGAGGGACGGCAAAAAGTCAAAAGGACATAACCAAATAATGCTCTTCAATAATCTCTATAAAATTATTTGAGAAATTGATTCCTAACTCAGGTTAATTACTTTGATACCCATAATAATGAAATTAATTATTATAACTAGATCTCAACCCGCGCAACCGCGTGGGTATTTGTTTTCATTTATTTTTATATAAACATTTTTTTACTTCTAAATTGGTATATATTATATAAGGTGTGTATATCGAAAATGATGATTAATTATTATATAGTATAGATTAATTATTGTTAGAAAATGATGATTTTATTATTTTTAAAAATAAACTATATAATTTTTAAAGTTAACATCAAAATATATAAATAATTAACTTAAACTATTACAATATTAAATTATATAAGTTTAATTTAATCATGTATTTTATTATAATATCTATAAATTCAATGGATCATCTAATTTTTATTAGCCCAATAAAAATTTCTAGTAAGCCCAATAAATGTTATAACTGAATCTAATGAATGTTATTAATGATTGAATAATGTAATGTCATAAATTATATTAGATGGTCCATTTTAAAATATCACACATGAAGTGAAGTCATGACTTCTCTTTTAATATATAAGATTGTCATTATTGATATATTTCTGTTTTTCTACTAAAATTAAACCAAATTGTCATTCATAACAATTAATTTCTTATTTTTTTCTTAATAAAACTTGTGTTAAATTTTGAAAATTTTAATTTTCGTTTAACAAAACTACAAAAAGGAAATATTTTGAAAATATAAACATACCTATACTAATATGAGAAATTCCCTAAGATAACCTCTTTTAGTTTATTTTCACAAAAGAATCTTTAAGTTAGAAAGTGACCAAAAGAGATTTTATTGAAAGACAAATATATTCTTATACTATTAGGATTAATTTACCATAGATCTTTTTGTTTATAATTAAGGGATGGAGTTTCGGGGAGAGGTTTAAATATTCAAAATTAGAAAATAAATATTAAAAAATTTAGAATAAAATTTTGAAAACAGTTTGAAAAGAATTTTAGATTTAAAAAGAAAACTAAGAAAATAGAAAAAAATAGAAAAAGTGTGAATCTGAAAAACATATAATACGAAAATTTTAAAAAAGTAATTTTATTTTAATTTTTAATATTTTATACTTATTTATTTATTATTTATATATTTCTAAAGTAAAGGACACAAAAGTTTTTGTCTCTTTAGTGTAATATCTTTTGGTCATTACAAAAATTTGAAAAAGACTATTTGATAGAATTTCTCTCTCTCTATATATATATATATATAGATAGATATCTGTAATCGAATTTTATTTTTAGTTTTTTTCCAAAACAACATAAATGTGTACCTATAAATTTTAAAGGTATATAGACACACACATACAGATATATATATATATATATATATATATATATATATATATATATATATATATATATAATATTATTTGAGAAGTGATAGATACACACATACATATATATAGTATATAGATACACACATTCTCATATTTTAGAATATTATTTGAAAAGTGAATTCCCTATGTGTCGCGTTCATATTACCTCTCACAATGATTGATTACATTGATAATCTTAATGAGTTGAATTAATTATTATGTCATTATTGGTATTTCTACTTTTCTACTAAAATTACATTAAATTTCTATTAATAACAATTAATTTATAGAGCATTTGCTAAATTTTTAAATTTAAATTTTATTTTTAAGAAAATACAAAAAGGAAATAATTTTAAAATATAAACATACATATATACATGGGTAAATCTCCAAAATAGCACATTTCTAAGTTTATGTCACAAAATAGTCCTCAAAAACTAAAATGACCAAAATAGCATTTTATCTTTTGAAATTTTTTTAAGAAAATTATTTTTCAAAAATTGAAATCTTATTTCCAAAACCCCACTCCTCGACTCTAAACCCTAAAACCTAAATTCTAAACCCTAAACCCTAAACTCTAAAACCTAAAACCTAAATTTCACCCCTTAACTCTAAACCCTAATGTCTAAATTAATTTATCATTGGGATATAGGTGTATATTTATCTATTTTCATAAAACATTAAGTGCTATTTTGGTCATTTTTATTCTCAAGTGCTATATTTGTGACAAAAACTTTTTTAGTGCTATCCTAGTCATTTCTCTCTCTCTCTCTCTCTCTCTCTATCTATCTATATATATATATATATATATATGTAAACAAAGTTTATTTTTAGTTTTTTTTTTGTTTCCCAAAACAGCATAAATAAAACCGGGCGTAGCTCGAGCCGACCCTAGTATACTGTATACTTATAAAATAGAAGTAGAATTGGAAATATTATGTGGTTTTCATAGAATTATTATGTGGTTTTCTCATATATCTATAAGTTTTAAAAGTATATAGATACATACACACACACACAGATATATATATATATATATATATATATATATATATAAATTTTAAAAGTTTGGTATATATATAACATAACTTCGCAAAAGTTGACACTGGCAGAATAAGTCATTGTAAATCTTCTTTAAAAAATATAAATGATTAAAAGGACAACAATTTTTAAAAACATAAACTGATAAGTTAATATCATATTTTAAATATTTTTATCATAAATATATTTCGATAAATTGATTTAAAGGACAATAACTTTTTAAAACATAAACTGATCAGTTAATATCATATTTTAAAGGTTTTTATTTTGAATATATTTTGGTAAATTATTAAAAATAAGATAATTTAAAAATCAAAATAACTGATGAATTAATATCATATATTTCAAAGATGTGTATATCTTATTACTATCTTAAATCCAATTTAAAAATGCGAGGCTGAATAAAAAGATGAAATACTATTTCTTACTTTGACTATTTTGATTAAATAATTAATTTTAATAACCAAAAAAAATTGATCATATAATATCAGATCTTAAATTAAAAAAGGTATGTAATGAATAACTTAAAACAAATAGATAATTTAAAATTAAATTTAAACTTATTATTGTTACTTTATCCAAATTGAATATGAAATTGATGGAAACAAACTTATATGTTATCAAACCAATAAAAATAGAACAATCAAATAAACCAGTTATTTTATATTTGCAGGAACTTTCAAAGTATTACAAAATATATTATTTCTGATTTTGTATTTATGTTCCCAATTTTCTCAATATAACATTAGATCAAACTATAAATTTTTTTATGAAATATATATACAAATATAAGAAGATGAAAGGGACTATTTGAAATTGGAAAAAAAAAGAATAATCCAACTTTAACTTAATTAAAACATAATTACATTACGAAAGAATATATATTCAACTCAACATATCCAAAATATATACTTGAACCGATCTAACATATTATAACTAAAATTACTTATATCTAACTGAAAATATAATAACACTTAATATATTTTTGATTATATATCTTACAAGTTAATTACAAAATGATTTAAAACTTATAAACAATTAAAAAATATTACAAATTATTATAATTTAATTATTTTATAAACGTGTATGCCCATGCATGAGTAGGGAAGAATTACCTTGTACTTTTAAATTCATGTGGATAATTTTTTGTGGTAAATTCCACATGGATAAGTTAAGGTTCTAGAATTGTACAAGCATGAAAAACAATAATTTCAAATTATATTCTAATCGTCTTCAAGAACTGATTTCTATTTCTATTTCTATTTCTATTTTGACAAATCTACGAAATATGTAGTTTTTCTTTTTGAAGAATAGAACAAAGCAACACATAATCTAGTAAACACAAAGTAATAATTAGTAATTTAGTATATTAACCTCAAAAATATTTTTTATTGAACCCTTGCAATGCCTAGATGGAGAGGGTCTGAGGGAGAGCGCGCAATTGAATTGAATCAACAATAAATTTTATGTGTGTTCATGTGGTTCTAAGAAAGTACATACATTTTTATTGGGAAGGAGAAAGAGCAGAAGAAACGAAAGACATGCACATGCACGAGTAATAAGTTTGGCACTTATTGATCTAGATTTTCTTCGAAAATAGAATATTCGGATCCAGATCTGGATCATGATAGTAAAATTTCCAAACGAATTCAGATTTGGATCGGCGGATCTAGATCCATATTTTTGAAATATTCTAAAATTTTAGTTTTATTAATCATTATGTTTGATATATTAATATTTATATAAAATTAGGTTTGATATTATACTTTTATTTTAACAATATTATATATGTATATATATAACTCTTTAATTTATGTATTAATTCATTAATTTTTTTATTTTTGAAAATATTTCTGTTTTCAAAAAAGAATTACGGATCTAAATCTGAATATCCGTAGATAGTACTATCTCCGTTTCAATTTAATTGTCGTTGTAGAGAAAAAAATTGTTCCTTTTCAATTTAATTGTCGTTGTAGAGAAAAAAATTGTTTCAAAATAAGTGTCATTTTATAATTTTTGTGTAAATTTATTAACTTTATTTATTATTTTTTTATAAGTTGAAATGTGGTTAGATTTATAAGTAATTATATGTATAGTCTGACCTAAAAAAGGTAATTATATTTTCATCTAAAAATATGTAAGATTAAATTTTAAAGTGAAACGAAAAGAATATGATATCCAGTGCCGGCTATTGGGGAGTGCGCAAGGTGGACATGCACACGACTCTTCAATTTTCAGAAAATTTTCTTATAAGAATTAGGGTCCTAGATTATTAAAGAACACATAGCTTATGATCCTAATGTATAAATTTAAAGAGATGTAGCTATAGTTTTTGGGGGGAAAAGTTTTGTGCATAGAACCCATAATGAATTTAAACCGGATCAAATGATATTTAATGAAATTTAGATGGATATCTAAAATCCAGACATTAGTCTTAGTAATCAATAATGGCAATAACTTAAGACTAGTGGGAGCTTCGGGTCGGAGACGGTTTGATGAAAGATGGTGATGTTGTTGCACATTTAAAGATCCTAGGCAAATTAGGGTTCTTGGAAAATAGTTTACTTGTTACCTGTCCTATTTTGACCACTAACCCTTATCAAGTCATTTAGCTTCTAGTCTTCTTTATTTTTTTTATTGAAATTTAGAATGTATCTTTTGTTAAATATGAATAATTATCCATTCAATTATTATATTATAAAGTTAGAAACAACCAGAAGAGCTTACAGAGAAAGACTGTTGACTCGCGAAATCAGAAATCTAAGCAATACCGATAGCACGCACACCACCAACTCGCCAAGATGCTGGAATGAAACACTGGGATCAGCAAAAGCTCTTCGGCGCTACACGCAACACCATTCTCACAGAAAATCGACCGAACTCAAGGGAAATGAACTGGACTGAAATCCTAGAACAGCCCACCACCTTAGACCAGGAAGCGCAACGCCGTTCTTAAGCAGCGCCACCACCCAACACCTAACTAGAGAAACACTAGAGAACCTGGATCTGAACTATATCTTTGACGGGATGACCTAAACCCCTGCGGAAGAAAATGACAGAGGGAGAAGACACCTGGAGATGGCAAAGAGAAGAACATAAAAGGAGAGACCTCTGGCGGTCGCGAAGAGAACGCGACAACGACCGCCAGGAGAGAGTCAACTTCTCTTATACCCCTATTTTTTTAGAGCCAATCTCCTATGGACTCACTTGATCTCCTATACCCCTATTTCGTAATTCTTATTTTGATCAAAACCCAAACATCCAAATCAAATTCTCCCCGGTGTTCAAAACTAAACCCTAACCCCTATGGATTAGTGAATCCTTGGGAAAATATTTAATTTCTATACCTTTCAAAATTCGAAAAATATATTTCAAAATCGTTTTTAATCATATTTTGATGATTGCCACAAAAATAAGAAACTTTTTTTTTTTGAAATATTTTTATCAAATTCTATAAATCAAATAAAAAATATTCACGTTTCCATTCTAATTTTATGATTTTTGTTTGACATATAAAATTAAAAGAAGAAATGTATTCTATAGAGATTAGAGAATGAGATATAAGACCATGTGCAACGGGGGTACGTGCGAATCCTTAGCTGCACCCCCGATGGATTATGCATATAAATAATAATATTTTAGTCTAAATCACTAAGGATCAATACGTAAATAAGGATTTATTTTCGTTGATCCTTAGCTACGTGGCTCGTTCTTGTTCGTCCGTCATTCATACGGGTTTGGTATTGTCTAGAAAAATCAGTTCGATCGAAGACGAGAAAAAATCAGTTCGATCGAAGATGGTATAACATCATCTGATTTGATCTTCGCTTCTGCTGAAAATCATCATTCACCTGAAAATTCGTCTACGATCCGGCGATGAGTTCGGAGGAAACCAAAGTCGTCGGTAAGCTCCGATCAATTTGTATATTTCATCATCGCTCTCTCCTCAACTGATTTGTAGATCTAATTCTTTAGATGTATTGACACGATTAACATAGCTTTTTTTTACAATCAGAATGTGAAGGGATCCACCTTCTCCGGTTTAAGAATCTGATTTAGAAAATGTTTTTCTTTTTTTTTTTCTAGAGTTTTGGTAAATAATGAATCGAGCTTTGTTTTGGTGTAGTGCCAAGGAACTTTAGATTGTTGGAAGAGCTGGAAAGAGGTGAGAAAGGTATCGGAGATGGCACCGTAAGCTATGGTATGGATGATGCTGATGATATCTATATGCAATCTTGGACCGGCACCATTCTCGGCCCTCACAATGTATACTCCATCTCTCTCACCTTGTTTACATTCTCTGTGTTTGATTGATTAAGATGCAAAAGTTGAACACTTTTGGGGAGAAAATGGATAGCTATTAGTGTTCTAACAAAATAAAGTTCATGTTGATCCCTCTTTGGATGCTTTATAGTCTTCTTCCACTTGGATAATCTCTCTCTCTGTTCCCTAATGTAACTAGTCGTCCGTGTGGCGTTTACTGCAAATGATCCATAACTTTTAGCTGCTCTCATATGTTTTATTATAAATTCTTTGTAGCTACATTTCTTGTCCACTTTCTTTCTTTTTTTTAGTTGAAAATAATGTTAAATTAATTCATCTAAAAAACAGTTTTACAATAGTTGTTGCTCTGTTTTGAAATCTGTTATCTAAACAGTTTTACAATAGTTTTTGGATACATTGTCAAAGAATCTTGTCAGCTTTCAAATAGAGTGGATTTTTAACTTGTTTGGTTTCTTCTGCTTTTGGGTTTTGAGTCTATGACGATGTTTGTTTTTGGTGATGAACGAATATTAGACTGCATACGAAGGGAAAATCTTCCATGGAAAGGAATACTCTGAAAGTCCTCCAAGTCTCAGGTTCCAGACCAGGATCAATATGGCCTGTGTTAATCCTGTGGTCATGTGAAGCTCTTCAAGATCTCCATGTTAACAACATTATCATGGAGCTTTTGTCGGTGGAGGCATGGAATGTTTTGACTTCTCCAATTTCGTATCCCAACATCTCCTTAAGTACTTCGAGAATTCTCCGAGCTCTATACAACCTTGATCATTGCCAGTTGATGCTTTCTTCGGTGAACACTAATTCTATAGCTTTGGATATTGCTAAGAGTGTCACCAAGGATGGTCGATATCAATCCTACATAGCTCGAGCTGGACCGAGTTGGCTCTTTACTGCTTTGCAGACAGAAGCTGGGACGCCTGGTCCTCCATGATTAGTACGTCCTGTTATGTGGGAGTCATGTCTTACAAGCAGCTATGGAGAAATTTGTCTCTCCTTCTATACTTAGTTTGCTTTTGCACGGCATCTATTGATGTCTTTCTTTTTTTCTTTGACAAAAAAAAAACAAACCCTGAAACTGGAGTGGTAACATCTCATGAGTGAATATTACTGGTGTTATATATGTATATATCAGCTTATTGTAATTAGGAAATGTCTTATGATCAGGTTGAACCTAGTCTCTTCCCTATGCTCACTAACTGGCGGTGAGAATACACTATGGAGGACATTCTTATTCTTAAGGATTTCTGAATTAGATAACACCATTGTACTTAAAATGGATTAAGGTCCTTAATTGTTCAAAAAGTACAAAAAATTAATAAAAAAAGGTTAAGGATTCATTGGAGAAGTACACTATTGTACATGCTCTAAGCATGAGAGAAATTGTCTAGCCGGGAGAGAACGGAACTTAAACTGCTACGGAAGAAAAATGAAAGAAAAAGGAGAACATTTGGGAGGAGAGAGGAAAAATTGTTCCAGAAACTTGTCATTTTCTTTCCTATCAAATAGATAAGTTTGGGACTTGTAAATCTATTTTCAAATTTTCAAATATATTGTTGAGTTTTCAGTTCTATTTTTATGCTTTTGAGTACTTAAAGTTTTCGTGTTTTCAAGGGTTTTGGTATATTTGGGTATATTAGGTATTCTAACGGCTCTTGGATTTTCGAATATATTTTTAAATTTTCTGAGTTATGTTTGAGTTTTTAGTGTTTTTTTTCCTTGGATCAACAATGTTGACAGTTTTTCCTTAGATCAAACAGAAAGTCCTGAAATTTTCGAGTTATGGGATGGTTCTTGATATGTCTGAACGTATCCAAAATTATATAAAATGTAGCCATATAACATTTTTTCCTTAGATCAGCGATGTTGACAATATTTTGTGGACGGCTCTAGGATTTCAGTCAAGCTAGTACGGCAGTGTTCAGAGATAAACCAGGCACATGTTAAAAGTTGTCACATCTTTCTTAATTCAGCCAGAAACCCATCGAGCTCGTCCAGGTTTCCATCTGAGAGTGAGAATCGCAGAAAATGAAGGAAGATATTAAGACTTAAGTATTTTAACTCGTCAATATTACAACTAATGTCGCTTTGTTACCTGAACTCGTTGCCGGAAACTCGTTTCCATGGTTCTTTACGCTCTCTACTCTAGCACTTTCAACAACATTCGCTCTTTTTGCTTTCCACCTATCGATCCCAGCACGAAGTTCTGACGCCACTTTAGTCATCTCTGCAGAAAACCGAAACTTTAGATTCAAGGCATCACTAGTCATATACTATAAAGAGCAAAACAAATGCCAAGATAAATAATTTTTGAATGAGATCAGGAAATCCCATCAAAAGCAGTCAGCAGTAAGTATATCTCATCGATGGGTACAGAAAAAAATCATTAACTTTATTCCGAATATCTAAGTGAGAAGAGGACATTAAATCAAACTAACTAGCACCTAGCAGGAAGAAAAACGTCGATAAGGTCATGTTCGGGAACTAATGTCTAAATGATAACCCAACCCGTGCAACAATGTAATAATTGAGTTGAAACGAATATCAAAATCATCCAACTGGAGTGAATCCTAAAGTTTGCATACCTTTGAACATATCTTCCACTGATGATTCATTATAAAGCATTAAAGCTTCATTAACAATTCTTGAAGACTGTTGGTTCGAAACAGATTTGCTTTCTAAAGCCTGGAGCTCCGAGGTAAGCTCGACAGACCTCTTCCCTACCTGAAAGCATTTAAGACATCTCAAACTGTAAAAACCAACAACCAAAGTAATCACAAGACATTCATTCTGTCTCTCACCAGATTAAGCTTGTGGCTCAGAGAAGCCAATTCCGCATCCAAATCTTGGTCATCTTGGAGACTTTGGTCATTGTCGGGAGATGACTCATCCTGATGAACAACAACAAAGATGCTTGAGAAACAGAGCATAATCGTAAGACAATGAAGGACACATAAATAATAGACTCACACTCTCTGGTAGCACAAAATCTTGAGGAACTTCAAAAGCGTATCTAAGACAATAGGCTTCCCACATTCTCAAGCGGTTGTTCAGAACCGATTGAATCATACCACGAACAACATCACTGCTCTGAAACATATAGAGAGAATTAGGTAAGGTAGGTATGTAGTAGAAGAAGAAGAACCGATTGAAATCTATTAAACTCACTTCTGCTAGCTCTCGTGACCTGTTATCAGTTGCTCCAACGATTTTGAGAAAATTGGATGCTTTACTGCAAATGTAATGAATGACCCAAAAACGCTCAATTACAAAAGAGTCTTTTTACCTACAAATAAATGTATGCGATTTGAGAGAGATTTTACCTGTCATATAAATCAAAGGCTTCGCTGACAACGTCGTCAACGGTGTTGAGCGCAGCATTGATGAAAAGCCGAGGATTCAGATTCATGGAATCGAAAACTGCCTCGCCTTTGCTCCCTTCCATTCTTCTCCCACCGACACAGAACCCTAAAAATTTCTTAAGAGGGTAAGTGAGCAGTTGGACTGGGTTAATATTCAGCAGCAAAATTTAATACTCGGGACATGAATTTTGATTTTTATATATAGATATATATATATATATATAAATAATACTAGAAATACGGGAAAACAATACAATTAAAAAAGAATTATTCTTTTTAATGAGTTTATTATATTTTCTAAAATTACTTTAAAATAAAAACAACTTTTTTTCCATTAATGCCAATATAATCTTTTAGTTTTTGAGTCTAAAAACCGCGAAAAACCGCGAAAACCCGAAAAACCGAAACCGCCGTAAAACTCGAGCTAGTCCCGACACGACTAGCTCGCCCAACGGCGAGCTGAACCGGTCCAGTCCGGTTTTCCGTACGTTGAACCGACCATCCCGAACCTCGATCTCCCACATCCTCGATTCAAGGCTTACGTCCTTCGACACGATCATGTTCTAAACCACAGTCAAAATGTCTCCCGTTTCGTCTCGATCCGTCCTATCATTCAGGTTTTACGATAAAAACCATAAAGCATTGATTTCTCGAAAAGAACTCGAGGAAATCGTATAAAAGGAAACGGTGAAACGAAACACTGAATATTGCCTAAACTATACGATTTATTCAAGATTTTTCATAAAAGTCGTAAAACGCGTTGTTAATAAAAACACGTCGAGTGAATCGTAAAAACGGCAACGATTAACCGAAAAACGAACGTAGATAAACTTTACGATTAGACTCGAGGAACTTATTAAAAACGGCATCGGATCAGGAAACGATCTCGTATAAAGTCGCAAAACGAATTTATCGCTAAACGGCTCGGAAGGTCCTAAAACGTGATAAAAACCCATCTCGCGATCTTAACGAAATCTAACCCAAAGATACGATAACGTTTTGACGATTTACCCACAAAAGGAAGATAAATGTCAAGTTTGAAGGATAATAGTAAGTTCGAAGATAAATAGAAGATTTCCGCGGGAAAAAAAAAAAGATCAAGATAAATGGAAGATTTTCGATAAACTCGAATGTGGACGAAATGGAAGGACCAAACCGCCAAGGAAGGGAGTATATAAGCAAGAGGCATAGGGCAGAAGCAGGGACACGTTTTTCAGAGCTTTCACCACCAAACTTAGCATTTAAGAATATTTTCGTTTTTGTTATCGAGCTGCGTCTCAACAAGGGTTTTCGGTCTTAGACTACTGGAGCTTGGGATTTCGCCGATGGCTCGCGCAACTAAGGCCACTCTCGTTGTAACCGTGCTTACGCAGATCCGGAATAAAAACCTTCTTGCTCTTAATCTCGTTCATTCTCACTTTAATTTTAAGTTCATCGTTTTCTTAATTATCGTTGTGAGGTTCTGCAGATAGCCGGTCTTCTGGAAACTTAGGGTTTACTCAAAGTTTCCTTATTTACGATTTATTGACAGTAGGTGAATTTTGATTCCCACATGGTACCCAGTAATCCGCAAAAATAGAATTTTTTAAACAAAATTATTTTTCAAAATATACTAAATTTCATTAAAAATAATTATATTTTTAAAAAGATGAAAAATTTAATTAAAAATATACTATTTAATATTTTTTTAGAAAAAAAAATTAAAAATACTTATTTTTATTATTTATATTTATTTCGGGTCACGCAAATTACCCGCAAAATTAAGTGAGACGGATGCGGGTAAAATATATTTTCTTTGCGGGTTGGGCGGGGCGAGTTTGACCCGCTTCCTGACACCAAACGTAGTTAATTGATATTATTTTTTCGAAATAAAACTACACAATTACATACAATACATTTACATAGATATTGATGATAACAATAAAATCTGCATTAATCTGTTAAAGTTGTATTAGATATTAACATTTTATATCACCAAAGTAAAATATTATTTAGATAAAACAACAAAATGGTGTCCGCGCTTTTTAAGCGCGGATCAAAAATCTAGTCTATACTATTATTTGCGAAGTGATTTTTCGCAACGGAGCTCTCACGTTAAAAGTTGGAGTGGTTAATATCTATTCTACCCTTAATGAATTTATATATAATTTATTATCTAATTAAAAAGGAATTTATAATAGTAACATTATATTTATAAATTATATTAGATTATTGATTATAAATTAATATGATAATTGTCAAAATAAATATTTATTACAAAATAAGATAACTCTTATAGATATGGTGTTGTTATCTTAAAATAATATTTTTATATTACAAAAATTAAAAATTTGATTATAAATTAATATGATAATTGTCAAAATAAATACATATTACAAAAATAAGATAACTTTTATAGATATTGTGTTGTTATCTGGAATTTTTTGCATCGGAAAGTTAGAGTGGTTAATATCGATTATATCCTTAATGAATTTATATATAATGTATTATATAATTAAAATTTATAATAATAACATTAGATTTATATTTTATATTAGATTATTGATTATAAATTAATATGATAATAGTCAAAATAAGTACATATTAAACAAAATAAGATAATAATTATAGATATGTTTTGTTATCTTGAAATAATATTTTTCTATTACAATAAACATTTGATTATAAATTAATATGATAATTGTCAAAATAAACACATATTACAAAAATAAGATAACTTTTATAGATATTGTGTTGTTATCTGGATATAATATTATTTTTTGATAACATAAATAATTTTTTTTTTTTGAGAAAGCATAAATAATAATTGATCATGTTGAGTGACATCCCTAAGAAGGTTATGCCCGCAAGGCGGGCACAACACCTAGTTATGCTTAATAACACAAGAAAAAACCCTAATTCACCGAACTAAAATTCCTCTCTCTCTCTCTCTTTATTCATTTCTATCATTTCTATTCCTATATCTTTTTACACTTTCTTAAAAAACCTTTTTTTTGGCTATTACTCAAATAAGTCCAAAAAAATAATCCAACCAGGTACAAAATTATCGGTTCGTCGAGTGAACCAAACACATAATTTAATTATTTTTTTACCAATCCGACATTTTTTGTAACACAATATATTAAAGTCCAATAGACTTGACTACAACTGGATTTAAATCTCACGGTCTAGCGATAACAATCGGAATGACATTCATCAGTATGGTCAACAACAAAGGTAGGAGGATAAAACAAGGGATAAAGAGATTGGCTCATTGTAAAGAGACCTGAAGAAAATTCACTTCTACTTTTTGAAAGACTCTTCCAGCAAGAAGCATAAAATAGTCGAAATCGATGTTGATGAAACCAAACGAAAACCAGAGGGCGGTAGAACTGCCCGTTGAGAAGCTTGATGTGGCGAAGAAGCCCATTAGCTAGACCAGCGAACTGACAAAGTTTTCCAAAGAGACTATATGAATCTCGAATAAATCGGAGAGTATGAGGTTGGCCTGAAAAAGTTGAAAAATTCTAGAACTGTAGCCAAGAGGTCTGAAATATCTAAATTTAAAATAAAATTCCAGAATGAACGTAGGACCCTAAAGCCGTTGATGGTATGATCATTGGTGGCCTCCGACTTGCGCCACTTCTCGCTACATGAATAGAAAACTGTGTTTTGATTTGAACTTGGCAATGTGCAGGATAGATGATGGGCCAAGACTCACGCGGCATGACGGTCTAGGCCCACTTTGTATATGTGAACGGATTGGAGACAAGCAAAGGTTCGTCGGGGCAGTGTTCCGTAATAGTTGCATCAACTTCCAGGACCCCATTTCTTTAGAACTAATCTTCCATGGGCTCTCAAATTCCCTATGCCCACATTGCAGGACCACAAAAATCCTGATTGAAAATCACTAAAAAGCATATAAATGATTACAGAATGATTTAGAAAACGTTTAAGAGATCGTTAATGAAATAGACGAATTCACGGTGTCGAGATTGGATTTCTTTCCTTAACTCAATAAATCATCCGTATTGTGTGACGGTTTGAAATGATTTTAGAATCCTAGGATACAACCGTGATGAGACACTCGAAACAGAATCGACGAACAATAACTACTACGAATACTCTCAAGACTTGCCCAAAGAAACGAGTAGGGTTTTTGCTGGGACTAGCTAATTTATTTTTTGCGTGTCAAATAATGAAGAGGGTAGGCGCTTATTTATATGGAAAGGATACTTGTAGAAAAGCCAAGGATAACGATAAAGCCAAAGGAAAGAATATTCATGTTTATCGTGCAAGATGAGAATCAGAGATATTCCAAAAGTTAATTCTATCCAAAAGTTAGACGAATTCACGGTGTCGAGATTGGATTTCTTTCCTTAACTCAATAAATCGTCCGTATTGTGTGACGGTTTGAAATGATTTTAGAATCCTAGGATACAACCGTGACGAGACACCCGAAACAGAATCGACGAACAATAACTACTACGAATACTCTCAAGACTTGCCCAAAGAAACGACTAGGGTTTTTGCTGGGACTAGCTAATTTCTTTTTTGCGTGTCAAATAATGAAGAGGGTAGGCGCTTATTTATATGGAAAGGAGACTTTTTGACAAGCCAAGGATAACGATAAAGCCAAAGGAAAGAATATTCATGTTTATCGTGCAAGATGAGGATCATATATATTCCAAAAGTTATTTAGAAATTTTCCACAATTATTTTGACACAATCTAAAACGTTTAGATTTATCTTGATAATTTAGATTCAGTCCATTAGGATTTATCTGGAAAATTATGCAAAAAATCTTGGTATGAATTTGCTCCAAAAAAAACATCTTATTGTGGGCTAACACGACCGAGCTCGACATGGAGTGACTCACGTCGATCGACATGCACCTAGCATGATCGATCGATGTCGAAGGCGCGGAGACCAATTCGTGAGACAAGCCAACTTGAAGCCCAAACATTACCAAATGACAATTTTAACCCTGTCAAGTTTTAACCTAAGTTTATATACTCTGCCAAGGCGTTAGAGGTAGGGAGAGCTTTTTCGTATTCTTTTCAAAGCAAAAGATTTTAGGATTTATAGTTTGTGAGAGAAGATCAACAGAAATATTTGTGATTGGAACTCCATTGTTTTCTATCTATCTATACTATGCAGTTTCTGTTATGAATTACTTAGCTATGTCTGAGTAATTTACTTGTTAGAATTAGGGTTTAAATATGTTAGTGGGATTTGCCCCAACTATAGGATCGCTTGTTGTGGTATTCATTATGTTCTTAACGTTTATGTTCTAGACTTGCTAACTAAAAACCTGAATCTAGGATTGTTAGGTTGTTTAAATACCTTTTAATAAGGCTGATAGTCTTGAACACATCCTGATTAAGCTAGGATATTACTGGAAATAGAGCGAAAGTTTGATCAAGGAATCCATAGTGAGTCTTTGTTAACTCTTGTGTAACGCTTGACTAGCTGCATCGATCGATATTCCCATAAGAAATCGATCGATGTCGAGAAAGTAAATCGGTCGATATTCCTCTAGAATAATCAATCAACACTGTCATTGATCGGACATTCTTGTCTTGGTCAACAACATTCTAGTCAATAGGCTTATTTATTAAATGAAAGTTTAGTAAATATGTTGTTAAGATAGTTAATGCTCTTTAATGTCATGCAAACAACTAGATAGCACCTATAAGATTATAATCTCCAACAACTGAATAAAAGTCCTAAGTCTAACACCTTTCTGTTTTAGTTTCAAAACCCTCATTCCATTCTTGTCGAGTAATTATCTTTCTCAATTAGAATATTTATTGTTTACTTGTCTACTGCGATTTACTATTTATATTCACCTAGTTTATTGATTGATTAGATTTAATAGGTTCCATAGCTCCTTGTAGATTTGATCCCTAAGTACTGCAATAGATCTGCGATTTACTATTTATATTCACCTAGTTTATTGATTGATTAGATTTAATAGGTTCCATAGCTCCTTGTAGATTTGATCCCTAAGTACTGCAATAGATCTCTTATTTGAGAGAGTAAGTTGCTCCATAGGGTAAATTTGAGCACGTATCAAATTAGGCGTCGTTGCCGGGGAGCTTTGATCGTCTTTAGATTTAGTCTAATAATTCTAGGTTTTTCTTTTTCTTTTATTATCTTCTGGTAAAAAAATTTCTTGATTTTTCAGGTGCATGCATAGCATAATCAGAAGCAACAAGGAAAAACAACTGCTATTTTCAGAAGAGCATGCAAGCTTGGAACATTCGATCTGCAAAAACCTACGTTCCGCATCGATCGACGCTAATATATCTTCGTCGACTGATTCTCATCAGACCCCAACTGACCTCGCTTCATCATCGATCGACACAGACTACTCTTCGTCAATCGATTCTGGTCACTTAACATCGATCGATACCGTTCATCGTACATCGATCGATACTCAGCCGCGAGACATGGTTGCACCTCTGATACTAACCGCGAACGAGAATGGAGACATATATGACCAGGAAGGTCACCTGCGTAATGCAACAAGTCAGAAACTAGATACTCAGGGGAATGTAATCTCTGGACCTGATACTGATGAGGCCACTCGACCCAAGACCTTGGTAGACTACAACCGTCCAAACCAGTAATATGCCAACAAGTCAGCTATTCGTCTCCCAGACGTCCAGAGGGAGAACTTCGAGTTGAAGCCCCACTACTACACACTTGTGGCACAAATACCCTACTGTGGGTTGCCACATGAGCATCTTATGGACCATCTTGAGAGGTTTGAGAATCTTATCGCTGCTATTAGAGTTAAGGGAGTCCTTGAGAACTACTTATTGTGCTAGCTCTTCAAGTTTTCACTTGCTGGAGATGCTGCACATTGTTGGGTAAGCTTTGGTTTACTTGGAGCTCAAGATATCCTTAACAAGTTGGTTAAAGGACAAGATAAGCACAAACATAAAGTCTAGTAGTATTAGGAGTTATCTATAACTATTAGAAATAGGAAATCTCTAATATATATATTGATACCGAGATGTGGTATTAATATAACGATTGAGAGAAAGGTTGTCTTAGTTTTTGAGCTATATTTCTAAGAGAAGATAATAAAGAGAGCAAGTTCTTTATACACGTTTGATCTTAATCGACTATATTTGGTATCAGAGCACACCAGGTTGATCGGTAACGAGAGAAGCTTGAGACATGGGAGATGCTACACCTCCATTGAAGTCAAAAGGGCTCACGATGTCATCGATCCCTTGTCCGATGTTAACAGCATCGAACTACACCGTATGGGCGATGAGAATGAAGGTAACCCTACGGTATCATGAGGTATGGGAAGCAATAGATCCTGGGGTAGAAGATGCAAAGAAAAACGATGCTGCGACGGTCCTATTGTTTTCATCCATACCAGAGAATCTCATATTACAAGTTGGTAATCTGGATTCACCGCAAGCTATATGGGAAGCTATCAAGGCAAGAAACCTTGGTGCAGACCGAGTTAAAGATGCGAGACTTCAGTCATTGAAGTCTGAGTTTGATCGAATAACCATGAAGGATTCAGATTCTATTGATACAATTGCCGGAAAGATTTCAGAGTTAGCCGCAACAGCAGCAACCCTAGGAGACACGTTCGACGAAGCATTAATGGTGAAGAAGTTTCTTCAAATCTTACCTGAATCCAAGTATATTCAGATCATAGCCTCACTTGAGCAGGTCCTAGACCTAAACACGACCAGTTTTGAAGAAATTGTAGGACGGCTCAAGGCATATGAATTGCGTATTCGTCGCAAAACATGTCAAGATGAGACTCAAGAGAATCTGTTGTTCTCTAAAACAGATACAAACAGAGGCGAGAGCTCAAGAGGACGGGGCAGAGGCCGTAACTCAAGGGGAAGAGGTCGCGGAAGGTTCAATTCACGAGGTAGAACAGAACAACGGGATCAAGGTCAAGAAAAGGAAAAGAAGGACAGATCAAAAATTGTCTGTTTCAGATGTGATAAGGCTGGCCACTTCGCCTCCGTATGCCCAGAAAGACTTCAGAAAATACAAGAGGCAAATAAAATAGAGACAGAGGAAGCGGATCATGCTCTCTATATGCATGAGATTGTATTTTTGAATGAAGAAAACTTGGTACCAAAGAAATACGAAATCAAGCAAGGAGAAGAGTATATGTGGTACCTAGACAACGGAGCCAGCAATCATATGACAGGAAACTTACCATATTTTTCTGAGCTCAACAAGAACATCAAGGGAAAAGTCAAGTTCGGAGATAACTCGTACGTGAACATAGAAGGCAAAGGATCAATTTTGTTCCAAAGCAAAACCGGAGAACAGAAACTGGTCACCAACATATACTACATTCCGGATCTCAAGAGCAACATCCTGAGTTTAGGACAAGCTACGGAAGTGGGATGTGATGTTAGAATGCGGCAGAACTACTTAACCGTTCATGATCCGAGTGGGAGGCTGCTGGTAAAAGTGACTCGCTCCTCCAATAGGCTATACAAGATAAAGCTAACGATAGGAAAGCCTATGTGCCTCAACTCCAGACTTGAAGACGAAACATGGAAGTGGCATGCAAGGTTGGGACATATAAGCTTCAAGACCATCAAAACAATGTCTCAACAAGAGATGGTACAAGGTTTGCCAAGAATAGAAAACGAGACGAGATTTTGCGAATCATGTTTGGTGGGCAAACAAACTCGACAAACCTTCCCCAAGAAAGCCACGTTCCGAGCAACCAAACCTTTGGAGCTTCTACATGCAGACCTGTGCGGTCCTGTTGCTCCACCTACCATCGCAAATAACCGCTATATATTTGTGATAATAGACGACTTCTCAAGATACATGTGGTCAATCTTGTTGAAAGAAAAGAGCGATGCATTCAGCAAGTTTAAAGCATTCAAGGAGTTAGTCGAGAAAGAACTAGAGAAGAGAGTCATGACGTTGAGAACAGACCGGGGAGGAGAGTTTACATCCTCAGAGTTCAATGAGTTCTGCAATTCAAACGGCATCAAAAGACACCTAACGGCTTCATACACACCTCAACAAAACGGTGTGGTGGAACGAAGAAACAGGACGTTAATGGAGATGACGAGAAGCACACTCAAGGCTATGAAGGTACCGAACTATCTGTGGGGAGAGGCGGTTCGACACTCCACATACCTAATTAATCGAGTACCTACAAGAGCTCTTGAGAACTCAACGCCATACGAAAGTTTGCGACTGAAGAAACCCAGTTTGAATCATCTAAGGGTCTTTGGTTGTTTAGCCTACGCAAAGATAGAAAATGCAATGCTCAAGAAGTTAGATGACAGGTTGCAAGCTTTAGTACACCTCGGTACGGAACCAGGAACAAAGGCCTATAGACTGTTCAATCCATCTACACGAAGAATTGTAGTAAGTCGAGATGTCGTGTTCGATGAGAAGACAGGTTGGAACTGGCAGAAACCATCCGAGATTACACGAGACCTTGGGAAGTTTCAGATGAGGTGGGGAGAAATCATTGATGAAGGAGAAGGACCAGTGGTGATCAACGACAATAATGATCATGATCTGGAAGATAATAACGAGCACAATGAACAAGATAATGGGGATCACATCGACGACGATGATCATGAAGAAGCTCCTCCACAGCAACCACTACGACAATCAACACGACAAGTAACCAGACCTCGATACCTAGATGACTACGTCTTATTAGCGGAGCTAGAGATCGAAAGGCTCTTACTGTCCATCAACGATGAACCAAGCTCTTACAAAGAAGCAAAAGGCTCATCAAAGTGGACAGGCGCATGTGGAGAGGAAATCGATTCTATCAACAAGAACAAGACCTGGTTCTTGGTTGATAAACCACTTGGAGCTAAAGTGATTGGACTCAAGTGGATTTTTAAAATAAAGAGGAATGCCGATGGTACTATCAAGAAGTTTAAAGCAAGGCTCGTGGCTAAAGGATATGTACAAGAATCAGGCATAGATTATGATGAAGTTTTCGCCCCAGTTGCAAGGCTAGAAACAATACGACTCTTAAGTGCTCTAGCAGCTTCACACGGATGGCAAGTTCATCATCTAGACGTAAAGACGGCGTTCTTATACGGTGAACTAAAAGGAGGACGTTTACGTAGAGCAACCCGAAGGCTTTGAAATTAAAGGCAAGGAGCATCAAGTCTATAAACTTTCAAAAGCTTTGTACGGTTTGAAACAAGCTCCGCGAGCTTGGAATACGAAGCTTGACCAAGTATTGAAGGGAATGAAGTTCAGTCGATGCACTAAAGAAAACGCAGTATACCGCAAGGAAGAAAAGGATACGATCCTTATCGTTGCAATATATGTGGACGACCTATTCATTACCGGAAACAACATCGATGCGATATGTGAGTTCAAGAGAGGGATGTCGTCAAAATTTGAGATGTCCGACTTAGGTAAACTCACATATTACCTTGGGATAGAAGTTCACCAAAGTGATGATGGAATTGAGCTTAAACAAGAAGCATACGCGACCAAGATATTGCAAGAAGTAGGCTTAGAAACTTGTAATCCAACGAAGATACCAATGGAGTTTGGTCTCAAAGTTTCAAAAGCTGAGGAAGAAGAAGCAATCGACGCAACTAGGTATAGAAGAAATGTAGGATGTCTGCGATATCTGCTACACACACGACCGGATTTGGCTTTCTCAGTCTCAGTAGCTAGTCGCTATATGCATCAGCCACGAAAGTCACACGGCGATCTTATGAAGCAGATAATGCGGTATATCAAAGGAACTTCTACATTCGGTTTGAAGTTCAAGAGAGAAGGAACGAAGAAGCTGATTGGCTATAGTGATAGCAGTCATAACATAGACCAAGACGATGGAAGAAGTACTACGGGTCACATGTTCTACTTCGGATCTTCACCAATTACTTGGTGTTCTCAGAAACAGGACACGGTAGCTCTCTCCTCCTGCGAAGCTGAGTTCATGGCCGCCACGGAAGCTGCACGACAGGCCATATGGCTACAAGATCTTCTAAGCGAGATTACAGGTTGGAAGACAGAGAGAGTCACCATAAAAATCGATAGCAAGTCAGCTATAGAGCTCACGAAGAATCCTGTATTTCACGGCAAGAGCAAGCACATCCACAAGCGCTATCATTTCATACGAGAATGTATCGAACGAGAGCTTGTCGACGTGGTGCACATACCAGGAACATCGCAAAAGGCCGACATTCTCACGAAAGCTTTGGCAAGGATAAAATTCACTGAGATGAGAAACTTGATAGGAGTTCAAGACTTGTCCAAGAATGATTCAAAGCTTAAGAGGGGGACTGTTGGGTAAGCTTTGGTTTACTTGGAGCTCAAGATATCCTTAACAAGTTGGTTAAAGGACAAGATAAGCACAAACATAAAGTCTAGTAGTATTAGGAGTTATCTATAACTATTAGAAATAGGAAATCTCTACTATATATATATTGATACCGAGATGTTGTATTAATATAACGATTGAGAGAAAGGTTGTCTTAGTTTTTGAGCTATATTTCTAAGACAAGATAATAAAGAGAGCAAGTTCTTTATACATGTTTGATCTTAATCGACTATACACATTGGCTCAAGCAGCTATCACCAGGATCTCTTACATACTGGGCTGACATCAAGAATGCGTTTCTGAGGCACGAGCTCAAGAACTATGGAGCATGATTGGTACATTCACACAGAAACCTAGAGAATCCTTCAAAGACTCTTGAATCAGATTTAAGTTCTTCGAGCGTGACTGCCCACACCATGAATTCAATGAAGTGCAGCTGCTCAGCACCTTCTTTAGAAGAATCTCTTTGAAGTATCAGATAGCTCTAGATAGAGCAACCGATGGAAGCTTTAACACCGGAAATTTAGAAGAAGCTGTGAGACTTATCGAGAATCTAGCAAACAACAACAGCATCAAGAACACTGATTCTGAAAGGAGGAAATCTGTAGCATTCCTTGGAAAGGAACAGCTGAATGAAGTAAAAGCTCAGTTAGACAATGTCAACCAGTTGCTTATGAGACATGTTTGTTCAACTGGAGATACAGAAGATATAGATTCGTAGTTAGCATATGTGAATTACATTGGAAAAACTGGATTTCAAAGGTCTGGAAATCAGTTTGGAAACATGAACTTCAGTGGTAATAGTCAGAGGAGTAACTTCAACCATAATCCACAATTTTAGAAACCCTACAACAGCTACAACAACAACAAAATATTTTTTTCATATCTGTAAGTAAATATATCTAATTATATAATACTAATTATTGTAAATTGTTATTAATTTATATAAAAATCATTGCACAATTGTAATAATTGTTATATACACCAAATCTAAAAATGAAAAACTGAAACGAAAAACTAATGTAACTAATCATCACATTACATGTATCTTCATGGCCCACTCATTTTGTATTTTGCGTGTGAATTCACTCTTTCACTAACTTTTCTCCTCACGATTCAACGCTTGTCTCTGCAAGATCCAGTCACTTGGTATTCAACAAATTCAAACATTTCAACTTGTATTAACACGTTGGTATTTTTTTGGAATTCAACAGTCTTATGTGAGGATTAAGCAGTTGACCTTTTGGTTCAACAACCTCATGAGTACGTTGCTCATGGTCTTATTAATTCCCAAATCGGTAGTTACTAAACCGGTTCGTTGGCTTCATTCAATCAATAAGGTTAACCGGTTCATGGTTTTGGTGCGTTTCGGTTGAATCTTTTAACTGTTTTAGCGGTAAAAAGAACCACATTGTTTAGTCGTTTCCTTCTTTGTAGTTCTTATCCAAGAATCTCTTATACGAGTGGAATCTTTCACAGCGTTTGTCCATGGCTTCCCCTGTTGGATCAATAACTTAAAGCCCATTGTTTTAAGATTTACTGCGAAAGTAATTGAATAGAATTGGGCCAATAAATGGCCTAACTTCTGTGTTAATGAAAGGAGTAGTGTAACAAAGTCCCACATCGGGCATTTTGTAGAGTGGTGAGCAATATATATATGTTCCCATGGCACCATGGGTTAAACAGCTCAGAGGAAGAGAGGACTCCCATGCGCGCCGCCGCCGTCCGGCTCGGCTTGGGCTTTATTGGAGGGCCATTGGTCCGATAAGAAGTTATCTTTTTGGACCAAATTAAACTCAACACTTTGCCATTTAAACTTCAAAAAACAGCATGCAATTTTATTTAAAACGACAAGTAGTTTGTCTAACAAATAAAAAAACGTCACGCTGTTTATTCCTGCCAGTATTTTAATAAAAACGAGAGAGCGAGTCTTAGGAGATAAGTTTTCGTAACTTAAACTTCCCGAGATCTTTGCCAAATCTCCACTAACGAGCACACGTTACGGGAAGTTGCTCCTCGTGTTCTCTTTAAATATCGTCTCTCCACTTTCTCCATTTTTAACTTTTTTTTACGCAAGAAAAAATCAGCAAATCTCCCAGAGTAAGTTTAGAGAGTGTTCGTAGAATTTTAGTTCGTTAGGTCGTTTCACGAGTGAAACGTGATTCGTGTGCCATGGTTGTATCCTGGGACTCGATATTCGTATAGTTTCGTCTCACTATGGAGCCAATATTAAGAGTTAAGGAAAGAGATTTATCTCGCCTCCATATCTTATATAATCGTCTATTTTCTTAACTCCGTCTTTCTTATATCGTTCATGTCGATCCGGTTTTCCGGTTTCTACGTCCCCAAGGCGCTCGTGGTCGTTGTCGTTGCTGCCACCGGAGATAATACAAGAAATCTTTTACAAGACTCCAGCGGAAGCTCTCGTCCGATCAAAACCAACATGCAAGAAATTGTACACTCTCATCACTCCAGCGGAAGCTCTCGTCTGCCATGGTTAACACACACATGGTTCACTGCGATGGATTCATGCTGGTTGCGTATAATATGTGGAAGTACAGAGACGACAGATCAAGAGACACCAACCTCGCACTTTGGAATCCTGTTTTGAAGAACCTCAGATGGATCGAGCCCTCACAAAGCATCATGAGCTCTGAATACCACGGGATTGGATATAAAAACAAGCCTAGCGATGGTTACAAGATCTTGAGGTTTACTAGTCGCCCTTGGGAGATTGAGCGTTATGAAGATGAACCAGAGGTTGAGAACTTGAGATTTATGAGTGCAAGACGAGTTCTTGGAGGACTCTTGATATCGAGCTTGATGTGGATGTGAATATCATACGTAACTATGTGGCTGTGATGGGTAACATGTATTGGGTTGCTTATCGGGATGAAGAAGAAACAGAGTTTATCTGGAGTTTCGATTTCTCTGATGAATCATTCAAGGAGATATGTTTCTGTCCTCCTTCTTATGATATTGGTCACTTATCGTCTTTCAATGGAGATAGCTTGTCTATGTTACAACAAGACTAAGTATCAAGAACCATTGAGGTTTGGGTTTCGAGCAAGTTGGGTGATGGTGATCATGTCTCGTTTAGCAAATATTTCAGTTGTTCCGGTCCTGATATCCCGGTGTTACGGGTCTAAGATGAGGCGGCTCCTCTTTTGATGTCTATTTTTTTTCAGAAAAAAGGGTCCATGTATAGCAAAGGTAGAGAACAAACTATATTAAAAGACGAGTAGTATCGTAGCCAAGACTGTTCGTAATGTGTGTCTACAAGAATATCTACAAACACTAAATAAATAACTCGGTCCCACACAAAATAGAGGAAAGAAACATAGAAACACGTTTAGTTACTAGTTACTACTATCAAAGTATAAGTATTCGTACTACAAGTACAGAAATAGGTGCGATTTATTATAAGATTTTAGTCTCTGTCTCTAGCTGTTAGGACGGTAAAAAGGACAGACATTAATATAGTCAAGAAAACAGTAGTAGCCAAAACATTCTTCCTCACTCTTTGGCTATCATCATTCTTGATGTGAGTTAAAGGATTCGGAATTCTCCAGCCAGAGGAGGAGGAGGAGCCAGTGCTGCCGTTCTTGATCCTGAACAAAGCGTAACTATTCATTGTTTGCTTTGATTCTTCCTTCATACCACACTCTAACCTCTGCTTACTCGATGATGCCTCGCTGAATATTGTCTCTTGTTGAGTCAGATAATTTGGACGATATGCTTGGTTTGCTTTTACTGCCTCCTCGTCTAGCTTTATTATATCATCGTTCAGAATCTCGGCGTAGCAATCATCGTTGCCGTCGTCCTGATACTGTTCTCCAAAGAAAGATATCAATTACAAATTAAACTTTATGATCAACTTTTCGAAAACATTTTTGATATAATAAGAATCTGACCTCAACAACGTTTGATGATTCTGTTATGTCACCATTTGATATCTGAAGCTCAGGTTCATCAACCAAGTAAGAATTCTTCTCCCTCTCTGAACCACCAGTTTGACCGACGTAGTCATCGTCTTGCACTAGACCATCCTCCAGTTGTCTCTGGCTCGAACTAGCTCGAAAATCAGCATTTTTCCTTAACCGGCACACCACTAACGCGTCCTGCAAAATCCCGGTTTAAACATTTCACACAACAAACAAAACTCCAAAAAGAAAATCAAAACGTTACCTGTGATGCACCATGGATACAATATTCATGCATAATCCACTCTGTTCTTTCACCCCGAGGAGCCCGACCGATATGAAAGACAAGTGTTCTCTTGGTTCCAACTATTTGGTTCCCTGATTTAACACTTCGCTCTTTACCCGTAGCTTTCCAATATCCTAGCTCTGTAGCTCGCCGGCTCTGTGACCCGTGTGGATATTTTCTTCCCCTTGCACAGAAGTAAAACCACTCGTTCTCCGATTTCAACTTGGATTCTCCTGTTTGGTATATTAGAGTTTTTGAGAACAGACTAATGAGAAAAAAACAAAGAATAAATGAGAGAACTTCAAGACAGGGTTTAGTTCTCGTCCAATAATATAGCAGCACATCATCACTTTTGTCTTTTATGATTTCATTACAATCTACCACGTATTAGAGTTACCGGTTTTAAACCGACTAGTTATGATTGGTTTGATGTTACACCAAAATAGTTTACATGAACATATCAATAACAACGAAACAGAGCTTTTTCTCATTCAACTAGACTAACATGGGGCACTATAAAAAAAAATTAAAATGGTAAACAAACCTGGTAAGTCCCATGGCTCGAACTTGTAAATCTCAACCTCACCGATCACGGCCACGGAGTTTTCATCGCCATCGATTTTACGACGGAGATAATAGGAGATGAGTTCGACATCTGTGGGAGAGAATCTGAACCCAGGGAACAAGGCAGATACAGCGATGGACATCTCAGCTTCTTTAGACATTTTCTTGATGTTTCCACAAGAACTCGAATAATGCTTTGCGTTTTTGGTTCAACATGGAGAGCAGAGGAGTATTAATGCGAGAGCGCAGCTGCTACTTTGCTTCGAGTCAAGGTTTGTGTTTTTGATATTTGGCGGTTTCGAAAGGAAAATGATGACGTATTGTATGGAGAGGACGAATAACTGAAGAGTGTAATGAGATTGTAAAGGACAAAAGTGATGATATGGTGGTATATTATTGGACGGGAACTAAACCCTGTCTTGAAGTTCTCTCATTTATTCTTTGTTTTTTTCTCAGTCCGCATTTTAATAAAGCATTTCAATTACCGTGTAAAACAAAATGTGCTTATTCCTCCTTTTTATGTTATCATTTTTCTTTTTGAATAAGATAGGAAAAGTTTTTGCTATAAATATTGACCTTTTCACTGTTTCTTATGTTACAAATTATGAATGCTTTTCTAAAAGGACCTTTGTCTTTAAATTGTTATTTAAGAAAAGTACAAGATAAAAACACATGAAAAACTTTAAAACACACAAATACACCAGTAAGCTTTGATAAAGGAAAGGCAACATCACCAAGAAAAACGAATGTCTCAAAATTATATTCTTAAAGTGGAAGTGTTTGATGTATGGATAATAGACCTTCAAGTGACATTTCTCATATTTTTTAGAAAACAAAACTGTGGATCCAATTGTATTGAAGTCATAGCAAACCTTAGAAATGATGCAAATATAGTTCTCAAAATGTTTAAGAGCATCATCTTCCTTAGATTCAGTGTATCAATAGTTGTGATTAGTGATGGAAAACTCATTTCATTAACAAAGTCTTTGAAAACTTATTAAGAAAGAACATAGTGAAGCTTAAAGTGACAACACCTTAAAATCCTTAAACTCATGGACAAAGAGATCAAAATTATCTTGAAAAAAATAGTAGGTACTACAAGAAAGGATTAGGCAGGCGAGTAATGTCATCGTATAAACTTTTGTTTTCTTTTTTATAACTATTTTAAAGCTTAGACACATCTTTTAAAAATTTGTTTTTTTATAATAAAAAAATATGCAGTTAGATGTTTCCAAATTTTTTGATGCCATAACCCATAAGCGAATGTTTATATATATTTTTTACATAGTGGCATGGTTCTATTAAAGAATATTACTGTTTTGGATCAAATCTTCTGCCATATTTAAAATCCTATGAATCAGAACCGTTTCTAAAGGTGTGCACAAGGTGTTTTAACCCTAGGTCTAAATTTTTTTAAAGGCAATTTTAGTTATAGTTAGAAAGAGATCCGCGCCAAACGTGGTTATTCTTACTTTTATAGTGGTTAATATTTCATGTATGTGATAAATTGATTAAATATGTACTTGAATGCTATATCTTGTGTTAAATTCACGTAGATTATTAATATTGGATATTATACATCTTTAAATATATATCGTATCTTGGTATTAGTTGCTAGTGAATAATGTTTGCATACAAAAATTTTAGCCTATTGTGTCAGTCATTTTCTAACTAGATTATTTTATTTAAATTGGATTTTTAAACAAAATAATAAGTACAATATATAAAATGTTTAAAGATCATGAATTACTTAATTTACATATAACAAAGTTCAAAATTCCAAATATGTTTTCATTTATAAATTTGACTATAACACGTTAGATTTTAATATCATTTTTATTTTTTAATTACATTAATTGTAATGTAAATCTAGTATTTGAAATTATAAATGAAACATATTGTCTACTATTTATATTATATATAATTAAATGAAATTTTTAGAGAATATTTTGAAACTATATTATTTCATAAGTATTGTTTAGATGTTTATATAGTTTACATTACGTCTGTAAATCTAAGATTACAAAACGATATGTTTATATTGTTAGTATAGATAAATGTTTCAGCTTCAAATCTTCGTATATGGGGTCACATTTACATTTGTATATGCACAGCATTATTCTATAAAATGTTTATATTCTTCATATAGGTAATATAATTTGTGAATGTTAAGGAAAATTTTGGTATATGAAAAAATGTACCAAATCAGTAATGAAATAATGTGATACAGTATGAGAAATGCATAGTTAGAGTAAGTAGGTGTAGCTGAAATAATGTCCTAACAATGAATGGTCATCACATATCGTATGGTTTTATTGGACCATTTGGTTAGAATCAGTTATTATCAAACTTTAAGTATCTCGTTTTCAAATCACAATATATTCCAAAACTAATATTATCTAAATATTAAATAATATCTTTGGTGAATTTTGCTTGTTACTAATATTCTTAAATATATATTAATGAACTGGTCCATTAATTTTATATAGTAGATAAAAATAGGACTGTAAATTAATAGATTAAATAAAAGATCTATTTTTCAGATTTAGGATATTTTCAAATTATTTTATATTGTTCTTGTAAAGAAAAAATATGCACAAGACCTTCTAAAGAACGAGAATCACTATAATGTTTTTTTTGTAACTACGTCAAAAATCACTATAGTTAGTTGTTATAAGAGTACATCCAACAATAAAATTTTAGCTTAAAGTATCTAAAATAATAATAATATAAAATTTTAAAAGAAAAAGAGACAAAAACTGTCAAAAGAGAGTATATCAAATCAAACCATACTGCTATAATACTTTGTGTCCACGTATCTATTTTTGGTTTATGTCATTTTAAAATTAAAACTTAGTGCAAATAGAACAATATTTTGTACATAATTATCACAAATGGGTTTCTCCCGTTAAGATTCGCTTTAAGAACCCAATTTATACATATCTTTGCTTCTGTTAGTCTGTTTTCGTCTTAATAAATTCACAAGAATGCAAGGTATTTCCTTGACCACCGATTTTCTTTGGCCGCCAAATTCCTTCGTTGTTTAATTTTTGGGACCGCAATTATTCTTCAAGTCACCTTCCTTGTCATTCACGGTTTATTTATTTGATATTCCACTTTATCAACTATTTTATAATAAGTCATTCGTATATCACTCTTCTATAATCAAACATCTTTGTATATTCTCATTTATTTCTTATTACGAAAAAAGAACATTGATGATCAAAAAATAAGCGTGCGTGTCCTGTATCTCCTGTTTTTTTTTTCTTGAGTCATGTATCCCTAAATGTTGTGTTTCACCCTTTTAACATTTTACCTTAACAAAAATAGGACTCCACAAAAGCACAAACATAGAGAAGCCAAAGATCATAAAGGTAGTATATGTCTCTTCTATAATCAAACATCTTTGTCTATTCTCATATATTTCTTATTAAGAAAAAAAAAAGAACAATGATGATCAAAAAAGAAGCGTCCGTGTGTGTCCTGTATCTGTTATGTTGTGTTTCACCCTTTTTTTAACATTTTACCTTAACAAAATGAAACTCCACAAAAGCACAAACATAGAGAAGCCAAAGATCATAAAAATCGTGTCTTGAACTCTCTCTCTCCTCTCTTTCTTCTCTCTCCACTGTGTTTTCATGTTCACGTATTCCTCATACCTTTCTTTACCTCTCCTCTCTTCACCATCACCATCTTTACAACATCTCTTCCCTACCAACAAACCTTGTAATATTACCAAACTATCCCTCCCTTTCAGACATTTCCCTTCAATGTCCTCAACTTGCAACCTCACGTCCCTCACGTGCACCTCTCCTCCCACTTCCTCGTCCACCTCCTTCCACGTCTCTGCCGATCCACACGACACAACCGCCGCAACCTCCGCCGCCTTCTCCTTTCCCGCCGCCACCACCGTCGAAAATCTTATCTCCAAGTCTCCATTTATCCAGTTCCGCTTTGCTGAAACCGCCTCTCTGCTCGATACGTTCGCCGCACGTTTCTTAACCGGATCAATAACGATCCAGTTTAGCTTCATGCCCTGCTCCATATCTCTCACCCACGCCTCGTAATCCCCACCCGGATACCGAATCCGGGTCTTAACCGACTCTCTCGGGTCGAGCATATCGACTCTAAACGGGGTCGACAAGAACCATCCTGCTTTACCACTCTCTTTTTCAATCTCTTGAACCTTGGAGTAGATTAACTCTCCTCGGTAATAAAGGTCAACGGCTGAGATTAATCCAGTGGTTGGTGGATCGTCTCTTCCTGACTGCCACGTGTATTCAGTGAACGGGTACGAGTCAGCGAAGAAGGAACGGTAGCCGGAAGGGAAGGAGGAGATGGCTTGAGCGGCACGTGAGTCTTTTATTGAGGGCCATGTGACGGTGGAGAGTTCTTGCCAGAGTCTCTGTTCCGTGCAGAGGGTTTGGAGATAGGAGGAGGTTGATGCCGTGGAGGCAAGGGTCGGACCGTCGAGTCTGGTCAAGATTTGGGTTTGGATGATGTCAGGATGAAGTGTTGAGACTGAATCAACATTGCTATAATCAACGGATGGCATTTAGGAGTGGAGGGGAGAGGGAATTTTATATTTTTTTGTTTTGGTTTTGAGTGAGAATAAATTATAACGAGGTGACTGGAATTATGAAGAGGTATATATTATGAATGAATCAATGATACAAAGAGAATGATTAAAGAAGGCTATGGTTCATTCAACCGTTGATCTTTTAGACTATTCTAAGGTGCATGATTCTTCTTAATTTATTTTTATAGTTTCTAATTCCATAGATACACACGCTCCATTTCTTCTTTTCCTCCACGTCTCTTTTCAACATCTACACTGATTTTCTTAAATGTACTATTGGATTGTATCGAATGAAAAGGTTCTTTTCAGAAAAGAAAAATACATGCGCTGATTATAATAGATCATTATCCAAACTATACGATATTTGAAAACATTAGATCTTAGTTACTGATACTTAAAATTATTCGGCTATATAGATTTCAAATTTTTAAATATTTTAACATTTGGAGTTAAAGAAAAAACAGAACTTCTAAGAAAATAAAATAAAACTTAATATCGGATTTAAAATCAGGATAATAATTAATAATTAAATCCTTAATTGATTATCATTGTTTGTGAGGTTTCTCTTACTGAAATAATTAGATGCATAGTCTCCGTGCAAGCGCGGAGTTTGGATACGTTGTTGATGCGTTGTGTAGTTTTGTGTATAAGACTTTGTTGTTTTTTTTTAACATTTGTTTATCTGATTTATCTATAATAGTGATGAATGAAACATTAGAAGTCACACAACTTGATTAGTCTGATAAGAGAATAAACATCAAATTCATGTGGGTTGATATTTTCATATTTTAGCTTCGTAGTGATTTTATCGAGCATTTCCTTTATTAGTGCTTTCATGTAAAAAAAATAATTTAATGGAGACAAGACAAAAAAGAACATGTGTTTATTAGTGTAATTTTCTTTATGAAATTATGTTATATATATATATATTTTAAATTGTGATGTATATAAGATTTATGGTCAATCTGAATGGTTCGGGGTAAATATTTATCCTTTATTAGTGCTTTCATGTAAAAAAAATAATTTAATGGAGACAAGACAAAAAAGAACATGTGTTTATTAGTGTAATTTTCTTTATGAAATTATGTTATATATATATATATTTTAAATTGTGATGTATATAAGATTTATGGTCGATCTGAATGGTTCGGGGTAAATATTTATTATTGAAAAATATGTTTTTATTTTATTTGGTGATTATAACTGAATTATGATATTAGAGGTTAGAACATAATAACCTTTCTTATAAAAGTATCTAAGATGGTCTCATAAAGTTTTAAATCCTTAAGTCATTTTATAACCCAACAACCAGCATAAAAAAAATCATTCTAAATCTCCTTAAGAGCATCTCCAACCCAAGACCTCATTTTAAGGGGAGTAAAACCTCAAAATGAGGATTTGAGGGTTGATTTCTCCAACCATAATACCTCAAAAAATCCTTAAAAGTTTATATTATTTGCATTATAGTCCTTGATATTAATAAAAACTATGAATAATGACAATATTTCACAAATGCATATAAAATATACAATTAATATATTATAAAACACATAATATTAAAATATTATATGATAAAATAATATAAATTACATATGTAATAAAATAACATACACCCAGAATTTTTTATAAAGTTACATATAATATACCACTTGTAAGATATGCAATACTTAAATGTTTCTATAATTTACTTTAATTTATGTTAAGTTTGTTTAATTTTTATTTTATTTTTATGAGTTATATTTAATGTATGTTTATATTTGTGTAAATTTACTTTTAATTTTATGTATTATTTATTATATTTTATTTTATTTTGGTATATTTAAGTTATCTAAATAAAGTTATTAGATGTATTTGTGAAAGAAAATAATTGTAAGGACTAAAAAAAAAATGAATAGTATTTTTGAGGTTTTGAACAGTGAAACCTCAAATTTGAGGTGTCACTATTCAAAACCTCAAAATTTGAGGATTTGAGGTTCGGTTGGAATGACAAAAACCTCAAAATTTGAGGATTTGAGGTTGGGTTGGAGATGCTCTAAGCTTTTAGGTATCCCTAAAAACCCAAATGGAAAAAAAAATTACATGCAAGCACAAACTTAAACCACTCGGCCAAATCTTTAATCATTGATAACATTCAATCTTAAAAAATTTTATACGTTCTTTTTCCCCTAATAACACAGGCGTGGGATTCGCAAGTTTGCTGACGTAGACAGTCTTAGGAGCTTCAAAAGTGAATCATTATTATATAGATTTCGATGTATTTTAATTTAATAATTGTTTTTAAATTCTAGCCCAACTTGACTTTCTTTTGGTCCCTTTTGAATTAAATATTGGGTGTCCATTGTCTGCTATCGAAGAAAAAATTATCTTAGCAGAGAAAACGTAATCTCACGAATTTCATATTTTCCACGTTACTTATGTTGACTTTTCAAGCTTATGGCTTTTCTATTAAACCACTTTTTCATATGGCCGGTTAAAGGCTTTTTGACCAAATAACTCATGTCAAAGGATAAAGTGAAAGACCAAATAACTTTTTGCCGCAGTCAGAAGTGGTGGTCGAACAGATTTGTGGATCTTTCTATACACAATATTTTGACAAAATAACTGAATCCAAACATCTTAACGAATTAACTCGAAAAACTGAACCTGAATCAAACTTAATTCAAGATATATGCAGAATAGATCTTTGTTAGAATTAAGTTACATCTTTGGCAAGATTCATTAAGTAAACTAGTTTCGACTCATTTAATTAAGAGAAGATTAAAAAAAATTACGTCAACTTTGAAAAAAAAAAGAAATTGATTTTAAATAAAGAAGACAAAATTTTAACAGATTACAAACACGCAAAAGTCAATATAAAGATTAAAATTTTCACATTTTTGTGAATTCTTAACTTCTATGAAGTTTTAATTATTTTTTTGTAGTCAAAATTTTCATCTCAAGAACCTTAAACTACAAAAAGACAATTGTCCAGAACGAACACAAATAATCTTTATAACTTAGACAATCGTTCTATGAAATTCAATACATGACATCCCAAAAATTCATCGAGTAACAATTTCAACTTCTGAGATAGAGCATGTTCTTGTTGCAATTCAAAAAACTCAATTCACGAAGAAAGCACCAACATCCAAGTTTGATATTCATATAAGCTAAACGTCTCGTCTTTCTTAGGAAAATCTAATCCGAGTGATCATATGAATGTGTTTAACATAACCATGAAATGAATACACCCGCCGAAGAAATAAATGCAGGATATTGTCAATTATTCATGGCAAGTCTTAACAGACCGACATTTATGTGGTTCTCAAGTATCAAGGAGAACTTTATCAATAGTTTTCACGATCGGTTAACTGAGCTCTTAAAACATTAATCGATCTTCATTCTGCAAGTAGCTTCAACAACTGACCTATGGAAGATGATGCAAGGGGCAAAGGAATGGCTCGTGGGCTTTATAGAACGATTCAAAAGGGTGATTTTTAAAGTACATGTTCCATATGACACAAAATGGAAGCACTATGCAACACACTATGGTACAATTGATCTTCAGAACCTATTTGTACACCAACAACATCACGTTGGAAGACACTCTCCATCACGCCAAATACTTTACCATTATAGAGGAAAAATAAAAACTCTTCCATGATCAAGCATAACACGATGAAGGTCTTAGTTGCCGCAAAAGCGGCAGATGCTTACCAAGAACCTTAACAACATTCATCTTATGATAAACAAGATTAGCTGAAGCCAAATTTTTATTGTTGCTGAAACTGAACTTGTCGATTCAGCTGCAATCACACCAAACAGACCTTAGATTGTTTGGGATAAGATAGACAGATCAACTCTTCTATAACGAGAATAAATACTACAACTATCACAAGCAAAAAAGTGTGACACTAATAAGTGCAAGCAACTCCACAATGCCCTCTTGTTGGTATTCAATGAGGAAACAATGACACCTGAACCTTCAAACCAGAAGACCCCCAAAAGTAAAAAAAAAATCTAGAGAAAAAAAAACATAAATCTCCGCATATGTCTCATAACCAGTCTCAGGTTAACATCCAAAGAATCAAAACGCATCTGCCCCATCTCGGTAGCTTGAAGATCCTAAAACCAATGAATAGAAATCATGTATCACCCGTCGTATCAAAATGATTGGTGAAGGATCATCTTCCTTATCTGACATAGAATCATAAAGTCAAGACTTACATGACGACCTCAAAACGAAACACTAACAGCTAAGGGGACAAGATAACTTCATCCATATGTGATCTAAAATCGTCAACACAAGGGCAAGTTGACTCAGTACCAACAATATTTTTTGAAAGTTAGAACGAACGATTGAACACTTCTCTTAGGTAGATTTGCAAAGAAGAATAACCACTCAAAACCTGAAAATTACAGGGAGATGTTTAAAATAACTAAAACAAAGTCATAACACACCTCATTGTCTTCATAAGAATCAAATTAACCATGAGAGGATTGACAAAAGGAAAAAAATGTGTGGGTCAGTCAAAGAGTACCAAAGGAGAGTGGTAATAGAAAGAAAATGGTCTATTAAGCCAGAGGACGACATTCAAATCACCTTTTCGAAAACTCATGCCACCAACATTAACATAACACATAACGATCCACTAATCATGGAAATCCAAATCATAAATTGTGAGGTGACCCGGTCGCTTTAATTTTTCAAGGAAACACTGATTAAATTAAAAGGAAACCTGAACTCTTTTGCTTCTTCTGTTGCTTTTTCTAAAGTGTTGTAATCAGATTCCATAGTAGATCGGGCCAATAAAGTTTATTTGAAAGATTTCCAAGATATTTTTGCACCTTCAAGCATAAAAAATATACCCACTTATGAATTTTAAGTTCTTTGAGTCTGATATCCAATTTGCATCATTGTATCCTTCCATAGCTTTAGATGTGTCGCAAATAATTTAATACCCCTGTAATGATTTTTCAGTATGTATGATGTATATTACTCGTGTTGCAACTTAATACTTTGACCGCATGTGCCGAACGGGTCTTGTATAATTAGTTAACCATATCAGACTTCTAAATACTCGTGCATGCTCCACTTGTGACACTGACTCACCTATGTTCTTTGTCAAGTGTAATATAGTGTCAACATGAGTTTTTCCAATTCCACTAGAGCAAGTCTTAAACCTCTCGAGTTTCTTTCAGCATAATGTTTCTGAGATAAAGTTCCCATCAAAAGTCCATGTGATTTTAGTGCCAAGAATAACACCCACAAGATCCATGTTGCTTTGTCTAAAGTGATGAAATCAGATTCCATAGTAGATCTGGCCAACAAAGTTTATTTGAAAGATTTCCAAGATATTGTTGCACCTCTAAGCATAAAAAAATATACCCACTTATGAATTTTGAGTTCTTTGAGTCTGATATCCAATTTTCATCATTGTATCCTTCCAAGAATGATGGTTCTTTACAGTAGTGCAGCCCATAGCTTTTGATGTGTCGCAAATAATTTAATACCCCTGTTATGCTTTTCTAGTATGTATGATGTAAATTACTCATGTTGCGACTTAATACGTTAACCGCATGTGCCGAACGGGTCTTGTATAATTCGTTAACTACATCATACTTCTAAATACTCGTGCATGCTCCACTTGTGACACTGACTCACTTATGTTCTTTGTCAAGTGCAATATAGTGTCAACATGAGTTTTTCCAGTTCCAGTAGAGCAAGTTTTAAACCTCTCGAGTTTCTTTCAGCATAATGTTTCTGAGATAAAGTTATCCTATCAAGAGTCCATGTGATTTTAATGCCAATAATAACATCCGTAAGATCCATGTATATTAGTCAAGCTGACTTTTAAACATGTTCTTAGTTTATTGGATGATATCTTTATTAAAACTGATGATGAGCATGTCATTTACGTATATACATAATAAATATATCCACTATGAATACTTTTGAAGTAAATGCATTCATCACAATCATTAATGTGGAAGTTATTTGACATCATAACATTGTCAAACTGTTCATGCTATTGTTTCTGAGCTTGCTTTAGCCCATACAACAACTTTACGAGTTAACTTTATGGTCTTGATTTGGAACCACGAAATCTTCAGGTTATTTCATGTATATCTCATCTTCTAAATCTCTGTTTAGAAAAGAACCCTTGAGATAGATCAGTTATCTCATAGGTATAATTCAACAATATCGAATCAAATTCAATATGGATGGTTATGTTCTATAAATTTGTGTCAGGGTTGGATATTGTTATGCGTAAGATTTTGACTCATTCTCAGCGAGAAATAACATCATGATATCTTCACCAAAAGACATTTCCTTACGAGCTCTCTTGCTTTGTCTAAGTTCATCTACAACATCTTTTGCTTCAGTACAGAAGTTCCAAAAAACTTACCTCCCCAAAGGAGGTAATTGCATCATTCTCTTCACGAGTGTGACTCCACGTTGTTGAGGATATAGTTTGTGGTGAGCAGCGCCCCCCCCCCACATATTATGGGCTAGACAAGAATCCTATAATATTGCATTTACCATTTCTTTCACAGTTTGGTTCTTTCTTTCCGCAACTTCGTTTGATTCTGGTGAATAGAGAGCAGTAATTTGATGAATATTGTTGTTTACTTGACAAAACACATTGAAAGATTCATCATATTCACCTCCTCTATCACTTTTGACTATTCTGATAGCTTTTCAAGTTGTTTTTCAACTTTGAGTTTGTACTCTTTGAAAAGATATAATCTTTACTTCGTAACAAGTAAACATAACAATATCTTGTGTAATCGTCTATGAATTCACAAATAACTTTTTACCAACTCTAGTTTGTAAATACTTCAAGTCGCATAAATCAGTGTGTATTAAACCTAGAGGTTTGGCTTTTCGTTTAACATGAGGTGATGGTTTTTTCGTGTATTTTTCTTGGACATAAACTTCACATTTGTCTTTGCTAATTTTGGACTTTGGGATCATGTTCATATTCATTACTCTTTATACAAATTTATAATTTACGTGTCCTAAACTTTTATTCTAAATATTATAAGATTCAACGACATAAACAACTAGATTCTTATTCATTGAAATATTAGAATCATGTATATCATTTTTTTCGAATGATTGTCATTACAAAAAAATTGAAAAGTCCATTCATAACAAAACATTTTCGTATAAAAACATCACTCTTCCTAAGGATCCGTTGGTCGGATTTGGAATTTATTCCACAACCATGCTTACTCAAGAGAGATCCAGAAATTATATTCTTCGCCATCTAGAAGTCATCTTCAATACAACTTTTTCAGTACCTTCAATCTTGGATTGTGATATATGATGTAGATAAATATTTGAGATATTTCCAAATATTTATTATTTATTTTATTAGTTATTTTAGATAATTATCTTTATTGTTTTAGAGTTTTATGGTTTTTATATATATATATAGACTTTTTATGCCTAGAGTTGTATTCAGTTGATTGATTATGAATAAAAGGAGTTTTCCTAAAGAGGTTTCCATAAACCACTAAGAAGAGTATTCTCAAACATCATTATATTTTCCATCTTTACTTGATCATCAGTTTTAGATTTTTGATAGGTACTGAACATCTCCGTCAACGCATATCTGTGTCAGGGTACATGTGTCGTACCACCATTCTTTGGGGTTATCTTCAAGCACATTGGCTTATGTGACCACATCGCATAGATCAACTTCAGTTAAGTTTGTCTAATTTTTCTTCATAGCTTTCTAGCGATATTTTAAGGATCTATATCCTAGCTTGCCACAAAAGTTACACTTCCCAGCGAATTTGCTGTTCGTAGGAGGTTGAGCTTGTTTCTTAAAGCTTGAGGTGCTTGTTAAGCAAGCTTATTCAGTCCAGATTTTTAAAATCTTACATTTCTTTTACCCTTATTTTTGTATTTAGCAACATTCACGTCATATGTATGAATTGGCCCTTTTTCCAGTTTCACTGATTTAATCTGAAGCTTGGTAATCTGATTTGCCAATTGCTTGTATACAAGGCAATTTTTAAAGTTCGTCTAACTTGGTGGAAGCTTCTCTTTTTTTTTTTTTTTTGAGCAAAACTTGGTGGAAGCTTCTCAATAAAGCGTTTCACTGTGAAAGTTTCTCATAGTTTTCTTTTTTTCCTCAGCAATTTCTTGAAAAATCAATTGTATCTCATGCACTTGATCTATATAATAGGTCGTGAGTCTACCATCACAAATTTAAAAATGTTTCTATGATGAATTTTCTAGAGTCTATATTGAAGGATTTATATTTATCTTCCGGAGCATTGTAGAGAAGTTTGGAAGATTCGCACTCACTTTAAACACTGAACTATTGATCCACGAGTCACTGAACCTTTGGTCCACTAATCAGGTTTGAATTCAGCCTTAGCATTAGAAGTTGTTATGCTTTTCATGTATCAACGTTAGCAAGAGTCCTTGGATTCGTATTATCCTCATGTAATACTCGTTGACCTCAGTAACATATTTGATCAAATTTAGAACAATTAGAAAAAGTACATCCTTTGATGTTACTGTTTGAAGTAAATATTATAATATTTTTGTTTGAAATATATTTGAAAATGGTGACTAGATAAAGGTATTTTAAATAATTTCTTGAGTTAATTAACTGTTGATTAATCTTAGGGGGGAAAATATATATATGTATTGTGAAAATTTAGAGTATATATGAGGTTACAAATTTGTTCCAAAACGATATTTAATTCAAACAAAGTATATATTTAAGAATCTTAATAACATTAAATTGAAACTGGTGAATGTTCACTTTATTTATTTAACATAATAGAATTATTTTATTTCTTATTATCCTCTGAAAAATACGTCGTCTTCCTAATCATTATGCAATATAGTAATAGTTAGTAAGAATTATTTTATTTCTTATTATCCTCTGAAAAATACGTAGCGTAAGCGAGTTTTTCTCTGAAATATTAATTAGGGAGTGAGCTGTAATTTTCGTGTTAGTTAGAAGGTTAAGTGTGATTTTCGCTATGAGTTATAAAGATGTAGTGATTGATGCCGGACCATTTTTTGTCAAGATAATTAAGCTTTATGAATTGTCATGAAAATAACTTTAACTTTAAATATTCAAAAATACGTATGCTATTTATGCTCGTAGAAGCCATAGTGTTGACTGATGTAAATTATTGTTTGAATTGATTTCACACTAGAAATTATGAATAAACAAAAAATTAATATAAAACTAAAGCTTGAATTTTAATTAAACTAGATTTGATTTAAAACAAAAACTATTTTTGCTTAAAAAATATTAATAGATATGATAATCACACCCATAATTTATATATTTTAAGTTTATATAGTTTTATTTTAATTTACGTACATTATTATTTTAATTAGGAATTAAAATGTAAGTTTTGAATATTTTTCAAAGTGACTATTTTATAAATATTTAGATATTTAAAACTACATAATTTTTAAATGAAATTTGTTTTGTTATGGTCAATAAATATCACATATTATTTTAATGGTTAAATGATCTTTATAAGATGTGCATGTCATGAAAATAACTTTAAATGATTTGACATGTTTTTAATTATAACTGTGTTATTTTATTATTAACTATTTTTAAAATTAAAAAATAGAAATAAAAAACAATTAATTTTTAAAATCAGTTTACCATTATTACCTAAGAAAAATTACATATAAAATGTAAAATTATAATTATTTTTTTTCTTAACAATTAATTTTCTGAAACAGAAAAAATGCATGATTTGGCATCATAAACTTATATATTTACACATTTCCTAGGATACTAAATTACTATATGTGCGTGATAACCATTGGCTTTTATAATTCTATAAATTTATAATAATTAATATTCTTAGAAAACTTTATGGATAAAGTGTAAAATTGGAAATGTTTTAAAAAAGAATAAAAGTAAAACTATATTTTCCAAGATCACACATAACAGACATATATATATCAAGTATCAAAAAGAACATAGTATAAAACTTAGTTCTGTTAAAAATGAAGTTGCATTAATATTATCTCAGTTTACATTAAAATACAGATGGTCTGATATGCATCATATTTATCTTTAATTTGAAGAAATCATATTTGATTAAATTTGAAAATATTAACAATAAGGGGTTCGAAGGTAAAAATTTAATTTCTTGCAATAAATTATGCTTATTTTGAAATATTTTTAAACTATGTTAAGATCCGCGTCTTGAATGGAATGAAAATTATATATAATGAAAAATTCAGTAATTGACATATATAATTAAATTAATTGAGCACATAAATAAATTATACTAATACAAACAGTCACCTTTTCTATTTTGTATACTATGTAATTAATGGTATTATCATATATATATAATATTTTTAATATTGATATTTACTAAATGATGCTTTCTACTTATATGGTTTTTGGATCGTTTGTATATTGTTATCATTAATAAAAAAAATTTCCTTAAGGTTTAATAATAATTTTAGTAATTTATAATTTTGAGAAAATATTCAGTGCAAAGTTTAAAATTTAAATATGAAGTTGTCAATATTTGTTCAAGGCTTTTATCAAAATAAATTTTGTTCAAAAAGAATTTCGAAATTAAAATATTTATGTATGGTTATATGGTATATAGTTTAATTTAAACGATGTTAATATATATATATATATATATATTATATGTATATTTTAATCTTAATATTCATTAAATGAAACTTTCTACTTATATGATTTTGTATCATTTGTTTCTTGTTACAACAAAAATAATTAAATCATAGATCACAAAAATTTGATCGTGAGACTTTTAATAGTTTAGTAATTTATAGTCATTTAAAAACCAAATATAAAATATACAGAAATTTTTTAATTTATTATATGGTTAATGTGGCTGTTTAATTTATTTTAATAATGTAAAATTAAACAAATATGATAGAGGATACACTAATTTTTATCAAATATTTATTATTCAAAATCATTAATTTTCATATATACGTTAGTCATATTAGACAATTACGTAATATTTATTTAAGGAAAGAAGAACAAAATTAATAATGAATTTATTGTTAGTTTAATAAAAAATATATTATATATTTAAATGTACCAACATTTTTCTCTAATTACTCTAAGACTCATTGTGATGATGACACATGACTACCTAAATTTTAGTTGTAATGCTTCTCAAATAACATATAAGAGATAGTAATGTAAATAATATGCATAGTCATACTAATATGATAAGATAAATATATAATACCATAATATTCATATACTCTGTTTTCTATTCATTTATACTATTTTTAAGTTTTATTTAAATTATATTTTTTCATTGATTATATATTTTTTATGGGTTATTATTAAAAAGAGCAGATAGAATTTTGTGAAAATTTATATCTTAGCAATTTTTGATTGTGATAATTATATATAATTTGAATACTTGATACATTATATACTGTATTTGTTTTTAACAGATGTTTCATAATTAAAAATATTATTCAAAGGAAAAATGTAAGTTAAAAGTGGCAAATAAATGAATATTATAATTATATTTGACATATAATTTAGATCTAAGTTATAGTGATATTTGTTAACAATAGAATTTTTGAAGATTATTATACATAAAGCTTTATAATTTCTTAAATTTTATTTTATTTTTGAAAATTGTAGTATATGAACAAAAATAAATAATGCATTTCTCAGTTTTATTAGATTTAAGTAGAATTAGAAAATTTATCATAGGAAAATTGTTAAATAAACAAAGTTCTGAATAAAATTTATTTGATTTTAAATTGGTAATGGTAGATTTTTTATAATTTAAAAATGCATCAATAATACTACTAAATTTACGTATTTACCTTTGGAAAAAAAAATACAGAAGAAATGCAACTAGGAAACAAGTTGCAGAGTGAAGTATAAATACATATTAAGAAGAAGAATATTTAGAGAAAAACAAAAGGAGCCAGCCAAAGAAGAAGCAAGAAGGCATCCCTTATCCATATGTCTGTAATCATGTGTTTTTCAATCAAACCTAAAGACTACCAACTCTTCAATTTTCTTGTCCCTCTACTCCACAAACGATAGAGTATCCTTTTGTTTTGTTTTGTTTTGTTTGGTCTGACAGATTCTCGTTTGACTGTGTTGTCATGAAAACTATATAATTTAAGAATAACCAAAATGATTGTGGACTGTGGAGGATGAATGAAATAAAATAATTTCATCTCATGTACTAATTTAAAATTATTATATGTAAGTCATTAAAATAATTTAGACAAGGAATCTAATTTTAAAATATTAATTTTAATAAACATTATACATCGAATCACATATGATCATTTTTTTATTACTTACCAACAAATTACTATATTATACTAATAATTGTTAGATTTCTTCTATAATATTTCTATTATCTCATTTTACTATAATTAAAATTAAACACATCATATATGCTCTAACAATCAACGATACATATAAAATGATGAGAAATCAATAGGCATGGGCATTTGGGGTCCCATTCGGGTTTTGGTTTTGTCCAACCGGGTCTCAGTTCTTCGGGTTTATCAAAATCAGCCCATTCGGATTATTGGAAAGTTCGGTTCGGGATCGGTTCGGGTTCTATCGGGTTCGGGTCGGGGTTAGTAAATATGTAAAGAACCGGTATAACCCGTTATACTTTCGAATTCGGGTCCCAATCGGTTCTTTGGTTTTAAAATACTTGATTTGTACTTACTTTGTAACCAAACCATAAGTAAAATCGGTTCTTCGGATTTAAAGTACCTAATGTGTAACTATTTTGTGACCACAACATAAGTAAAACTGATTCAAAAATAAGAAAGGAGCATCAAACTTGATCATTCAAAATCAAATTAAAGGTAAACATAGTTATCAATAGAAAGAAAATCAAATAAATGAAAGCATAAAACGAAAACCAAGTTCTTAAAAAATGAGCAACATTATTCAACAATAACAAAATCTTAATCTAAAAATTTCAAGTTTCAACTGCCACCTTCAACCATCAACCTTCATGTAATAGATAATTTTTTTAGATGTTTAGTAATATCTTAAAATATTTTGGATATATATTAAGAATTAAAATCATGTTCTATACAGGTTGTGATTAAACATTTTGAATGTTTCGGGTTCTATCAGATATCCATTTAATTTCGGGTTCGGTTCAGATAATACTCATAACCTGAAATACCATAAAACAAGATCCATTCGGTATTTAAATCGGTTTCAAATCAGTTCGGATTCTTTTTTATCAGATCGGGTTCGGTTCAGATTTTCGGGTTCGGTTTATTTGCCCAGCCCTAGAAATCAAATATATTTTAGCAGATAATTAAATGTTAATTTATTTGTTAGTTTAATCCACTTCTTTAACTAAATCTTCAATTGCCAATATAAATATTATTACAAATAATTTAGTTTAAATTAATAGATTTGAACTTATTTTATATTTATATTAATTAATTTTATAGTATGACGGATTAGAATGGAGGTGCTATTCAAGCAAGGATTTATAATCACTTGTCAATGTTTTGTAATTAATTAGATTTTAAAATTGTCAAATAGTTTTCGTTGGTGAATTCTAAAATTCTGCAGTCTGTCTTGGATTTTAATTTTAATCGTTTGTTCATAAACAAATACACCAAATGATTTAAAATCAATTTTAAATATAAAGATTTTTAAAAGCCTTTAAAATTGAATAACACTAGATTATAAAATACTGAATTTAAATCATTCACTGAATATTACATCAGATTTTAAATAATATTTATAAATATCATATCCAATAACATCCCTTATAACACCCCGTAGTAGTGTTTTGTGATTCGAAGTTTTCTACAAATTATTCCATTTAAAGATGAAAAATATCTGAAACATCTGAGAGATAGAATAAAAATTTGATTATAAATCAGTAAAAGTGAGAATGGCGGATCAAATGAATGGATTACTCTATTTTGAATCTCACTAATCTACAATTAAATATACTATCAAAGATTGTAAACTAGATTACAAAAATATTGGGAAAATTACATAAAAAACATTAAAGTTGACAAAAGTTTACACTTTTTTAAACCTCAAGTGCTAACACTTTAAAAAATGAAATTTGTAACAATAACATATTAAACTTCAAACTAACTTACTTGTTGCACACGTCAAAATTGTGACCGGTTACTATGCATTAGCAGGTAAAAAATGGTGACGTGGCGGTTTACTTAAAACACAAAAAATTAATTAATAAAAACAAAAAAATAGATCAAAATCAGTATAAATTATAATTATTGATTTAAGTTCAGGAAAAATAAAGATAATTCAGAAACTAAAAAATAAAATAAATTTATAAATTTAAAAGTTTATAATAAAAATAAATTAAATAGTAAAAAATTATTAAAACTAACAAAATAGTAAAAATAATAAAAAAATAGAGACTAAAAAAGTGTAAAACTGATAAAAATTAGAAAATAGGAAATTATAAAAATTTGGAAAAAAAAACTTCAAAAATAAATAAATTCAAAAGATCGATAAAAATTAGGAAAATTTAATACAATCAGGAATAATTAAAAATTAAAAAATTAAAATATTGAAAATTTAAATTAATAAAGATCAAAAATATATTTATAAATTCAAAAAATAATAATAACAACAATAATAAATTATAAAATTGATAAAATTAAGAAAAAAATCTGAAAAAAAGAAAACCATGAAAGTGGCAAAACTAGCAAAACCCATGAAGTTAGCAAAAGTTTTGAATCCAAATCTATATGATCTGAAGGATCTGAACCCGGGCATCCGAACGTTTATATCTCTACCTAAACATCAAAGAGGTTTGAGTAAAGTATTTTCATTTTCAATTTTTAATATTTTGATATTAGAAATTTTGTTTTCCAGTTTTTTTATAAATTTCTCATTTTCTAAATTTTATCGATTTGTACACTTTTTAATTTTTTTTTTTTTTTTACAATTTTTTAGTTCTAATCAATTTTTACTATTTTTTAATTTTTTTTTATAAAATTTATAAATTTATTTTGATTTTTAAATTTTATGAATTTTGTTTATTTTTTCTGAATTTATATCAGTTTTTAGAATTTAAATTGACTTTTTTTATCTAATTTTATTTATTTTAAATAATTATTTATTTTAAATAAACCGCTACGTCATCGCTTTTACATGCTAATGAACAGTAACCGATTACAATTTTGACGTGTGCAACAAGTAAGTTAGTTTGATGTTTAATATGTTATTGTTACAAGTTTCATTGTTTAAAGTGTTAGGAGTTGAGTCTCAAGATTTAAAGTGCAAATTTTTGCCAATTTCATGATTTTTTATGCAATTTTCCCCAAATATATTATAACAAACATATATTTAGAGGAACACCTTACTTGCACTTGGATACTAGGTTATGTGAATGGGCTAAGCATACCTTAGGTTTGTCTTGCCGCATACATACCTTAATCCACTGTGTTAAGTGTCCTTCTCGTACTGCACATGTCTTAAAGACAGTCATACAGAAAAACAGTTATTATAAATTCCAAGATCCAACCATAGATCACCATTACTTTAAATCGGTTACGATCCAATTCCAGTCTTAATCTATTTCTTTGATTCAAAACTAAACCACACCTCTAGACTACAAAGAGTTAAGAGGAGACAAAGCATAAGAAACCTATTTTCCACAGGTCACCCTGGACCTGGACTAACTTGCACACGAGCAAAGACTCTAAACGTCACAGGCTTTCTCTTCTTCTTCCTCCTGCGCAAAACAATAAAATGCTGCAGACCACCTTGCCTAACTTTCTGGAATAATCTTTTCTTGGCTGCTGAGAACTCCTTCCGCTGAGAGAAACAAAGCTGAATATAACTTTAGCAATTCGATAAACCGCTCTCAGATGACTGAGCTAATGGAAAAAAATAAAAAATGGAGTTCAAACAGGCTAATTAGGATAATGCACACAACAAACTCCTTTTCGTGTCATAATAACCAACTTCCCTTTACAAAATAACTTCTACTTGTTTGTATTTTTTTGTCTTGAAATCAAATCTAACAAGTTAGGGAAGACCAAAAAATGTCACCACCTGCATGCTTAGGCTTGCTGTCTGGTTTATCTTCCTGTTTTACGGCTTTGGTTGCTTCGAGGACCACGACCCGCCCGTCTACCAACTGTGATCCAAATAACAAAGAATATTATATAACAACATAACCAGTTCAAAGAGGTGATGATTCAGTGGTTCAGATGATTCCAAGCAAATAGTTCCATTTTCTATTATAATGTTCCACAAGGGGATTTATCATCAAATACATTTCCGAGCTTAACAAGAGACAGAGCTACAAGACTGAATGTGTGAAAAAGAATGCAAGATAAAATGTAAGGGAGTTCATTAATTCATACCTGTCCGTTAAGTTCAAGTAAAGCTTTGTCGGCTTCTTCTTTGGAAGAGAATGTGACATAAGCAAACCCTTTTGGTCTGCATCTGACTTTGTCCATCATCACATCCACTGAAGCAACAAACACTGTGAAGAAGAGAAAAAAAGATATGTAAAACTAAAGATAGTGTTGAGAAGAAGAGGCTGACCTCCAAGAACTCGACCATAATTGGAAAAGACTCGTGTTAATGTTTCTTCTGTGCTTGAGAATGATATGCCTGCAACAAACAAAAGCCTTCGATTTTTTAGTAGCAGTAACACAAGAAATAACATAAGAAGAAGCCCAAAGACAAGTTTTTTAAATGTAAAGTTTCAAACTTTAAGTTTGATAAGACAATGTGTGACACTAAAGACTTAAACTGACACAAACCCATGTGTGTAACATCTCTTCTGAAATCACTGATCTAATCTCAACAATAGCAAGATTCACTGAACTGTATAAAACACGAAAACCACATTGCCGAAATTCAGGATTTCAATCAGATTAAGCATCAGATAATGAGAGAGAGAGAGAGAGAGAGAGAGAGAGAGAGAGAGGGAGAGGGACCTTTGACGAAAAGTGTAGAAGAGATCTGTAGAGGAAATGGTTTAGCATTTTTTTTAACGGTTTAATGTGAAGCGGTGGATCTTACTCGCCGGCGGTTCCCAACTCTCAAATCCTTCACGAACCAAAGTCTCATTTATATTTATTTTCACCTATGGTAACTTTTTTTGTAGCATAAAGTTATTATTTCAAGAATTATTTTGTTTGGAGGTCTTTTTTTGCTTTAAATCGTCAAATATATTCCATTGATAATCAAAGAAACCAATACTGCAAAGATTAGTTTGTAGCTTGATGCCACATCCCAGCTTGAAATGAGGAGACCCTAGAAGCATCTACAAAACAGAGTATTATTGATCAACTTGACCAATGGCTTGATGGTATTATTGATCAGCTTGACCAATGTCCCATACATTTCGGACATATACCATTAGTAATAAGCATCTTATGTTCAACCTTTGGTGACCTCTGGAAGTCCATCATGAATAGCTTTCCAACCAAAATGTTAATGATTGGGATAAGCTTTACTGAAATATAGTTTGAGAGGAATCACTAAAAGAGAAGATAAGCCTTTTTTTGGCATTGCAGCAAGTAATAACTTGACTTAACAGAAAACTCCCTACTTGTGTTGATCCATGTAATGTTATCTTGCGCTCCTGCACAGTACGGACTCAATGGCTTAACATGGAAAGCATCGAAAGGATGTAGATAAGTCACAAACTCTTGATGATCCTATTCAGTGGTTCTACCAATGAAGATACTTTTACTATACAAATAAGGTGTATGGTTGGTGTTGTAAGCATCCAATTATCTTTCCAAACGTTAATCCTCCCTCCATTACCCAGATCTTTCCAGAACGTTTTCTTCCTCTTATTCAACTAATAGAATAAAAGAGTACATAGGCCACAAACATGCAAATAAATACATGCCAAGATGCAGAAGTTTATTCATTATTATGATTAAGGGTGTACTAATCGCCCAAACATTGGTAGTTCTATATATCGATACAGAACAACTTATGTTACATTCTCTATTCCGTGGCTTTGCCTTTGCGTCGGTTGTTGCTGCCACAGCTCGTCTCCAGTACATAGCAGACCATAGAGTCAACGTCATCCCCAAATATGCTATAAGCTTCCATGGCCTGCGTGTAGCTAAACCCCATCGACAAAACCATCTCAATGCTGCTGCTCAGCACCGTCTTCTCTTTTACTGCCGAAGTTCCTGCTCAAAGAATTTCATTTTGTCTCAGTATGCTTCTTCTCAAGTGTGTTCTAGGTAAAGAGGATTCAGTAGAAAGATAACTCACTAGCTCCAGAAGAGGACGTCTCAGCATTAGAGGTGGATGATTCCTTGGGACCAATTCGTGGCTTAGACCGTTCCATAAGATACTCAGCACGAGAAGCTTCCATTACAGATCGTTCTATTTCCTTCTCGGTAAGCTCAAGGTCAGAGTAATATCTCCCTTCTGCTATGAGCGCCTGGAACAAAGACAGATACGTAAGCAGTCACACACTCAAGACAGATTGGTGGATTATAAATGATACAGGTTACTTGCATTATCAATCTGATGTTCTTGCTGAGCCTTTATAGCAGCTTTCACTTGCTCCCCGTCCACATGTCTCTGGGATAGGAAGAAATATGATGAGAGAAAAAACAAAGATATGATACCTTTCTAATTTGAGTTGTCTTCTTTTGCACAGTTGAACAAAGAAGAGAAGAAACAAAACTTACCCCAGTCAGGCTACTAAATCCAAGTCCAGCACCAACTGTCAACCGGTGTGGATCAACCAACGAATTGTAATGATTCCCGTGGTGGTAACTCAGCCTTATAGGAGGTGTGTCGGTGTTGTAGCTCCCTTGAAATATGTTAATAGGCTCTACATGAAAGAAAAAACATTAGCTGACATACATTTCAATAAAGATCATAAAGAACTTTTTTCCCAATGTCAATCGAAGTTGCACCTGTGCTATATGAGTAAATGTGGATGGGCCTATTATACATTTCTGCCAAAGCTTGGATCTCCACGTTGTTTCCATAGACCTATTATCATTGTGTAAAAGAGGCGTCAAACAGATAGTTGACAGAAAAGTACACAAAGTGAAGACAGGGATAAGAGCAGCGCACCTTGTCTCTTCTTTTCCTCTTCAAGTAAGAGGTGAAGCCTTCAGTTATGAACTGAGAGAAGTGATCCCTCTCGTGTTCCTAAACCATCCATCATGTAACCAGTAAGTTCTACCAATTGTTACCATCAAAACTAAAAACTACTACTTCTGTGCTAGGTCTAAATCAAGGTACACGCGGAAACATCATAGTACTAAAAAGAATATTATTATTGCATACATGATGTACACACTGTTGTTACTCTCTTACTTTGTTTCATTCAACTTGAACTAAGATTGGTGTTGTCTTGGACCCCAACACATAGTCATATAACTAGCCATTCAAATGGAAGATGCTATAACTGTTTCCTTACCTGGTGGAAGGATGACCAGCAACTCAGAAATACATTGGCTAGGAAATACATACAGTTTTAAAAAGCAAATCAGTTCGTTAATCTAAAGATTGTGCTGGTCTAACATCTCACGAAACCCATCAACCTTGGAAAATGAAGAAAAACTACCATGTAATCCATGCACATTTCATCCACACAAACAATTATGTTACTTCCTTACTTAATTTCATTCCACATCACTTCAGATTTAGTGATTTATCTACCTAAAATGCTTCAAGTGTTATCCCTTCTTATTGGAAGGATGGCCAGAGAGCGAAACATGGTGAATAGCCTATATATAAGGTACAATCTAGCTTCATTTTTTTTGGTTCAATGTATCTTTCCCACGTGCTATTCTCAAATGCAAGTCACTTTTAAATCCTAATGGAAGCTAAAATCAAAACCACCTAGAGCTCTAAAAAAGATAACAAAATTACCATGTAATCCATGCACATTTGTCTAGTCAAGTCGTATGACTCGGAGTCCCCATATACTTGATCTGCAACAGCCCGAAAGAGACAATTTCCATCTTCCAACATACGCCTTATTTCAAAGCCTTTCGATTGTCTAATCTCGGTTTCAAACTGATGTTCACGTTCCTATAAGAGCGAGAGTGAAATATATTAACTGAAAATGTATAAAACACAAGCCAAGAATCTACAAAAGTAAAAGAACTTTACCGAGCCAGAGCCAGAGCCTGCATGAGACGGCACAAAGCATGGCATATGCTCATCGGAACTATTATAGCCTTCGTTCTCACTCTGTGATCTTGGCGAAGAAGGATGTGATCCAGTTGGCGAACCCCTAGTGGACACAAGAGAGCGAGGGACGGCCACTCTTCTTGTTGCTCCAATTCGTAAATCGCCAAAACTTCCCAAGACCGATCTCCTATTACCAGTTGTAACATTGGAAGAGGGCTTTGGTGGGGGAACAGGTAAGGGTGGTGAATCAGGGTCATCGCCACCACTAACTGGAGAATCAGAGTCTACACCTTCACAATCAACAACAACATTCTCCGAAATAATCAAAGCCTCATCATCTTCTCTAACCAAAGGTTCATCACTGGGCAGTGATACATCCTTAGCATCAGAAAGTGATACATCCTTAGCATCAGAACATTCTGCTTGTTCTTCAACTACGGAAACCTCATCTTGTTTTTCATCGGTAGTTTCTTCGTAAATAGTCACTGGTGGAGCCTGAACATCACTGCTTACCTGTGACTCAGTTCCTGAGCCAGAGGAAGAAGAAGATGATCCAGACGAGGAAGAAGAAGATGAGCCAGACGAGGAAGTACTAGCAGAGCGGCTTGCGTTGGAAGAACTACCACGTTGAACCAAGATCCGAGCCATGTCGCGTCTTTGAAAAAAAACAAGAAAGGATTAGAGATGATGATCCCAAGGTTTGTCCCTGGTTCTTGCTTTAGGGCCAACGATAACAATCCCTTGAGAGAGGGATTCCTTCCAGCCGTTCTCCACCTCGCAGCAAAACGTTCTCTGCATTCCCCTAGATATCATCAATATTCCCAACTTTAGACCATCCAATACCACTTTTACTAGCTCTAATCACAAAACGAAAAAGAAACTGAATTTAACGAAGCTAACAACACAAGAAACCTTTTAATTTTCTTGGAAACTAAATCTGAAACATTCCCCCCCCCTCAAAGATATCACTTTTACTAGCTCAAAGCCTTCTACAAATTCGATTATACACTTCGAAACCTCCAAAGTATTCAACTTTCAATACCAAAACGCACATCGGACAAAGAAAGCAATCAAATTGAAAACATCTTACATCCAAAATCAATCAAAAGTAGGATCGATACGAAAGGCGTAAAAATCGAAGCCCTAGAGTTGACCAATCGGAAACTCACCGGAGATTTCAGCAGCTGAGAATACAAATTTGAGATCCGACGGAGATTCGGAAAGAACGCAGCGGAAATCGAAAGATTAGGGTTTCGCGAGAAGAAGATTATATATTTATATATATTCTTTGGAGAATGACAAGTGATTTGTTTTTTTTTTTCTTTTGTTAATTAACCGTGGTGTTCGGGTTGGGTAGAGCCGGCCGGAGTGCTGACGTGGACTTAGAGACCCGACTTCTCTACTGCGTCCACACGTGTCCCCATCATCTACGGATGTTTTTCTCCTCCTGCGTAACCCAAGGTAGCTCTGCCACTTGTTAATGGCTAACGATTTTTATGCATTAAGGTTCTGATTAGTTTTCCACCTATTTTTCGGTAGTTAACAATGTTAATCTATATTATGATAAGATAATTTATATTTCCCCTAAAGATATACAAGTCGACATTTTTTTAACCGTGTAGGCCTCACATTATTTTCGGTTATTTAACGTTTTATGAGGAAGTGAACCCAACTATGCCGTTTTATCACAATCCCTCTCAGATTAGGTTTTCATTGTTCTCTTACTTTGACTCTTTAACCTCACCGTCTCTGGTGTCTGTTTCTAGACTCTTGACCTTCAACTTTTTTCATATACATGCATTCCTTTAGCTTCGTTCATATTCCTTTTAAATTTGACAATAAATGTCTGTAATTTGGAGATAGTTGAGAGCAGGCCCGGCTCATTCTTTAATTGGTCTAGTGCAAATTTCTTTTTCAATGAATAATATTGATAACCAGATGATACTTGCGTGGATGCACGGAGTGAATTTAATTTATATTAATGTTTGTTCAATTTTAATATCTTTAAACACTATAATACATATCAATTGTAAACTGACGAATACAAATGTTGGTCTCTTAAGTATATCACATGCTTGGACGTTTGGGGTTTCGTCGGTTTCGGTTCGATTGATTCGGATTTTTAATTTTCGATATTATACTCTTTAGTCTCATTCGGGTTTTATTGATTATCGGATTCAGCTTGGATCAGATTAAAACCAAAATCTGAAATCATCCCAAAACATATTTTTAAAACCTTAAAATTGATAAAAAAATGTTAAAAATTTAAATTATTCGTAAATCTAATTTAAAATTAATTAAACTATCTAAACTAACTAAAGGATATTCAAACTAAAAAAATAAAATAAACTAAAAATATCTTTCAAATACAATAAAATATATAAATTTCCTTGACATATAAAAAACATTAACATATTATACTACTTTCAGATATCTTCGGATCTAGTTTGGATTTTGGATTATAACTAAGTCCCAAAGTACTAAGATCATAAGTCTTTTTCGGATAAATTATAATAGCTATATTGGGTATTATGGAGAAACAAATATTAGACAAATGATCAAATTTTTCATTCTTCGAACAAACTCAAAATGAGGTGATTGGAATCTTGTTATGATATTTAATTAAAAGCTTTTTAGGAATAAATATCAAAAATAAATTATTTAATTTGAATGAAATAATATATATATATATATATATATATTAAGTGCTTCCAATATTAAAAACTAATTCGATTTAAAAAATGTAATTCTCGGATTGTTAGGATCAAATAACATATTAGAAACTAGCTATTTAAAAATTAATTTGTATACACAAAATTATATACATTAGAGTAAATTTATAATCATGTTTTTGGTAAATAAATCAAAACAACCATTTTATTTACTTATAAGGTATATAATTAAAAGCTATTAATATTGACATATATATAGTATATTTTAATATATAGTTATTCTTGATGCTTTCTACCATTTGATTTTATTAACATTTGTATATTTTTCTCTAACAAAAATTTAAATAAATCAGAATTTTTTTATGTGAGATTGTTCCAATACGAATTTCAAAATTAAAATATTAAGATCTTAATAATTTTCACTGGAAATTTTGAAATTAATATATATATATATATTTAATATAGTATATAATTTAACTTAAATGATATTGATATATATAATATGAATATCTATTAAAGAGACTTCATATTCATACAATTTATAATCATTTGTATCTTGCTTGAACAAAAAAAAAAGTTAAATCATTGATCAAAATTTTTCGACGTGGGACTTTTACTATGTTTAGTAATTTCATAGTCGTTTCAAAAAATTCTGCATATAACATATAAGAAAAAATATATTTTTTTTTGTTATATTCTTAATGTAATTGTTTAATTATTTTAATAATATAAAATTAAAGAAAAAAAGAAAGGATACAAATATTGTTATCAAATATGTATTATTCATAATCATTAATTATCATATATATGTTATTCATATTAGGTAATTTCGCTGCTTTTATTTAAAGAAACAGAGAATATTCTTTTGTACACTAATAAGTAATCTGATAGTTAGTTTATTAAAAAGTATAGTATATAACTATATGGACCAACTTAATTTTCTAAGGATTTTGAAAATTGTCCTGGTGATGACACGTGGCTATAAAAATATGTTGTAATGCTCTATAATTAATATGTAGGGAATCTGTAAAAAAAGTCCTAATTTTCTAAAAAATGCCTTTGCAAATGCACTTCCAACACTGCCATGCACTTCAAGCCCACTTCGCTCCTCAACCTTTGACCCTCTCCGTTAAGGCTGGCTGCAGATAGATAGTCTGACACGGCTACTTCGATTTTGGACGTTGCCATCTGGCTGATTGATGGGAATGTATGTCAAATATCTATGTGTTTATCAAAAGAACAAAACAAGTTATTGAATTCTGTAGTTTTCTGATCCATTTTACCCCTTCACAGTCAACCCTAATCAAGAGTCTATCAACATTTACCGGTTGGATCGTTTTATGAGCTAAGCGCCACAAAGCGAGGGACTCATCGCTCTAAGACCTCATTATCAGGAGAGGCACATAAATCCTTTTATTTCCCTCGCTTTTCATCGCTTTTGAGATTTTGCTAAAGTACTAGAAACGGCGATTTGTTGTACCTGTTAAAAAAGGTAAAATTTTATTCAAATTTGTGAACAAAACTGTTTAAGAAGAATATTTAGTATATTTATAAGTATATTCTCTTTTCACGTATTAGGCGTGTAGAGGAAGGTTTCCACAACCCCATTAACCTAGGATACAATTCCACTAACCCTACTTCTTCTCCTATATAATAACCCTCCTAACCTTAAGTTAAAATCATTAGCTTCTCTTCTCTTCTCTTAAGCACACGGCAGTGGCTTATTGTTTGCAAGGTTTTTAGCTCATTAGTAATCAAAATAGCTTCTTTTCATTTCTTGTTTATATTATAGTTTCTTCTTAAATCAGTAGCATTTTCTCTAACATATAAGTATATGATTGTGTTTTGTTTATCATAGCGTCTTCTTGTTAAGTTAGTTTCTTTAATGCAAGTTTAGGATCGTTTTGTTTATATTCAATAGCTTCTTCTCATTCTATGTTTGTTTATGTTGTAGTGATCATTTTTGACGCTGGATCTGGAACATCTCGAGGAGGGTCTCAAGAAAGAGGGTCTCAAGGTGGAGGTCTCAAGGAGGACAATAAGTGGAATCATGGTTAACAACAACATCAACCACTAGAAGTGTATCTTCTGCAACTAGGTGTTAACTGCGGGAGTTTCACGGTTGAAACAACATCTTGTTGGCGGGCACCAGAATGCAAAGAAGTGTCCTCTTTGTCCAGAACATGTCAGAGATGAGCTGGGGAAGTACATGGCCGTAAGAGCTGCAGACAGAGCAGCTCAGTCAATGAGGTACGAAGCTGCGGTGAATGAAGATGATGTGGAAGACGTGGATGGTGATCAGCCAGTACGAAAGGCTGCCAAGAGGAAGAACAATGGTCCTTTGGACAAGTTCGTGCTGTCATTGCCTCTAGACAACTTGAAAGGAAGAAAGGATATGAAAGCAGTGTGTGGAGCTTGTAACAAGGAGTTAAGAGACAAAGTGTGTGGAGGCATATCAAGGTGGTTTTACGATGTTGGGATTGCTTTCAAAGCTGCCTCACATGACAGTTTCAAGGAGATGACAGAGTTGATCGGGCAGTATGGGATGGGGTTAAAGCCTCCTTTGATGTATGAGCTCTAGTTCTCTTTGCTTCAAAAGGAAGTAGCCAATGTTCAAGCTGACATGGTTCCTAACAGAGAGGAGTGGGCAGTGAAAGGATGCTCGATCATGTCTGATGGATGGTGTGGTTCGGTGGTGCAGAAAGACATAGTGAACTTTCTGGTTAACTCACCAAAAGGCTCTATGTTCATCTGGTCAAAAGAAGTTTCTGAAGTCATCAAAGATGCTACACTGCTGTTCAAGTTACTTGATGATATGGTGGAAGAAGTTGGAGAGAAGAATTTGGTTCAGGTTGTTACTGATAATGCCTCCAACTATGTGAAGGCCGTGAGACTTTTGGAAGCAAAGCGTTCACATCTTTTTTGGACTCCGCGTGCTGCACACTGCCTTGATTTGATGTTTGAGGATATTGGCTAGATGGAGGCAGTGAAGAGTGCAATGAAGAAGTGCATGTTCATCAATGCTTACATCTATTGTCGTGCCCCACTTGTAAACATGATGAGGAGGTTTACAGAGAAAATTAACTTGCATAGGCCGGCTGTAACAAGATTTGCAACATTTTTCACCACCATGTCTTAGTATCACCTTCAGAAAGCTAATTTGAAGAAGATGGTGACCTCAGAGAAATGGAACCAATCGAAATGGCCTAAGGAAGCAGGAGAAAGGAAGCTGAAGCAATATATTCTTCAAAAGAGCTTATGGAGGAGCATTGCTTATGCTTTGAAGATAAGTTGTTCCTTGGTGTAGGTGCTCTGGATGGTTGATGGTGATAAGAAAGCACCGATGGGGTACATCTACGCTGCTATGGATAGGGCGAAAGAAACCATTGCTAAGAGCTTCAAAGGGAATAAGGAGAAGTATGAGAAGGTGTTTGAGATAATAGACAAGTGATGGGACTGTCAGCTTCATCAACCACTTCACGCTGCAGGTTACTTCCTCAATCCAGCTATTCATTATACACATCCTGCTGATGTTTGTTGTGAGGAAGTGGAAACTGGTCTGTACCAATGCATCATAAGGTTGGTTCGAGACAGTGTGATTCAGGACATAATCATAGCAGAGCTTGAAGTGTTTAAGAATACTAGTGGACTCTTCGGTCTTGCCATGGCTATTAGGCAGAGAGAGATGAAGTCGCCATGCAAGAATTCTCTGTTTTCTGCTATCCATGATTTATTTTGAGTTTGAAATGTTTAAGAATGGTTGTGTATTTTTTTTTCTGTTACTAGCTGAGTGGTGGTCAAGCTACGGGAGTTCAGCTCCTAATTTCAGAGATTTTGCTGTTAAGGCCTTAAGCCTAACGTGTAGTGCAACATGCTGTGAAAGAAACTGGGGAGTCTTTCAGAATGTAAGTCTCTTAGAATCTCTAAATTTACATGAACTGAATACTATATTCATATGTATGTTTGACTTAGTTTGATCATATGTAGCTTCATACCAAGAGAAGGAACATATTAGCTCAAATCCGATTGAATGATATGATATTTGTCAAGTACAATCGTGCTTTGCAGCGGAGGATGAAGAGAAACCCCACAAAGGATCCAATTGAGTTGAATGAAATAGATGATAACAACAAATGGTTGATGGGAAAGATGGATGGGAACTCCTCCAATGATGAAGATGTTATTTGTCCATGATGATGAGGACCTGACTTGGAGTGTGGTTAGTGAAGCAGTAGGAGCTGAAGAACCAAACTACACTACTAAAGGAGCAAAGACTCCTATTTCGTCTAAGAATGACAAAGGTAAAGGAATTGAAAGTTCTTCAGCTCAGAAGAAACGCTATGGCCCATCACCTTCTCATTTTGAATTGGTTGATGAAGAGGATGACATTGAAGGCGGGGAAGATATTGGCTACGACAAGGATTTGGAGTATCAGGATTCTGAATCGGAGTAGAGCTTTGTCTACTGCTGTTTTCACTTTCTTTTGAATTTGGTGTTTTAATATGGTGTTTGCATTTGATATTTTCAGTTGTGCTTTGCTATAAGAACCTTTGAAATTTATTATACGGAATTGTTTTTTTCAGTTGTGTTGCATGATATACATATAGATGGTTTAGAGGTTACTTTTTTGTTGCAGGATACACGAAGCGCTCGCTTTGTGGCGCCATGGCTCTAGGCACTAAGCTCCAGCTTCATCGCTTCTTCTCGCCTAACGCAATTTGGAACAAAGGTAATGTTACATGGAGCAACACGAACTTCAGGTATGTTGACGCCCCTGTTGAAATTAGTTTTACATACCAAACCATGTTCATTGAGATTGCTGTGACGGTGGAATGGAACCCGACAAAGAGCTTCCGGTGGTTCTGCAACTTTGACACAGTCTGATTTTACCAACACAAAAACTGAATTGCCAGGTTCTGTTTAATCTATTTCCTTTAAAAGCGCAGCAAATAACATCTTTACATAACCCATGAAAGAAGTCTTCTTTTGTTTCTTTGCACTCTAATTATTTTTTCATCACAGATAAGCTAATAGTTAGTTTTGTTTGTTTGCGTAGGGTTTAAACTAAAGTAATTGATGGATGCCTAACAAAAAAGGAATATAGAGGAGAAGTCTAAGAATGAAAACAAATATCCAATGTATTCTGTAGATCAAGGCACAAGATATGTTTCAGGTCCTATTATTTCAAAAATTTGTGTGTGTTGAGTTATAAGTTGTAGGTTCCCTTTTATTCTCTTGCTCAACTTATGTACCTTCTTGCATCTATATCAATAGGAATTGTGGATTCTGGGGTTTCTTTGAGCAACCAGTGAGGAAGTCTGCTCCAAACTTATTGGTATTCTTTAATTTATAGTGTGAAGCATATCTTACAAATAATTTCTTTGTATTTGATATTTTGAATTTGGTTTTAACCAAGTGAGAAGATGTTGTCTTAACATCTTTAGGATTTTTAACAATAAGCATGCATATAAATGTATTGTGAGATCCAGAGAAACGTTGATAGCCTGGATTCCGAACCTAGTGAGATATATCGGTCTGAACTTCTAAGGAATGAAATGATAGAGCTGGATAACTGGGTCCAAAGAAGTACAGATGAGTCGGAAAATGAAGATGTTAGTAATAACCAGACTTTCCTGCAAGATGTTTGTTTCATTTCCGACACATTTAGTAAATATCAATTTGGCACGTTCTTCATGAAAGTTCCGGGGATCCTTCTACATCAAGCAATAGCACGAAAGGTGTGGATTTGGTTCAGAGCTCAAATCAAAGAAACAAACATAGTTTGAAAGTCACTCCAAGCCTTCATAGCACCCAACTTTTTCTGATCATCTTTGTTCCTTGACATTTAGTCTACTTCATGACGTAGTTATTGTGATATTCTTTATAAGACCTGTGGCAAGGTATTCAGCTTCTTGGATATCCTTCAGTTGCTGCTATGGAGCTACTTTGGAGGCTTGTAATAGGACATGAATTAACAGAGACTGAAAAGAAAGTTCTGCGCAGGTGTTCCCATTGGTGTTCTTATGATTCTTCATGTGAGTAAAAACTGTTCCCTCCGCATTGGTTGATCATCCTTGGTAATGTGTTTGAATTTTGAACTAATCTATTGGGTACGCTTATGTCAAAACAGGTTACACTAGTTTGCCATGGGGCTATACTTGCTACAATTCAAAGATGTGTCAGGCCTGGTAATGTTCTTACTTTTGTATTTTTTCTCATCTCCTTGATTAAGTTGACAAAATATTTCATCGACTAAACAAAACCATGAGAAAAACACAGTTTATAATTTATAAACATTTATCTATTGATATATCCAAGAACAAGGAGTAATATATGGTCATCCCTACTTTTATCTTTGATATGTATTACATGAAATGTCTTAACCAAGCAACTTTATATACAAAAACAGAGAATACATGTACTTCAACTGTTCTGAAATTTCTTCATCAGAATGGTATATTGAGTGAGTGTCTACATCAACGTTATAGGAGTTATAACTAAGCAATTAAGACAAGTATTCTCTGCGATACTTTACACTTCATTTCTCCACTAAACATAAAAACAACAGATCCACTGAGTCTAAATGTATGTAGCTTACTTTGTCGGTATATGATCCTTAGGTGTGTGAACCACCCCTTTCTAATGAATACAGATTGAACAAAATCGATCTGACACTCCTGAATAACATCACTACGTAATTAAATCTTACCCAAATATATCAATCAGTTACTCACCAAAGCATTTAGATAGTGACAAAAATTTAAAGTCACACTTATTTTTACATGTTTTTTTTAACTATCAAAGATTTGACAATAATATCACGAGTAAATTTGAAGGTAAACATGTAGGTTACAAATTTATTTGGTTCTATAACCAGATTTTGACTTTTGTTTAAGGTTATTTTTCTCATTTTTTATCCTGAAAATTATTAGGTTTTGTATTTTTTTCTCATTGGAAAGGATCTAGATGATAAACATCAAAGTTCTTACCTATAGCTTAAGGATCTCTACGACGAGGAGTACATGATGAGCACATGTCAAAGAAAAAGTGTTTTGACTAATAATTGTAATTTATTGGTTTGTAATATCTATCTATAATAATTATGTAAAATATTTGCCTTTCACGTAGTAGGATTATAGTTTCTTATCCCCTTATAAGCATAACAATACCTCAAACGTTTACATCAGACCAAAAATATTACATGACAAAATCAAACAAACATCAAACATCAAATCTGAAACTCAGGAACTGACCTACGGACACTAGAACAAGACAAACTTGTAAACACAATAGAACGTCACCCTTTATAGCCACAATTACATCCACAATGATGGAAGTTTTTAAACACATTCTCCAACAATTACAAAAATCTTTCACAACATATGATAATGAAAACAACAAAAATAAACATCTCTGCGCTTGCGCGGGACTCCGCCCCTAGTAGTTATAATTTAATAGTATAATAATAAGCTTAATTATGATTTAAATTTTATCACTATTAACTACTCTCTCCATTTCAGTTGTCGGAACCAAAATTCACATTGTCAGTTTCCATAAATTAATGAAAGATAGGAAAATCCTAATTTTCCATAGGTCCCGGATCTCTGTAAGAAACACACCAAAAAACGACGAAGAGATGAATAACAAAATATTGATCAAAGTTGCGCAGAGGCGTTTTATTGATTGATAAAGACTGAGTTACATGATACCACCGATATTTGGTTGGAAATAGACCTGCTAACAGAGAGAATCACATAACAAAAGTGAATACACATGTTCTAAGTATCAAATCTGCTAGTCTAGCCACCTAAGTCCTAAATTCCTCTAAGCTAGCCGGTGTTCTCTAGATCTCAAAACTTTCCCTCGCTCTCCTCTCCAGCTCTCTTTATATATGTCTTCAGAGTCGGTTGCCCTTTTCCTCTCTCGCCATTGGGCCCAAGTTTATCTCTTTGCAGAAATATCTCTTTTTTGATCTTCGTAATTATCCTTGGAAACTTCTTTATCTTCCCCAATGAATAAAAAAATAGACCGTCATAGTAGTTTTTGACCTCATTCCCGTCGAACATCGTAAGTGGGCTTTTAGCTGTGTTTTAGACTATTAGGGGCCATTTTGCGACTTAAGCGTTTTTTTACGATTTCTTTGAGAAATCACCTTTGGTACGACGTCAGTTTTTATAAAAGAGTTCAAACCAATTGTATAGTTGTAGCATATGATTTTCACGTTAATTATCACCATTTTAATTGATTCAAATTTTAAACGAGAAAACAAGTCTTCGCGATTTTATCGTAAAACCTAACGATAAGTCCGATTGGAACAAAATAAGAGACAGTTCGGTGGTGGCCCAGACGAGGCCCAAAGGAGAAGAACCGAGAGGGGGCCATTCTGGTTGTATTATGGCGAGCCGGAAATTAATCGTCCTAGTCGCGATATGGTGAGCCGGGAAGAGATCTCTCCAGCCGCCATATGGTGATCTGGATTTGCGTCACGCCGGTCGTCATATGGCGACCTGAGCTTACATCTTGCTGGTCGCCATATGAAAACCTTGACTCATGCCATGCCGGTTGCCATATGGCGACCTGAGCTCGTGTCACGTCGGCCGCGATATGGAGACCTGAGCTCGTGTTATGCCAGTCGTCATATGGCGACCCGAGCTTACACCATGACGGTCACCATATGGCGATCCGGGCTTCTGTCATGCCGGTCGCCATATGTTGACCTGAGCTCATGTCACGCCGGTCGCCATATGGTGAGCTGAGCTTTCATCGAGCCAGCCGCCATATGGCGACCTGGTTCGCTACTGTCTGGGTTGATCTTTTCGTAAATTCCTACTGTGGTTTGTGTCTGAAAGGTTTTTCGAGAGGATTCTATCAAAGTAGTAATCCTAGATGTTGATTTCGAGATTACCATTTTTGACCCCAACAGTTAGCCCCCCAGCCTACAACTTTCGGAGGCGATTCTTCCAGGCGAGTGATGTGTGTGTTTTTAGTCAGAATTTACGGCTACGAGTGTGTTTTCCTATCTATCTTGAAAACTTTTGAGTGATTTACATAATGGATCATTTTATGAGTTTTATTAACATTCTAAGTCACTTTCAGCTACATAGACACTTTTTCTTAACTTTTTCTTATCTTACTAACTAAAACAGAACTAAATGGTAACCAGTAGGACCCACTAATTATCTTATCCTTCTTATTGATTAATATTAATAGCTAGTAAAAAAAGAAGAAGCAAGATCAATGTTTTGTTGTAAAAACAGAATCATCTAAAAAAAAAATTATGAAGTCACAATTCATAATCCCAGATACTCAACCTCTGTCTCCATCTCCACTTCTATACTCCGACAAGAGCCACAGCAAGAGGAGGATCAGAAACCGACCTGGAACCATAGGTAAAACCAGGGGCGGATGTAGGATTTTTTTAACATCGGAGCAAATCATGTATAAATAGAAACAAAAGGCTAAAATATGAAGTTTAATAGAGAAAAAGGCTAAATTTTGGGTTGAGTTACAAAGAATTTACAGATTTTGTGGGGGCAAATGCCACCTCCTTAATACAAGTAGATTCACCACTGGGTAAAACAATGGCGAAAAGACCTGATGTTGCTCTGTGACAGCTCAATATTGTCTCAGCGATGCGTGTAAAAACGGAACCGATGCAAAATAAAAACATAATCGTTGCTCGACCGAGGAGGAAATTTGGTCTCGACATGGTGGAAGCTTTGGTGATGAGCTACCATGGTGGTTTTGGCATATTTAGAAGAAAGGGATTCATCAAATTGTCACTTTTTAGTTTGAATTTGATTACTTGCAAGTAGATTTACGAATTTACTGCCAAAACAACATGAAACACACAAAATTTAGATGATTTTGAAAGATACTATGGTTTACGGCCGTCAAAACTTTACAGAAACCCTAAAAAAATTGATAGGTAGAAGATAGATTAATTACGATTTTACCATTAGTGAAAAATATAAAAATAATAAAAATATGTGTACATAGATTATATGTGTATATTTTCACATCTGTACAAAGATTAGAAGTGTACATCATCACAAGCAGTGATTAACATATACACATGATAAATTTGTTACATGCATTTGCAAGTTTCAGTATCTATATGTACACATGATAAATTTGGTAAATACATACTTATTCAAATATCATTACTTTGTACACACATATATTTACACTATTATATTATGGTATTGTGCAGCTAGTTGTGACGATGTGTATAGAAATGCGAAATGTAGTATAGCGTGTGTTTACTAGTTGGTGTGTACACATTTTTGATGTCCATATGTACATCAATCTCATCTCATCGTGTACAAGCACCTGATCATTTTGTCATGGAATATATGTATATATTGTGATCATGGATAAACCCAAGTGTACACTAACATATTGTGTACACTAACACATGATATGGAATAAATTTGATAGTCGAGATAAAGTATGTCAGACTAAATATCACATGTGTACACTAACACATTCAAATTGAAGATTTTGATGTTTGGAAAACTTTGTTAGAGTGTACACTAACACGTGTATACATATGTCTTGAATTGTGCACATGTGTACAATCATGTATATGTACAACTAGGAATGTGTACATATGTGATGTGTACACAATACTATATGAATGTTTTGACATGTATATTTTGTGTTTGTTGATGTAGAAGGCCATGATCTGGCAATGCAGAAATGTCAAAAGAAGAAATTGCGTGCTTCAAGCTTGAACTGAAGTTATTCTAAATGTCAGCGACATATGTATAGTTGTACACGATATCGGATGTACACATGGATGTGTTCGCATTTTTTTTTTCATTTTTAATAATCAATTCATTAATGGTATAATCGTAATTAGTTTATTTTCTTCTCTAGTCTCTTAGGGTCACGATTTCTGCAAGAAATTTTTAGGATTTTTAGCTTGAAGTGGCAAGAACAAGACAAAATACAACCTCTAATCTTGATGAATCATACGAAACTGGTAATAAAAGCCATTTATATGTCTCAATTTTTATTTTATTTTAAAAAGAGACAAACTAGAAAACTCCATTAAAACAGAACAGTTGGTAATCCCTCAAACAATATGATAGCTTTGCTTCAAGATACGACCAAGCCAAGTTTTAGAACCAAAAACAAAAGTTGTACTGATGCAAGACCATGATATGTCTCAAAATCAAAATATAAACGAATTTGAAGCTAACTCAGGAACAAAACAAAACAAAATGGGAAGAAAGGAATTAAATTTCTGTTGCAGCGATCAAGATCTAAACATTTGAAAATGATATCCGTCATAAATGTTAAGAGTAGTAATACATGATTTAAGCCGGCGGTGGATGCAAATAAAGAGAGAGAATCTTCAATGGGTTAATGGAGCTTTTGGTTGTTTGAGCTTTTGGGATCTGACTATGAATAAATCTGCAAGACGGAGGAGAGAGAGAGAGGTAGGGATGTTGCATGGTGTGAGCAAGGAGACATAGATAATTTGAAGCAGATGTGACAGAGAAAAAGATATCAAGGAAGAAGAAAGAACGAAACATAGAGAAACTTGTTTAAAAAAAAGGATAAGAGAATAAGAGAAAAAAGGGACCCACTACTTACAATATGGTTTGATTCTAGTTAGTAAACTTAACTAGAAAGAGATAAAAGTCAAAGAAAAGTGTGTTGATAGTAGAAAGTGACCTATAGTGACATTAATAAGTGTAAATATGACTTGTAGTGTAATTTTCTCAAAACTTTTCCAATATTATGTTATTGCGGAAAACTATCTTTCCTTTATTTCTATTAGTATTGGGATTCCATTTCTCATTTTCTTCACACCCTCCCAACTCTCTAAACTCTCTCTTACTTCTTTCTTGAATCCTAGGCGAAGATGTCTTCCTCCCAAGGTGAAAAGAAAAAATCTGATGTCGAGATGGGCGATACTCCTCTTCGCATGAGTTTATCGGACTCAGCTCTCCATGGCACCATACCGGCTTGTGTTGTAGGCTTTCTCTCTTTATGAGACAAGCTAGCTCGCTGTATTTCCAAGAAGGAGCTTAGCCAAGCTTCTACTGACCGTTGGCGCTTCTTGCTTTGATCAATGTCTTGAGTCCTGACGTCAGAACGTTGGCTCCGCAAGATGTTTCTCCTCACGCAGGAGCGATCATCACACAAGTCCCAGACGTTTTAGCTCGGCCTTCTGATTCATCTACAACGCGGGTTCCTATTGACGAAAAGGAGTAGGTTACCAAGTCGATTCCTCCTCCTCCAGCCAAGAAAGGGACCATCTTGCCACTGCCTGCTTGTAGCGCCACTCCCATTGCTTTGCCGAAAGGTTGGAAGAGGAACTGTGCCACTACTGAGGCGACCAGGAAGAGGAGATGCACCAAAGGTGGTGAGGAGGAACCTTTATCACTGGGGGAATCGAGTCTAATGCTGAAACACTGTGCCAAGGTTTGTTTCAATGACGTTCTCTTGGTAAAAAGTTAGCTCCTTCCTTACCCTTATCTTGTTCTTGTGCAGTTCGTGTCTTTGGTTAATGGGCTGATTAACAACTGTGGGTCGGAGGTCAAGCGTCTTTAGGAATTAATGGATGAGGGAAGAGTCATCGCAACTAAAGGCTAAACTGGAGGTCATCAAAGATGCCCACTCTTCCGAGACGTCTCAGTTAGAAGCTTGGATCAGCGATCTCGAGCGAGATCTCGGAAAGACAACAACTTCTTTGCTCAAGGTGAAACAAGTTGGGAAGGTCAATCCTTGTAAGTGTGTCGTTTTCAACGGCATATTAAAAGTGGAGACTGATTGAAGAGCCGAGAGGTCGCGGGCTACCGATGCTCTACATACCGAGTTGCAAGCTCGCTTAGCAAAAATTGCTAGTTCTCTCGACTCCCTAATGAATGTTCGTAATAGGGATATAGTCTTGTCAAGTATCTAAGAGGGGATGAGTGAGCTTCAGCTGTTCATGTGCAGCCCCTGGCGGCCGAAGAGGCTAGATTGTCTGCTCGCAAAGAGGAGCTGGCCGCCATTAAGGGAGATTTTGATTTGTTTCTTGCTAGTGTGAAATCCGAGTGCGACCTCCTGCCATGTTCGGACGAGCCCAAGGGAAAGGTCCTATTGTTGGGAGGAGCGGGGAGGACGCGGTTCTGAGCTCAGATGAGATGAGAGGTGAAGGTGAATGCAACATCCCGGCTTTGGCGGATGCTTGAGGTAGTAGTATTGTTGCAAGCAGGGCCAGCCCTGGGCTAAAGCCCGTAAAGCATGGGCTTTAGGCGCCAAGGATTATTAACATTTTAGGGGCGCCAAATTACTAAAGGTATTTCCAGACTAGTGGTATTTAGCTTGTCTTTATTGTTTTTCAGGTGGAGAGTTCGATATTAGCTTCCTACATTCCATTAAATCTTTCTTTCTTTAATGATTATAAGTAAATGAGTTGTAAACAAGATACGGTTGTTACAGAATCTTTTTTTTTTTAGTATATATAACATTAAATATAAAGTATGAAGAGTAAATATATGAAAATCGAGTCTATGTTCTCAAATTATTTACTTGTATTCTACTAATTCAAAATTGGCCATTTTTGAATTATCTATGTTTTCTATTGTTCACCTATGTGCTGGAATTGATTTATCTATCAGTTTTTATGTAAATGTTATCTTCTTTATCTGTAAAATGGTTGAAATGTTAATTTTTTTTTAAAAAATAATAGATGATTATAATCATACAATAATTAGTAAAACAGTTTTTTTTTGTTTTAGAATTGTTTTAACTAAAGTTAAAAAAATATTTATGTTTGAATATGTTTATAAATTATTAAACGTATTGTCTATGATATTACTAGAACATGAACTAGTTAAAACCTTTTTTCTGCAAATTTTATGAATAATGTCAAAGAAGCAAAAAAAAAAATTATAACTAATGGGTAACATTTGTTGGACGCACTTTAGGCGCCAGTGGACTCCGGACTGGCACTGGTTGCAGGACTTTTGTTTTAAACGATTTTCTTGTTTGTGGTTGTTCTGGCAGTTTGTGGGCATGTTTTATGTTTCGGGACTGGCTGTTGATGGCTTCAATCCCTGCCTGTTTAGAGCCTTCAAACATATTTTGCTCGAATCTATAAAATCGCGGTTTTTATAAATTGAGAGAACTTCCGTTTTTCAGAGTTAAAGGGACAGGGTATGAGTTTTCGTCTCATTCCTGCCTCTCAGACGAGCACTATATCTGTCGTTGTGTAAGATGAAGATTTTCACAGTCTTTTTGGTTTGTGAGGTTTCATAGATGTACATATATAAATGAAGAGACAAATTTTGGAATCTCGTATCTGAGTGTGGATACTATGTCTTGGAGATATCAGAGACCAGCGTGGCTGGTTTGAGGGAAAGACCTAGATTGAGCTCAAAGATGCTATAACGGTTTATCCTTTTCTCGCAGGAGAAGATAAATGTCAAGATTCGAAGATAAATGTAAAGTTTCAAGGGATTAACATGAAGATCGAAGAAAAATAAGACATTTCCGCAAAGCGTTAAACTCGACCCTGGGACAGAAAAGGAAAGAGCAAACCAACCTAGGAGGAGTATATAAGAGAAGCCAAGGCGGGATGTGCAAGGGAGAACGTTTTCAACAGAAAATTTATCACTTAGAGAAATAGACAACTTTCCGATTTTGTTGTCGAGCTGGATCTCAATTAGGTTTTTGCAGTCTTAGGTTACTAGAACTAGGGAACTCGCCGACAGCTCTTGTGACCAAGGCTTTTACCCTTTGTACTCTCTTTTTGATTCGTACTTTTCATCTGTTTTTATTTCGTGTTCTGATTGCTTGGTGTGACGTTTAGCAGATATCCGAGACATTTGGGAAAATTAGGTTAATTTAACTTTCTTTATTTAACAGAAATCGACGGTGTGAATTTTGGTTCCCACAATATATGTAATTTATAGATATTTTATAACTTTATATAATCTATAAGTGAAAACTTATAATAAGTCAGTTTCAAAAATATATTCTAATTTTTTTTTTATTTTGTGGTTTTTTCTTCTTTACATTATGGGATAGATTCGGATCTTGCAAATTTGTGTTTTAATTACCTGAGTCCAGAGTTGCGGTTTTCAAATATCTTGATTTCAGATACTATATGAATTAGACAGATTCATGAAACACAACATATGTATTCAATTTTTAATATAATTTTTAAAATTTTAAAAATTTATAAAAAATAAAGAAAACTGTATATCCAGTTTGAAAGTAAAAATATTAAAATTTGATTTTGACAATACGAGATTTTAGTCCGAAGCGGCTCCCAGATAAAACTGTGTACAATAATTTTACCTATCATAGTGCTAATTCTTTTCCGCAATTATATCACGTAGGCTTTCATATTTACCTCTTTTGAAAATCACTATTTATTTCATTAACCAATTTATTATTTGTATTCCTACAATTATTAAGGAAACCGTTAAAGTGTCAAATCGTACTTACAAATCTTGGAGTATGATTGAATAGTATTTTTAGAGTAAAAAATTAGAGTACTAATTATTTTCAGCTGAGTAGCTCTTGAACAAAACCAAACAGGATAAAAATTAGAGAAATTGCAATCCTTATACAAACATAAGTGCATAATTTGCATTGATGACACTTCTATCCCTATTGTTTTTATATTACAAACTAAATCTAATTCTTTTCTATCATCTCTCTTCTCTCTCCTCTCTCCTCTCTTAACTCTTTCTTGTATGAGGAGAGATCTCACTTCTTTTAGCCTATCTCTTTTTCAGAGTTTCTTAACTTTTCTATGTCTCTTAATCTCTTCTTCTCTTCAGATTTATCACCTTCTCTTCTTTTCTATTGTCGTCACACATTTTAACCATTACACCATTACCTCTGCTCAAGCTTGCCGTCACCTCACCTTTGCTACAGCTCACCTTCGTTTCATCCATGATGCTATATAGAGGAAGAAGAACAAGAGGAGTGAGAAGGAATAAAAAAGATGAGAGAGGGTGAAGTAGAAGAAGAGAAGAACAGAGGCTAACAGAAACGACGACAGAGACTGGCCGTAGAAGATGACGGAAGAGTGGTTTCGTCTATTTACTGATGGAATCTTGGATTATTAGTTGCATGAGTCTCATCCTGGATTAGCGAACTGTGTTTTAATGATGAAATATGTGACATAACCGGGTACTAAATTTTACATGGAATTTTTTGTTACAATTAGCTGGTTATGTAAACTTACACATACAATACAATTCAAGTTACAATATTTGTAAAACATAAGTAACGTGTTATGAGTTGTTTCCAACCATCTAACAATTGACATAACCATCATTCGATCCAATAGCCGGTAATTTAAAACTAAGCTAACCAAGCATCCGGATAATTCGAAATATAACCATCTTAATTGACAGAATATCTGAAAATTTATAATATAACCATGATAACTTACGTATTAACTCTATGAGTTTCACTTATGTAAGTTAAGCTAACATTATCCAAAATAGAACCAAGGAATATGAATACAAAAACATATATTTATTAGCCAGATATTTTAATCGAGATAACATGCATTCGGAAACAATAGTGTTAACAGATCATTTATTAAAAATACTAATTAAAAGTAATGATATATATATATAATTAGTATATATTACCGGCTAACTATAACAAAAAATATTCAAGTGAAATCTTAGCAGGTTATTTCAAAAATTACATCCTAAAGAAAAGTGAAAGATATTTCCAAGAACCATGGTAACAACTAATAGTATGTACTTCACCCTTAATAGACTCTTGTCTTCTGAGCTTAACCGCTGGAGATGGTACTTGACGAAAGTAATGCGGTGGAGACGGCAGTGGACGATAAAATTTGATGGTTCAAACAAGAGATATTTGAAACTGAGTGTGTGAATTTGTGGCAAAAAACTAAGAATGTTAAAATTTCTTAATAGAAGGATCATGATCTCAAAGAACAATGATTTAGTGTGATAATTTATTTTTGTTTGAAAAAGAGATGTTGTTCTTGTGGTTTGTAGAAGAAAACAAGAGAGAGAGAGAGAGAGAGAGAGAGAGAGAGAGAGAGAGAGAGAGAGAGAGAGAGAGAGAGAGAGAGAGAGAGAGAG
>CAKOAT010057266.1:3655-20913 GCA_932364175.1 Eruca vesicaria subsp. sativa | reverse complement strand
GGTCATTTTGCGTCATCTGAAGTTGGGCTTCACGTTCGGGTCAATTTTTTTTACATCCCCGCAAATTATTGAATCTTTGTATAATTTGACGTAAATCGTTGTAAAATATATTAGTTGATACAGATGTAAATTGTTTTCTCTGTTGTCAGTGTCTGACCCAAAGTTTTCCTTCTTTCTCCTATGGAGTAAAAAGTTTTCTCCAACTTTACCTTTTCTCTTTCATTTTCTTTTCACCCATTTCCTTCCATTTTTATTTCGCTAAGTTACTCCAACTTTTAACAGTCACACCCTTGGATTCACTACGATCAACTGATATTTTTTTGCTGCTATTTTGAGCACATTATCTTTAAGAAATGAGAGAAATGAAAAAATATTGAATTCTAGAAAAAAAAATTTGTCTCATAAAATTTGAGGGAAATTTAATCTAGTTTTATGAATTTTCTCATTTTTGTAGAGTAAATGAGCTAAAATATTTTTTAATTGATTGGATAAATCATAAAACTAGAGTCAACAGATTAAAATAATTTCTCACCTACTTTACTCTAACTATACCATACATGACCTTTCATAGTGAAACCGAAATCTTTGAAGCTTGACAAATCCTAACAACTTATGGAGAACCTACTAGTAGTCTCATGAAAAATTCGAAATCAAATTGATAATATGCCATAGAAGACCAATAAACTGATTAGTATGTGCAGAAAAACAAAGATAAAAAAATCTTGTCTACAAAATGGTGGACCACAAAGAGTGGCATCCATGAGTGCTTATAATGCAACTATAAGGCTCCCAAATGAGTTATATTATGCACTAGGCCTGGGCGTTCGGTGGCCCAATAGGTTTCGGTTCGGTTGATTCGGATTTTCGATACTGTGCTCATAAGTACCATTCGTTTTTTTGCTAATAATCGGATCGGGTTCGGTTCGGTTCCTTCTGAGTTCGGTTCGGATCGGATTATAACCCATGTTTAAAATCGTCCAAAAATATTTTTTTTAAACCTAAAAATTTGACAAAATAGTATTCAAATTTTGTAAATTATTCACAATTAAATTAGTTAAACTATCTAAATTAGCTAAAATATATTCAAAATAACATATAACATAGACTATGAAAATATTTAGAATATTATAACTATCTAAATTACCTTAACATATATAAGATTATTAACATATTTAACTAATTTCGGATACCTTCGGATCATACTTTGGATTTTGGTTCGGTTCGGGTTATACCCAAAGTCCGAAGTACTAGGCTCATAAGTCCCGTTCGGTTAGTTTTGTATAATGGTTTGGATCCGGGTTCAGTTTTTTCGGTTCGGGTTTAGGTCGGTATTTCGGGTTGGGGTAAAAACGCCCAGGACTAAATGCACCATAAAATGCAACAATATTACATATTAGAGATATATTGGATCATAAGATGGGTATCTTACATGCCAAAATTAAGAAGTCCGTGAAACTCATAAAGACCCTGAAGAAATGGAAACACTTGAAGACAAAATCAAGATTATTCTAGCATATTTATATTTATATTATTAATATTTATATATGTATTATATTTGGATTAGCTTTAATAATTTAATAAGGTTAGTTGTTTTTAATGTTTTGTTTTGGTTACGTGCAACACGTGCTTTGTTTCTTTTAGTTTTAGTTTTTAGTTTGGTCTTGGTGAGTGCAAGAATTACATAAAGATTCAATTGTGTTTATGGGTATGTGGTTTCAATGGGTTATTTTCTATTAGAGATACCATGAAGACCCTGAAGAATATGGAAACACTTGAAGATCAAGCCAAGATTATTCTAGCATTTTTACATTATCACTATATTTCTATATGTGTTAGATTTGGATTAGGAAAGATTACATTATATGGTATTATATATCATTATGGTAAAATTAATCACTATATATATATATATATATGTATTTATAGTCTTGTATCAAATACAACACAATAATATATCTATTTTATTTTACTTTACATGGTATCAGAGCAGTCGATTATTAGTGATCAAAATTAAAGCTTCCGCGAGTTTTAATGATTATGATCATCGTTGGTGTTGGCGATGTTGAAGACGACGTTATCACATGTGTTTGAGTTGTTGGGTTTGGTTTTAATCTAAATTAGTGGTTTGAGCTTTTATTATTTTAGGTGTTATGATTTTTACATTTTCAAAATTCAATAGGTTTATTGAAATATGGTTTTGAGTTCACATATCTTTAGGTAAAGGTAAAATATCATGGGGATATCTCAGACTTTATTGGAAGATTCTTTAAAGGTAGTGGGTTTCACATGGGTTATTTTTATCTAAGATTTTCTATAGTTTAGAATTTCTTAAGTAGTCTGTTATTCCATAGTTTGGAATATTGTTGATTACATTTTAACCATTACGGGGGAGTTCTAGTTGAACGCTTATATTCTTAGATTTTTTTCTGTCTGATGTATGGACTGTCCAAGTTAAAAACGATTGTTTGTGGAGTTGCAGTTGCGTTTATGGGATGTATTCCCTTGTCAAGACCAAAAAATAGCTGAAATTTTCACCCGTTATTGTCTAATAAGTTTATCCCAGAAGAATCTACTAAGTTTTCCTCGATATAGTATCCACGATATACGTGGTATGCTTTGTGATTGTAGATTTGCGTGTTACGTCCCACGTTTGTCGTGCGGAGAAGTATTAGAGATATATTGGACCGTAATATGTGTATCTTACAGACCAAGATTAAGAAGTCCATGAAATCCATGAAGACCCTGAAAAATATGGAAACACTTGAAGTCCAAGTTAAGATTATTCTAGCATATTTCAATTACTACTATATTTCTGTATGTGTTAGATTTGGAATAGGAAAGATTACATTATATGATATTAGCAATTTGTTAAAACTAATCACTATATACAGAGGCGGAGCCAGACAAAAATTTTACCCGGGGCAAGATCAAATTTGAACTTCAATTCATAGGGGTCATTAGAAGAAATTTTACCAGTTAAACCATAGAAATTTTGAATAATGAAGGAAAATGCAAAAAAAAAAAAAAAATCAGAATTTCATAAGAGGCAGCTCCCCCCCCCCTCCCACCCTCTCTCCCGCCGCCACTGACTATATATATGAATCAATAGTCTTATATCAAACACAACAATATATTATACTTTACAAGACACCTTCGTACTTAGACCATCATTAATCACAGTCTTTTAACTGGGGTACTTAGCTTTAGCTAAGAGACAGTTCTTAGTTTTTTTAAAAAAAATTAACTAAGAAAAACTAAGAACCGTCTCTTAAATAAAAGAAATAAAAGCTGTCTCTGAGCCGAAAAATATATAAAAAAATTGTCAAATCATGAGTTAAAAACCTTTGACTAAGAAACGAGGGTTAATCATGTCCTTAGTGTACCCACACTGGGTAAGAAAAATGAGTACCTCAACAGATTTTTATTAATAAAAAAAGAAAAATTAGGTGAGAGATAGTAAAAAAGATGAGAGATGATATAGGCAGAGAGACGTATATTTAACTTAAAAGAGATTTTTGAACTATGTGTCACTTTATTATTGATTTAGTTATGTTTTTAAAATAAAATTAAATAACAAATAAAATTATTTTAAATAACTAATATGATAATGACAAAATATGTTTTGGAAGATACTATCCACTAAAGATGCTCTTAGAGTCTTAGACCATTTATTTTGCAACGGCTACTTTATTAAGCTCCAACAGCTACGTGATTTGTATTATTTTTAGATGAAGGAGAACGGCAGAGTTCCCGTCGATGGTTTTGTGCTGATGAAGTCCGCCTACACCAAAAAAAACTGGTGAGATTCAGGATCTAGTTATGATGGACATAATCCAGCTCGTGGAGAGCCGAAAGAAGATGTCCGTTCCACTCAGGCTTCTATGTGTGAAGATGGATCTTCTGCTCCTTCTAACACCTTAACGTGGAGCAACTCAACAACCTTGTTCTCGAGGTACACTCTAATTTCTTTTTGCTTTATATGTGTATATATGTGATTACTATTTTAACTTATGTTATTTCTCATTCAGGTTGTTCCAAAGAAAGAAAGCCGTTATCTTGGATTGGCTCGTTCAATCGGAGGGGTTTCTTCTTCTTCTTGAACTCACGTATACCTGACGGATACCAACGGCCACTTTCATTAGGATTCCATTGGAAGCATTGTTTCCCGACTAAATGACAGTTTTTTCATCAGTATCCGACAGTTTTCTTGTATTGTTTATAAGTTCTCTTAGTTTGTTTTTGTAATAAGACACTTCTTTTTCATCATTTAAAAACAAAACTATCCAGTTTAATTTCTCTTGAATCTGTCTGTTTCATTACTTTGTTTTCTATACTTGGGTGGATTCCTAGAGTAGAAAGCAAGCTGAATATGTGTGTCTTGTGTGGATTCACTGAGACTTAGGTTCGTGGTCTTTCTCAAAGGCTTTCTACATTTGAGTAGCTATATTTATCTAGTTAAGCTTGTCAACTCTCAACAACCTTGTAATCAAAGGGAAAAATGGTCTATATTAACATGAATTTTACTCGTCGTGTATTTTTTTCACAGAGTTTGTATTAGTGCATATTTCATATTGAACTAAATAAAAATTCAAGAAAAACTACATAGACTTTCAAAAGCATACCTATATATTAACCATAAAGGTGTTAGTTAACAGTTAATCTATCATCATTTTGGATAAATTATATAAAATTAAAAATTGGTTGTTTGGGAGACTTAAACTCATGCACTGGTGGACAAAGAAGAGCATCTTAATCGCTAGACCAAAATAACTTCTTGTATTATGATGTAAGACATTAACTTATATAAAAGGTTACGTTTTACCAAATAAATTAGTTGATAACCCGCGCACGTGTGCGGGATGAATTTTAATTACTAACAATTGTCATATTAATTTTGTTTTTTATAACAACTACAACGTATCAGAAGTCCAAAAAACTGTTATATGTTGTGGACCTATACTATATAATGCTGCGTATCGGCAGAGCCGCATGGGCCTTAGGGCAAATTTTTTTTTTTTAACTTTTAAATTTTATATTTAAAATGTTTTACAATTTTATCAGTAATATTCTGTACATTATATAATGAAAATAAAATTATACACATATAAAATACTATTAAGGGTCTCTTTTCAATTTTATTTATCAAAAGTTTATTTTTATATATAATATATATATATATATATATATTTATTTATTTATAAAAAAGGTCAGTCCCTTAATTATTTATATACGGGGGACACAGGTTTGGACCCGGAGCGATCGCACCGTTTGTCCCCACTAATTAGCTGGCCCTACGTATCGAGCCAAGATGTTGATAAACTGGTTTCATAAAACCTCAATTAATTAAACATTGGGGATGAAACAATACATCAGAAAAAAACTATTCCCAATCCACTTTTTATTAGATATAGGAAGGACAAACATTAAAAGTGGTGATTTCTTGTTTAAATCTAGAATATTTGTGCTTTACGATGGTATTTTTGTTAATTCACATTTTTTTGTCTTTGTTTTAATTTCATGCAAGATTTCTCGGAAAACATGAGCTTCGATGTATTGAGAAAAAAATTCGAATATAATACATCAATAGAGACATGTGCATTGCACGAGATTACAATTTTGTAAGCAAACTATTTTTACATATTATTATTATTGTTATTATTATTATTATTATTATGTCATTTATGTATTAAGAAATATATATATATATATTCAATAATTGAGTAGCGAGTAAATATTATGTACATAACTAAACTTGAGTAAGCACTTAAATCAAGTAAATAAATCAAAACAATTATTGTTTTTATTTTATATGGTATATAATTAAATTTAAATGATATTGACAAGGAAATATAGTATATTTTAATAGGAATATTTAATTGAAGCTTTTATTTCATATTCATATGTTTTTATTAACATTTATATATTTGATGTAACAAAAAAATAAACTATTAATTACAGAAATTTTAATGTGAGATTTTTTTTTAATTCTAGTAATTTAAAATCATTTAAAAGATTCAATATAAATTTAAAAATTAAAAATATTCAGGTCGCAATACTTTTTCAATTAAATTCTGAAATTAACATATATGTATTTTTATATGGTGTGTAGTTTAATTTAAAGGATATTAAAGTATATATATTTATATATATATATATATATATATATACAATTTGAGTATCTATTAAATGATAATTCATATTCATGATTTTAATATCATTTGTATATTTTTATAACATAAAAGTAAAATAGTTGTTCACAAAATTTTCATTATAAGATTTTTAACAGTTTAGTAATTTGTAGTCGTTTAAAAAAATTAAATACATCATATAAGAATTTTTTTTTTATTATATGGTTAATGTGATTTGTTTTAATAGTATAAATTAAACAAAAATGATGGAGGATACAAAAATTATTATCAAATATTTATTATTTAAAATCATTAATTGTTATATATATATGTTAATCATATAAGGTAATTACGTAGCTTTTACTTAAGGAATGAATCAAGAATATTCTTTATGCACTATAAATCATTTTGATAGCGAATTTAATAAAAGTATACTTTATATTTATATGGACCAATATCTTTTTCTAAGGATTTATGAGAGTAATCTTTTTTTTTTGTGAGTAATCCTAGTGATAATACGTGACTACACTTAAATGTTGTAATGTTCCAAGATTAATATATAGGGGATGTTATCAAGAAACACCAAATTTACTCCATAGGACCATAACCACAATATAGAATTCCTTATTTGATCTGAAACGTAACACTAACTTCCATACAAGTTTTGATACCCTCTATACCAATATAGAACTACACTTGGAATACCTCCGCAACATGCAGATTACGACAGTCGATGGTGTGTCTGAAAAGCGAGCTCATGAATAAAATGGTGCATGGATAACACTTGAGATGCTTAGATACGTCTATAGATTTATGATATTTTTTTGTCAGAATTCCAATTTTCTTCTTTTTTTACAAATAATGCTAGAGAGATTTGTTTTATGATATAACCATGTTTTTGCTCAAAGTTTTATTTTAGTCTAGTTAATTTCCGATGCAGAAAATAGAAATCTCAGAAGTTTTGGGTTGAACTAAAAGAAATATCTCTTTTAATCTTCTATAATAGAAATGCGGAGCCAAATTACATTAAAAAGAAAAAACAGGCCATTTTAATTTGTTTTTCTAACTAAAATTTGGCCATTAGCGAATGTTTCTAAATTTACTTTTTTTTTTAATTAAATTCTAAATTTACTTTATAGGAGTGGTAACACTCAAATAAAGAAAAAAAAAACACACACCTAAACCTTTATTATTGAGTATACACCTTAATCTAAAAAAAATAAATAAGAAAACCATAGTTCACACCTTCATTGTAGATAGACAAAAGCAAAACCTGCACGCGTAAGCATGCGAACGAGACATATATGATATGAACTGTTAAGGCTTTCCCGCAAGGAATCTGGGATTATGATTTTGGTTCCTAGATATCCTCAGTCGGCAGAACACCCCTAAAGAAGTGATGCATAGTAGAGAGAATGCGAGTTATCTAACAACTGGTACAATTCTCTTGTCTTCTTCATCAATGATATTTTGTTCTTTCGACATTTCTTTAACATTATATCAACAATATTCATGAATACCAAATTACAATCTGATTTTAAAATATGATTCCTCTGAAAACAGTATCAGGAATGACATACTATACAACCATCTTATATGTTACATAGTCTTCTTTTCTATTTCCGATAAATACATTAACATATTTTCTTGATTTTCTTTATCAAAATATATTTCTTTAACTATTGGCTGAGAAAAAAAACTATTGTCTTATAAATTCTAAGGATTCAAAGCTTCTCAAACGTAAGAATATACTAAGGGCGAGGACAAATGATACTGTTAATAATGGGGAAATCAGCTAATCTGAACTTTTGCAAAATCATGTACAAGCAAGTGAGGATACAGCTAGTTTCAGGCATCTCCAGACTAAAAACAAAGACTTAAAGCTGCCATTAAGGAATCTACTTAATATGTCAAGACAAATAAGAACAAAACAGTTTTTAAGCAAATCTCATGACAAATGTACGTCAATAGCAAAGAGATCCTACACGAGTTTGAAATTGGACAAAGTAATTATAGGGTCTCTTGACACGAACCGTAACTGCTCTTGCCGAAAGCAGATAAAGAGCTTTAATTTACCGTAAATCCTGTAGAAAAAAGTTTTCACAACAAGTAAAGCCTTTCCTCAACTATTTAAACTCGTAAACTATCCTTTGATCACGGTAAGTCATTTACAAGATGAGAGTCCCACTAATACATTTCTTGAGATTCTTTGTACTCATTCTTTCTCTTACTGGTGCTTTAGTCGCTGCAGATGAAACGGTGAAACAAAAATTTAATAGGTATGAGACCAATAACTATGGTTACACACCTCCAGCACCGACATATGGTGCTCCACCAAGCCAACCAACACCACCAGCTTACAGTCCCCCTGTTATGCCACCTCCAGTGCAAAAACCTCCAACACCAACATATAGTCCCCCAGTCAAACCACCACCAATTCAAAAACCTCCTACACCAATTTATAGTCCTCCTATTAAACCACCACCAGTTCATAAACCCCCGACCCCAACTTACAGCCCTCCGGTTAGACCACCACCAGTTCAACAACCTCCAACACCGACCTATAGTCCCCCTGTGAAGTCACCACCGGTTGAGAAGCCTCCAACCCCAACATACAGTCCTCCGGTAAAACCACCACCGGTGCAAGAACCTCCAACACCAATCTACAGTCCCCCTGTCAAGCCACCACCGGTTCAGAAGCCCCCAACCCCAACTTACAGTCCTCCAGTAAAACCACCACCAGTGCAAAAGCCTCCAACACCAACCTATAGTCCCCCAATCAAGCCACCACCGATTCAGAAACCTCCAACCCCAACTTACAGTCCTCCAGTTAAACCACCACCAGTGCAAAAGCCCCCAACACCGACCTATAGTCCCCCCGTGAAACCACCACCCATACAAATGCCTCCAACACCAACTTATAGTCCACCCATTAAACCACCACCGATGAAACCTCCTACACCAACTTACAGTCCACCCATTAAGCCTCCACCAATACAAAAGCCTCCTACACCAACATATAGTCCTCCTGTAAAGCCACCACCAGTTCAGAAGCCTCCAACTCCAACTTACAGTCCTCCAATAAAACCACCACCGGTGCAAAAGCCTCCAACGCCAGCCTATAGTCCTCCTGTGAAGTCACCACCGGTGAAACCTCCAACACCAACTTACGCTCCTCCTGTAAAGCCACCACCAGTTCTCAAACCTCCAACCCCTATATATAGTCCTCCTATTAAACCACCTCCGGTGAAGCCTCCAACACCTACTTACAGTCCTCCTATAAAGCCACCACCAGTGCAACAGCCTCCGACACCAACATATAGTCCACCTATTAATCCACCTCCGGTGAAGCCTCCAACACCAACTTATAGTCCACCTATTAAGCCACCACCCATACAGAAGCCTCCGACACCAATTTACAGTCCCCCTATCAAACCACCACCAGTGCAAAAGCCACCAACACCTATTTATAGTCCTCCTGTAAAGCCACAACCAGTTCAAAAACCTCCAACACCAACATATAGTCCACCTGTTAAACCACCTCCAGTTAAGCCTCCAACACCTACTTACAGTCCTCCTGTGAATCCACCACCAGTGCAGCAACCACCATCACCAACCTATACTCCACCTATTAAACCACCTCCCGTGAAGCCTCCAACACCAATTTATAGTCCACCTCTTAAACCTCCACCCGTGCAAAAGCCACCAACACCAACTTACAGTCCACCGCTTAAACCACCTCCCATTAAGCCTCCGACCCCAATTTACATTCCTCCTATAAAACCACCACCAATACAGAAACCTCCAACACCAATTTATAGCCCTCCACAAGTTGGATATGGCACTCCTCCTCCATATGCATATCTTTTGCAGCCATAGACTTAAACGATTAGTATAACGAGTTTCAATGTAAAACTCCTTCAAGGATCGCCAAATAAGCTTTCTATCAAATGTGTACGTTGTATATGATATCACATATTATGTGGTATATAAATAAATGTTTTATGTATCGTAAAGGAATTATTCATTTTCATCCTCAGTGCAATCCATCTCTTGGTGGATAACACTAAATAATATGCCACACTAAATTTGAAGTGCTACTTGTATAAGCGTTTTTCAAAATTGAGTTATCTTTGCATCCAAATTTAAGAAAAGGGTTAATATTGTGTCTATATTATCATGGATCAGTTAAACTATCTCTGCCTCAAAGTTAGGATTTGAATACTATGTAGATAATATTGATGAAAAAACTCTAATAATAAAGAAGAAGAAAATAATTTCAAGTAAGGAAACCTCAGATAAAATTATAAATAATACCCAAAATCTCTGAAATAAAGTGACTGATGATAGTGAAAGCATAAAACAAAAAAAATGGTTCTTATGGGATTTGGAACCAATAAATCTTTATTACTTACATTAACAATTGATTCATTCAGCAACCAATTTTTAAGTATGCTAACAAAATCACTGAGCTAAAATGAAACTGTAAAATTTGTAACGAGCAATATTTTGTCTCGATAAATCCCAATAATAGGAAAAAGAAAATTCACATTTTCTTACAAAAAAACAACAACAAAAGTTTATTAAGAAAAAAATTAATGATACTCACATATAACCATGTGCATTCTTGTATTTGGTTGATTATTTCAAATATCTGATAATTCGGTAAGGAAGTTTATGATACATATAAGAACAAAGGAAGATTGTGTTTGAAATGGTTCTGATAGTCATTGATTTGGCTTGGGTATTACAGTTAATTTGATTCATATTTTGGTTACTTCAAAAAAATATTTTGGTAATTCAGATCAAATATTTATTTGATACGGATAATAACGAATCATTCAGATCATGTCAGAAAAAATATTCAGAATTTTATGGATAATTAAAAGTAAATCGGATAATTTAAGATAATACATTTTGTCAAATTTTTAATATTCGCAAACGAAAGGGTTTATTTTCGTTGTTATTGATTGTTTTCCAAGATGGTCCACTTCATCCCATGTTAGAAGACAACTGATGCAGTTCAAGTGGCTACATTATTATTTGGTGAGATCTGATGTATTTTAAGTGACTCATGGATTACCATTTTCCATTGTCCCCGATCGAGATTCACGCTTTTTAGTCATTTTTGGTGGTCATCATGGAAGCTTTTTAGAAACTACACTTGATATGAGTTTGGCGTATCATCCTCAAACTGATGGGCAAATAAAAGTAAAAAATCGTTCTTAAGGAAACAAAAGTAAGAAACCTTTTATGATGTCTTGTGGGTGATGCTATCAAGATTTGGGACTCTAAGTTGCCACAAGCAAAGTTCACCCATAATCATGCTATTAACCGCAGTAAAGATTTTTTTTCCATTCCAGGTCATTTATGGTACTATACCACACGGTCCCATGATTTTTTCCATTCCAGGTCGGCGCTTGGTTTTTAATGTAGGCGATCTATTGTGGGTTTATCACACTCAGGATTGACTGCCCACACATGCTTACAACAAACTTAAGTCTAAGAAGATTGGACCAACTGAAGTATTGGAACGTATAAAAGGCAGGGCCATCGTCTCTGTCGCCCAGCTGATATCAATACTTCTGATTTGTTTACATCAAATATCTTTCTCGTTATGTATCTGACGCCAACGGTTCTGATTCACAATTAAATCCTTCTCACATGGAAGTCCTGATGCAGCAACATCCTCCTTTCTGTAACCAAGCTAACAATCTAATATTTCAATATCAGTCCTCTAGCTTACAAGAATTGGTTCTGGTTTTCTCTTCTTGAATTTCCTTTGTATATTATTTTATGTTATCATTTTCCTAAAAGGGTTTGTCTAAAGGCAATGACTATATAAACAAAGCTAAGGCTCCTATGTTTTCTGGTCTTTGATAATTAATAAACAAGAGCTTTCTCTTATTACCTTGTGCGATTTAGTTTAACTCATCTAGCAAGAAGTTAGTCTCCAAGAAGCTATCCCAAGAGCTTTTGATTGATCAAAGAACATGTCTCTCACAATCTTCGACTACTTGATCGACTGTTCAACACATCCATACGCTGCACCAGATCCACCTCAGGTCGACATAAGATACGTTTTCTGGATCAACAATATCTAGTTGATCTGAGCTGTGTTGGCCGTATGCTATTGAGTAAGCCGTGTCCGATTGACCAAGTTGGGTTTGATCAGCAAAGCCATGTCTGTCCGAGATATCCAAACGAAATTACAGAAAATCATCTTAGTCAACAGTAGACTAAAGTGGTGGACTGGATGGGAAACGGTCAAACCCAAGGTGAAAAGTTGGCTCTCTAGTGGGCCGAGTCACTGGACCCTTAGTTTTGGGCTAAGCAAGATTTCCAGCTTGCCCTAAAGGATGAAAAAAATCATATAAAAGAAAGCTCATCTCAAGTGTAATGAAAACTATCTTTGGATCTTTCACTACAAGAAAACTAAGAAGTTACTATGAAATTTTACTAGGAAAATAACTCCTCGTAAATTTATTACGAAATTACTTCGAAATTACGAGGAAACTATTTTTCCTCGTAAGGTCCTCGTACAATTACGAGAACAATATTTCCTCGTAACACCGTAGTAATGTTACGAGGAAATTACGTGGCAGTAGTACATTTCCTTGTAAGCCCGTAGTAAGTTAGTTTCCTCGTAAAGTCCTAGTAAAGTGTTACTACGAAATTAAAAGGAACAGATTTGTTACTACGAAATTGGGAGGAACTGGATAGGAAATATGGAATTTAAATCAAAAACGTGTTTTGTACCTACATTTCCTAGCAATTTCCTAGTAAATGTTCAGATTCGAAAATTTCTATAAATACCACAATTGTGATTCATTTGAAACACACCAAAAAGTAATCAGCTATAAGCTTGATCAAACAAAAAAAAAATGTCCGGTCCGGGAAATATTTTTGAGTTGCAGAAGTGGATGTATTCACACAGAGATAATAACGGGAGAGTGACGAATGAATATCTCGTAGGGTTGGAGACGTTTATGCATCAAGCAGATTCTACACCACTCACGCAGGAAAGTGGTAAGATGTTATGTCCTTGTCGGAAATGTTGCAATACAAAATTAGGTCATCGTGAAAATGTTTGGAAGCATTTAATAAATAGAGGTTTCATGCCATATTATTATATTTGGTATCAACATGGAGAAGACGATGCTAGTTGCAGGAATGAAGGTAGCAGTAGTAATAGCAATTTTCAGGTTGAATCGGTTGATCATCTGCGTAATGAAAATAGCTATCATCACCAAGAGGAAGAAATGGTAGATTGTGATAGGGTTCATGATTCGGTAGGTATGCCTTTGTAACTCATGATGATGATGAAGTTGAAGAACCTAACTTAGATGCAAATTTTTTTTATGAAATGTTAGATGCTGCGAATGAGCCAATTTACAGTGGTTGTAGAGAAGGTCTGTCTAAATTGTCGTTGGCTGCTAGAATGATGAGTATTAAAACTGATCACAATCTACCTGAAAATTGTATGGATGCATGGGCAGACTTGTTTACCAGAAGACAATGTGTCTGCTGAATCTTATTATCAGATTCAGAAATTGGTATATAGTCTTGGGTTGCCCTCGGAGATGATAGACGTTTGCATCGACAACTGCATGATTTACTGGGGAGATGATGAGAAGTTAGAAGAATTTCGATTTTGTAAGAAGCCACGATTCAAACCGCAAGGTCGAGGGCGTAATAGGGTACCGTACCAAAGGATGTGGTACCTACCAATCACAGACAGATTGAAAAGATTGTACCAATCTGAGGAGACTGCTGGAGGGATGAGATGGCACGCCGAGCATACTCAGACGGATGGAGAGATGACTCATCCATCAGATGCAAGAGCCNCGTAATAGGGTACCGTACCAAAGGATGTGGTACCTACCAATCACAGACAGATTGAAAAGATTGTACCAATCTGAGGAGACTGCTGGAGGGATGAGATGGCACGCCGAGCATACTCAGACGGATGGAGAGATGACTCATCCATCAGATGCAAGAGCCTGGAAACATTTTAACAATGTACATCCACATTTCGCTAGCAATAACCGGAATGTGTATCTTGGATTATGCACTGATGGATTTAGTCCATTTGGAATGTCTGGGAGACAATATTCATTGTGGCCGGTCTTTCTTACACCGTATAACCTTCCACCGGAGATGTGCATGCGACGAGAGTTTCTATTCATGAGCATATTAATACCTAGTCCAAAACATCCAAAAAGATCTCTCGACATTTTCTACAACCACTGATAAAAGAGTTGAAAGATTTGTGGTCAACAAGGGTGAGGACATATGATTGTTCAACGAAAACAAACTTTACGATGCGAGCGATGCTTTTGTGGACCATAAGTAACTTTCTTGCATATGGTATGTTGCCTGGGTGGACTACACATGGGAGATTAGCTTGTCCATATTGTAATGGAATGACATATGCGTTTCAGTTGAAGCATGGTAGGAAGACTAGTTGGTTCGATTGTCACCGTCGATTTCTTCCCGTTTACCACCCATACCGAAGAAACAAGAAATTGTTCAGGCACAAAAGGGTTGTTAGAGACACTCCTCCTCCATATTTAACTGGAGAACAAATCGAAGCGCAAATCGATTACTACTGTGCTCTAGAAACAGCTCCTCGTGGTGGGAATTGGCATGTTCCCAGTAATATGCCTGATTCTTATGGTGTTCAGCACAATTGGCACAAAAGAGTATATTTTGGGAATTGCCATATTGGAAAGATCTTCTTTTGCGCTACAACCTCGATGTGATGCATATAGAGAAGAACTTTTTTAAAAACATCATGAACACTATATTGAATGTCCCAAGGAAGACGAAAGACAACGTAAAATCAAGGTTGGACTTACCCGATATCTGCTCAAGGAGTGAGCTACATATAAAAAGCAATGGACAAGTTCCAGTTCCAATATTCAGACTGTCATCAGAAAAAAGTCTGCGTTGTTCAACTGGGTGGCTTCAGAAGTGAAGTTCCCTGATGGGTATGTTTCAAATTTCTCAAGATGTGTTGAGAAATGGCAAAAGTTCTCCGGGATGAAGAGTCATGATTGTCATGTCTTTATGCAGCGACTACTTCCCTTTGTGTTTGCGGAGCTACTACCGGCAAAAGTACATGAAGCACTTTCAGGTAATTAATTAATATAATACGATGACATGATTAATTTATTTCTATCTATATATATACTAATGTGGATAATTTTTGTTTTCGTATATATATATATAAGGAATTGGAGCATTTTTTAGGGATCTGAGCACCCGCATTCTTAAAGTGGAAGTTGTCCAACAACTTCATGAAAACATCCCTTTCTTAATCTGCAACTTGGAGAAAATATTCCCGCCTACTTTTTTCGACGTCATGGAACACCTAGTTGTCCACCTCTCGTATGAGGCATTACTTCGTGGACCCGTGCATTATGGATGGATGTATCAGTATGAAAGGGCCATGCAAACTTTGAAAGGAAAAGCCAAAACCTAGCAAGAGTTGAAGGTTCTATTGTTGCGGGAAGTTTGACGGAAGAAACATTACATTTTACTTCGTACTACTTTGCACCGAAAGTACGTACAATGAAACGAGCTCCAAGAAGATATGATGATGGTAGTGTCGTGTCGACATATATGGAAGACGATGTTCCAGACATCTTTTGTCAAATTGGGCGATTGGGTGGGAAATTGAAAGAGGTTTGGTGGTCGAGTGATGAAGACGTCCATAGTGCACACCTTTATATTCTTCTTAATTGCGAGCATCCATTGATTGGTTATTTTGAAAGGTAAATATATAAACATATACACTTATATATATTTTTCAATATTAAATATATAACATAACATATATGATTTTACAGCCAATTTGAGACTCAAGTCGAGGAAGCAATACCTGGTATATCGACAACTGAGTTAGACAAAATAAAAGATCAACACTTTATCAAGTGGTTGAGGAAACATGTATTTATTTATCCCGTCCGTAGGGCGGGCCAATTCTAGTATACAATATAAAAATACTAATCAACTAACTAAAACAATGAAAGCTTACAAACTTTTAACAGTTAGAGAAAATACATATCAAGATTACAATGAATATACTATGTAAGAGATCTACTAAATTTTTTATTTAAAGTAGCAACTAAAAATTCAATTTTCAATTTATGTAATAAGTCTCAAAAGATCTTACAAATCTTCGTGTAAAACTAAAAAACAAGCAAACATTATTTTTCTTACCATAAATTAATATAATATACTTTCAGAAAGTAAAAACGTATCTATTGAAATACATTATACATTCATATAAAATTCACTACTATTAATTTTAGTTAATTATACCAAATAGAAGATAAATCTAATACTCTAACTTCTTTATGTTATATATCATATACAAAATATTACTTAATATCAGTTAAAATTAGTTATACTTCTTTTCATTTTTCTATTATCTAACGATAATTATTTAGTATTAGTTATGTTCATCAAAATATTTATTGTGATTAAATATATGTATAAATATTATACTACATATATATATATATATATAATGAATTAACTAAAGTTATTCCGAATATGTATCTGCACATAGTAAATATATAACAATCGCACATTCATTGTTAAACTTTGCTAAATAAAATGAAGAGAAAATTACTAGAATGATACACAAAACCTTGTATATGACTAGAATAGTATATATTTTCTAAAAATTACTAGAATGTTTTTAGACTCCTAGTAAATTACAATAAACACCCTTGTTTAATTTTGTTACTATTGATACAAATTTTAATTATTAAATCCACATCATAATTTTAATTATAGAATAACTTAACGGCTGTAAGTAGGGAAGAAGAGGCTGCGTTAAAGAAGCAGGAGGCGGCTGAAAAAAGGAGAAAAAAAGTGGCTGAGACAAGGCAACGGAAGGCTGACGAAAAGAAGGCGGTTGAGTTGAAGAAGAAAAAAATGGCTGAGTTACAAAATCCGGTCGCAAAAAGGACGCGTCGCGGTTTAGCAACAGTACCTCAGCCGAAGCAGATTCAAGCCAACAGTGAGCTTGCGGATATTACTGACGAATTTCTCGCAACACGAGACGAAGTGCTTCCGGAGTCTGATGAGGATGAAGAGGATAGGATCAGATCCGAA
>CAKOAT010057155.1:108276-123888 GCA_932364175.1 Eruca vesicaria subsp. sativa | reverse complement strand
GAAATATGTTGTATTTCCCTTAAAAATCGCTGCCGCAGGAACAGGCGCTTCAGGCTGCTCCGCTCACTCGGGAACAGTTTGCAGACTGTTCCGCGTGAAAATTCCCAAATTGCACTCTTTTTCTCCAACTGGTCCATCTTCCATCCGAAGCAACTCCATACCTGTAATGACTTAGAAAGGACTAAAAAGACTCGATAAAAACTTAAAAACACTTTAGAAAACATTGTTAGAATATGCTAAAAACATCATATATCAATATCTTTAAGGATAGCAACCTCTAAAAAATGCCTATTAGAGGAAGAAATTCACAGCAGTACTTTCCAAATCTAAAATCACAAATACCAATTTTTAAAATAAACGGTTCTAGTTCGAATGAAAAACATTATCCTTTTACTACATAAGAGAAAGACTAAACCGGAATCTCGAAATTTTAGTCGATAATACATGAACATAAAAAATGGCTATCTCACTACCCATTGTATTACACAAGTGTTTTTTAAAAACGTTGTGTTCACCTCTATCTATTAACGACAGTGTGTACTAAAAATGTTTTCTTCATATTAATGGCTAACACGTATTGAAACATTTTTTCAATATATAACGTATATATAGCGAAAGCTTACCATTGGCTAAGGTATTAAAATACTAAACTATTAACAAAACCTTTTAGCCGGATATATTAAACATACCAATATCAGAAGCAATATTTACCGGTTGTTGGTGTTTCTTGTTGGTTATTTATAAATATTACCGGTTTTTTGGACACTTCTACATATGGAGTTCGTCAGTACTATTAAGGAAACATGGGTTGTGCACAATGCTGTATAACAACCTCTGAAGTTATGATGTTCCACCTCAATTATTGATAGATATCTTTAAGGATAGCAACCTCTAAAAAACGCCTATTAGAGGAAGAAATTCACAGCAGTACTTTCCAAATCTAAAATCACAAATACCAATTTTTCAAATAAATGGTTCTAGTTGGAATCAAAAACATTATCCTTTAATACATAAGAGAAAGACTAAACCGGATTCTCGAAATTTTAGCCGATAATACATGAACATAAAAACTGGCTATCTCACTACCCATTTTCACCAACACCTACTCCAGTCCACTCAACTCATAAGCTGTTACAGCTGCGGCCCTTGCCTCTTCAGCAACAACATCTGGACTAATGCCCCAGCATGCTTCAATGTCGTGCACCGCATGTGTTCCCATTTGCACCACGGCCATCATACCAGTATCATTGATATGTATGTTTTGTGTAAGCCCTTGCACACGCTCAGCTGCCATCCTATCCATGTTTCCGCCTCCTGCATCATGTAAGCACTGTTTCAGAAGATACAAAAACATTTCGCATAGTGGGTTTAGCTCTGATATGACGTAAGTTTCACTGCAGTGGGAGACGTTGCTATCGAGAACCAACACTTTCCACCTAGCACAATCTATAACTAATCCAACCAAATTTTTCTTCCCCATGTTGAACAGTATGTAGTATCTCATGGAATCTGGCTCACCACCTATCTTACATCCTAGAGAGTCTACCATTGTTTTTGGGAACACAAACTCCATCCTATTGCTTGCAGCTGAGAACCTTTGGTGATTCCTGGAAATTGAAGACATGAAACGACTGTCGAGGACTTTTCCCCACGTGTCTGCATTGCCCTTTTCAATTTTCGTTTGTACTGTCCTTAGCAAGTGCATCATTATATCAACCACCTGCATTTCAACATCTATTAACGTGTATGGCTTTATATGCTTTAAAAATTGAAGGCACATATCGAATTTGGTAGGTTACATACCCTTGCTGGTTGCACCCTCTTCCGGTCTATTATGTCAATTAGGTCCTTTGCTGACACCGCAATTCTAAAGACATTGATAATGCTACTTATTAGGAGAAGTTAGTTTATGTGGTCACCTGTTTGTAAGAACAATATAGAATAAAACCCAATAAATTAAAAATAACTTACAAATGCTTTTTAGGTTTATTCTCAAGATCTTCAAATTTCCTTAGGGTTAATGCCTCATCTCCGGTGGCAAACACGCGTTTCTGGTATTCTCTTGCCCGAGTTACAAGTATAGGATTACAGTGATAGTCGGTTAGCAACACCGGTGGAATAGTCCTCTGCCTTTTGCTTTTCCGGCAAAACATGTTCATTCCAGCATTATCATCGACGATGGTCGTCAAATGGTTTGATGTTTCATCAGCTGCGACATGCACATCTTCACCTTGAGTGGTGTTTTCTTGAGTCAGTCCTAACGAAAACGATGGAACTTCCGCTTCTTCTCGCGTTGTCACCGGTCCGTTTTCCTGCATTTTTATGTATGTGTTAAGATTGTATATGTATATGTTAGATACAAGTGAACAACAGGGTGTTTATCCGCAATATGTACCTTTTCTGTTATCCTTGTAATGCTGATGTCAATCTTCTTGTTTCCAGCCGCGACAGATTGAATGTTATGGAAACTATCCTCCACCTGGTTAACCATTCCTTGATTTTCATCGCCAAAGTCTTGGGTGTTCAAGCCATTCTACGGATTTATTTATTAATATGAGAAGTGTAGAAGTTATTAACGTATCTATTTTATGCAATACTTTTTACTCTGCACACATTGTTAACATTTAGATATCGGATGATATTTACCATTTGGGGAACGGTATAATAATTGTTCTGCGCCATTACCCTTCCTTCATTTTTCCTACTTTCGCTATTGTCCTCTTTATCCCCGACCACCTTATTGACGTTTACAATCTCATCCAAATTCAAATTCCATCACATTTTCAGCCAAATAATTGTATTTAACTTCGTAAAATACCTCAATTCTATCTCCCTTTTCCATAACCTGCTCTCCTTCTCCTTCCACATCATGTCGTTCAATCCAACATTACGCAACACATTACTATTTCCAATCTCTGCATTGTTTTCAAATGTTCTTTGTGCTAACGGTACCTTTGTCTGACATATGTCATATCTTCGTTTGCTTGTTTGGCTATGAGCTGAATTTGATACTCCTCCACTTGCTCCCTTCGTTTCAGGTGTCATTCCTGCACTCTGGCCCTTCAATTGTTGCTCATGGAAATCCTCTGAAACGGCAAGATAAGGACAAATCCAGTTATCAATTGAAATTACTTTATTTTACATAATAATCCGGTACTTTTATTAAGTGACTTACGCAGCCTGGTCTTGCCGTTTTTGGTGGGGTTGAATAGTGGCTTATGTTCTCTATTACGTCTCTTATACTGGCCTCGTGCTCACTCTCTTCATCACCAGCGTCATTTCGAGTTTCTTTTCCTCGGGTCAAATCTAACTCAGCGGCTTCTCGTTGCTTTGCTACTTCTTCAGAAATCGCTGTCGTTAAGTTCTCCAGCAAACTTTTCCTCAATGCTTCATACTTCTCCTCAAATGTGCATTTCATGGTTTCCTGCAACTTCACGCACATCGACTTCACCTGATCCATGGTTAGCACGACCTCCTCTACTTTACTCTCCAGTGAAAGGACTCTCTTTTGGATCTTCTCGATAACATTGCCGTCGGCATTAGAATTTTCTCCTATCCTGGAATCTGCGGCATTCTTTCTAGGTTTCCTCTCCTTTCCCTTACCCTTTCTATCGTCTTTCATCTTCTCAACATCAACTTTACTTGAACCACCCTTGAACATACCCGTTGTGAAGTTATGCCCTTTATCTATTAGACTCTCGAGGTAGTCTACTTTCTTGTCTTCTATCTCATCCCTCCAAGTTAGCGTTGTTTCATCAATTGGGTGCTTTGGATCGTGATCTATGATGCATTTAACAAAAACCTGCAAGATAAGGTCTCATCCGATTAATTTCAGCTAAAACAACAAGACAAAGTTATGTTACATTATGATTATCTCTTTCTTACATGCTCCTTCTTGTCTATATTTCTCGCATGGCTTAGGTTTAATATATGTTTCTTACTAGATCGCCCAGTATCGTCGTCTATGTTGTCATCGCTGTCAGATTCGGAAGATGAACAACTCTCTTGCACTACTTCCGTGAGTGAAGGGACAGCCTCAACCAATACTAGTTGTATTGCTAGTGCAAAACCTTTAATTAATCACAATTGTATTTTGTGAGAGACTTACCTCGTCTCTTTCTTTGATGCTTCCCATCAACATTTCGAATGCCACTCGGCCCCACGGGTATTGGAAAAACTCATCTAAATCTTCTATTGCCTCTGCATGTTCTTTTGAGATTTTCATCTTCAGATTCGTTGGGAGGAGGATTGCCGACAATATTTCTAGGCATGCATACTTCACTCGAATCTCCTTGTCTTTAACCGTCCTTTTTTTAAGCATCTTCACAACAGAAGCAACTGTTACGACATCTATTTTTCCAAATAAATCAGGCCAGTAAGGTTTCTCTGAAAGTGTTGCCTTCAATTTCATTCTTGACTTCGGAGGATAATTGCAACACGGTAGACTTGTCACGATTGCGAACTCACGCAATGAAAAACGAATAGGGTGCCCTGCAAATCTAAACCAAACTTCGTATTTTTTGCTAACCTTCAGTTGCCGGGACATGACATATCGTGCAAACCTGCCTGAAAATAATGGCTTCTCCGCAATTTCCAACATCTTCCCAAATGAAGACTTCTGGATTATGCACTTCTTGTCTGAGTCGAGACGATTAAGAATCCGTCTTAGTGCTCTAGAAGACTGGTAGGTAAGTACTCGAATCCCGACTGGTTCCTCACCGGTTGCAAACATCATATGCGGGACCATAGAATCGTTAACCGGTGACGGCGTGTTTTCTTCATTATCACCTGATTCCGTCCTCATCATAAGATGCTGGAGTTAGAAGAAGACGCGTCTTTCGGTGTTCCAGATCTGAAAATAAGAGAGAGAATTTGGATGTGAAGAAATTATGTTTTTTGACTACTAAATGAAAAGCCTTTGAATTTGAATTCTGTAAACTTCTGTACACTCTGAAGCTATAGCATATGCCACCTTCCTATTCTAACATTTGCATACGAAATCCATATGAGTAAGTAGGGGCATCCAGGTCAAAACACCACTCCTGTTTCTTGCACTCAATATACATTACTACTTACCTAATTATCTTCTTCTATGTTATACACCTAAATAGCTCAATAATAAACAAATCAACTTGGACTTGTCTTTCTCTCGAGATTCTGTTTTTTTTCTTAAAAACTGTCGGAATATTCTCTTATTTTTTAAAAAAGTGCATTTTGAACAAAATACAAAGTGAATTAAATTACTTGTTTCTCACGGCCCAACTAATAATGGAAAGTTACATTGAATTCGAATTATTATCATCTTCTCCAAGTCTCAACGTTGGTTCTCTCTTTAAACTCCGTGATCGTTCTAATTTACATCTTTTATATACTACACACGAGAGTCCTCTACCCAATTGCAGATACATGTAATATGAAGATCCTTTGATGCCAACCACCTGTTTGATGAAATTCCCCATCTAAAAAAAACAGCGAGAAAAGCTCTTCGTCTCTCACTCTCTTACCTCTTTTGATTTGTATAAATCGTCTCAACTCCTACAAAAATGGTTCCCTTTTATTGGATTGACGGTTTATTAATTCTTCTTCTCCATTCAAAGTAGTCTCTGTCGAGAGAGAGTTTTGTCTTGTTTGATCGTGGTCGTTATGTCTGGTCCGAAGATCGTCAATGGTTCTGATGGTTATATACTACAGGATGTTCCTCATCTCATTGATTATCTCCCTGATCTTCCTGTACGTTGATCTCTCACTCTTCCCTGATTTAAACTGATTAAAAGAAGGAATCTTATGTTTGTTCTGTTCAATGGTTTGCTCCAATCAAATGGTAGATAATTCATAGTTTTAACTATGTTTATTTTTTCTCCCTGTTTTATGATTTCTTTCAGACGTATCCCAACCCACTACAAGACAATCCAGCTTACTCAGTGGTGAAGTATGTATTTTTTAACCGTTTTCATTACTATAATGGTTCATAATTTTGGTTTTGTTTTCATGTTGTTTTTTTCAACAGGCAATACTTTGTTGATGCAGACGATAGTGTTCCTGAGAAGGTAATATCATCATCAAGAACAATCCTTCTTTACCCTGAACTGTTTGAAGAATTGTGTTTTTTTTATTTTGTTCATCGTTATTCAGGTTGTAGTCCACAAGGATGGTCCAAGAGGAATCCATTTCAGACGCGCTGGTCCACGCCAAAAGGTTTACTTTGACTCCGATGAAGTCCATGCTTGCATTGTCACATGTGGTGGTCTCTGTCCCGGTCTCAATACCGTTATTAGAGAGATCGTGAGCAGCTTATCATGCATGTACGGTGCAAACAGAATCCTTGGAATAGATGTAAGCTTTATGATTCTTACATAATATTAATCCATTCTTGGCTATTGTCCTTATAAAATCTCATATGTACAGGGTGGATACAGGGGATTCTATGCCAAGAACACTATCCCCTTAAACTCTAAAGTTGTCAACGTCATCCATAAACGAGGAGGAACAATCCTCGGAACCTCACGAGGTGGACATGATACCACAAAGATTGTTGATAGCATCCAAGATCGAGGAATCAATCAGGTGTATATTATTGGTGGAGATGGAACTCAGAGAGGAGCTTCAGCAATATATGAGGTAATACCCTTTTGATATTTCAGAACATTAGTTGCAAGTTTTAACAATCAAACAGCTGAACTTAGATTGTATTAAAACCATGTAGGAGATTAGAAGGCGTGGACTTAAAGTTGCTGTGGTTGGAATCCCGAAAACAATTGATAACGATATTCCAGTAATAGATAGATCTTTTGGGTTTGATACTGCTGTGGAGGAAGCTCAGAGAGCTATCAACGCAGCACATGTTGAAGCCGAGAGTAATGAGAATGGTATCGGTTTTGTTAAGCTCATGGGTCGTTACAGTGGTAAGTTTTTCTCTTAACATTAACAGTTAAGAAAAACCTTTGAGCTGTTACTGATTATTAAAAGGCTAAACCAGGATTCATAGCGATGTATGCTACATTAGCCAGCAGAGATGTGGATTGCTGCTTGATTCCAGAGTCACCGTTTTACCTTAAAGGAGAAGGTGGACTCTTGGAGTTCATAGAGAGACGGCTTAAGGAGTATGGTCACATGGTGATTGTTCTTGCTGAAGGAGCGGGACAAGAGTTGATGTCCAAAAGCATGGAATCTAACACTGACGCGTCTGGTAACAAGCTTCTTAAAGATGTTGGCTTGTGGCTATCACAAAACATCAAGGTAAGTAAATAAAGAGACTGTAACTTTCTCTTACACCATTGCACAAAAACTCATTGTAATGTTTTTACTTTATGTGATAGGATCATTTTAAGAAGATTAAGATGGTGATGAATCTCAAATACATAGGTAACAAAAATCATAATCCTTTCAACTATATTTGGATTTATGTTTCTTTTAATCTCATTTCTCGGTTTTAGATCCAACATACATGATAAGGGCTGTTCCAAGCAATGCATCAGACAATGTTTACTGTACACTTCTTGCTCAAAGCGCGGTTCATGGTGCAATGGCTGGTTACACTGGCTTCACTAGTGGTCTTGTCAATGGAAGACAGACATACATTCCTTTCTATGTAAGTTACTGACACTAATCAGATGACAGAGACTGGTTTTACGGGATTGTTCTTGATTTGATATTTTTCTTCATGTTGCAGAGAATAACAGAGAAACATAACCATGTGGTGATTACTGATAGAATGTGGGCAAGGCTTTTGTCTTCTACGAATCAGCCGAGTTTCTTGGGGCCAAAGGATATAGCTGAGGAGAAGAAAGAGACAACGGAGAAGCTTCCTACTGACGGTGAAAAATGTGACGGAGGTATCGATATTCCTCCGGTGACTAAAGAGATCAGTAAGTGAAACTAAAAGAAAAAGCTTTCAGGCATGTATATATTCAGTGCTTTTTGGAAACGTAAGTGAAATAATTGTTTGTTCTGACGGTTTTGCTCTTCTGTTGACAAACAGAATGTTTTAGTTTCTTTTAAGATGCTTAATTTTGTAACATCTTTTTGCCTCCTAAGTAATCTTTGTGTGTGTGTGTGTGTGTGTGTGATGAACAATACAATTGTTACTACCTATTATTACAAGAAAAGAAAAGCTTACCCTATATACCCATAGGAAATTAAAAGATGATAATAAGTAGGTTATGACCATCGACAGAAAAGAGATGAGACGGTTCCTATGACGCAGTCAATAGCTGATCTGACGCGGTAAAAATGCTTGAGTTCATTTTGCTTGGTAATTTGGTAACATGCGACCCAACTATCACTGGCATTAGTCTTAATCTTAACACATTTCAAATTTAGTTAAGTGTGGTAACAACTCTGTAAAATGTGTTTTCATTAAGGGTGACACTGCGGTTATTTTATCGGTTTGGTTTGGTTAATTTAATTTTAAAATTTATCTAACCAAAGTAAACGATAATTAGTTTGGATCAATTTCGGTTTGGTTTGTATTCAGTTTGATGTGTGTTTCGGTTCAGTTTAATCGGATTCTCTTAGTTTGATTTTTTAAGAGAAATATGTTTAAAAATATAGGGCCATGTTATAATGACTATAAAAAATTAAACTATGTAAACTAAATCTAATATAAAGTTGAAATAAAATCTTTTAAAAAACACAAAAAATTATAAGAACATAATAAAATTAAAATTAACTAAAATAAATAAAAATGAAAAAAAATTATGTAAACTAAATCTAATATAAAACTGAAAAAAATCTTTTAAAATCACAATAAATTTATAAGCACACAATCAAATCAAAGTTAACTAAAGTAAATAAAATATTACAAAAATCCACCATCGTTAATAAAGTTGATAGTAACTTTTGTGTTAAGATTTTAATATATTGTGTATTACTAATAGGTTTAATTTAAATAATAACAAAAATACATTGGTTTCTCGGTTTAGTTTAATTCGGGTTGGTTTGGATAAAATCTTAAACTAAACTATTTGATAATAGAATTTGGTTTGGTTTAGATCAGTTTCGGTTTGGTTTGATTTGGTTTGGTTCAGTTCGGTTTGATTTTTTGCCTATCCCTAGTTTTGATTAGGCCGGTCGCGGATTAGCTGATAAGGCAGATTAAAAAAAATGTTTGGAGGACAAACTTGATGATGATGGTGGCTTGTATTTGACCATGTTTCTTATGATAATGTATGTTTCTTAAACTCTAGAAGCAAACACTCAAGTCAAACGAAAAAAACTATAGAGTTTCATCTCGAAACTTTTTAAAACAAAATGATAATATTAATTTTTATTCATAATAATAACGGCGGGATACAAAAATATTATTTTTGTATCAACATTAGCTACTGACAATGCAATAGTAAGAGAACTTTATTAAACTGGGCAGTAATGCTTTCTAGAGCTTAAACGGCTACTAATCAGACACCATTTTATCTTCTTCTGTGTAGACTTCTTGGACGCCTTATTGCTGTTTCACCACCTCAGATTCTCCGGGAAATACTGAAAATCCAAACTAAGATATTGAATTTGACAATAAAAAATGGCAATATACTAATAATATCACTACGGTGGAAAGTATTATAGTTTCAAAAAAAATTAAAGAAAATTATCGTATTAATTCTTCATCTTCAGACGAGATGAAAGTAAAGTTCCTCACCTTCTTGATTAAAGACATGTAGTATGGCTTAACCTGCTCGACATCGACGTGTACTTTGCTCTTACTGTATAAGTCGTACTTGCTGTATTATAAACACAACTTATATTTACAATCGGATCATTGGAATCATATTTGTTCGATTATAAGCTATATTTTTGGTTTATAAAACAAGTTACTTGAAAACATGGAGCCATTTGAGATTATCCTTGTCTTCCTCGTTCATAAGGTGAGTGTAACCTCCAGCCTTGTGCAATGCTACATATATAACAGCTCATTAATAAACCAATATGTTACTAATTGAGTGTTTAGTTTGTTAACTGTCTTCGCAATATATTAATTATGCTTACGGTAAAAAGAATGGTATCGGATGATGAACAATCCCGCGGATGGCAAAGTGCTCTCGTTCTCTTTGGCCACCTATATGAACATATAATCAACCATTTTATAAAACATTTAACTTGGAAACTAATTATAATACTTAACAAATTACAGTAGGAAGCTAAAATATTACCAGATACATGTAATCATCATGCCCCCATGACATGAAAACATTTTCTAGTCCACATCCTTCAGAATAAATCCCAGTTTTGGTATTGTAATTTGGATTGTTAAAATCAAGGTTTTCCATAAAATACTGAAAATATAAGAGGTTAAAAAACTAATTAAAAAAGAGTAAAGGAAAATAAGAACTGTTAAATTATAGTCAACTGTTTAGTAATATTAAAATTTTGAAACTGTAGATGCTGATATGTTTTTTATGTACCTTGTGGTGTATGTTAGATTCGTCAAATGCACACCCAACAGGAAATGTGTCACCTACAAGTTTTGATATGGGATTCATATGTTACTAAAAGCTGCAAGTTGGATAATGGTCAATCATGAAAACTTAATTATTTAATTATATTCCTTTTAATTAGATACCACAAACAGTTACACTTACCAACGACAGCCCACTGGGCAAGCCCTCCAAACTGTGGAAGAGTAAGAACCTTACCAAGATCTGGAGATACATTACAATGTTAACATTTTAAGGATTAATAGGGCTTGTTCCATGCGTCCGCACGAGATTAGTTTTTATGTTTTTATAAATTATTTAATAACAGTTTTGAACATATAGATGTATGTTATTAAGGTAAATTTTAGGTGTCCATGAATCTATCCAGATCCGAAATAATTTGATTCCTATACAAAAATTTATAATATCAAAAACATAATTTTAAAATAAAAAAACGATACCCGAAAACAGATATGTATCTGAATACACATGTTTAAACTAATTATGTAAACAAAAAATATTTTTTTGTTAACTGGTTTAAATTCTTGTACTAGTGGAATAATTTAATTCAAACATGTTAAATTATTATGATTAACACATAAAATAAATGGCGTCAAACTATTATGATAAATACAACTAATGAAGTAGTTTGAAAAAGTAAAACAAAAAATGTGTTTTTGTGCTTTTATAATAAATCCTATCAAGTTATTTGGAAAAATAATTAAGATAAATGCATATAAAGAAATAAATGATATAATAAATTTGTAGAAAATAAGATTGTTATATTTTTCACTTCAAATTTAATAATATATATATATATATATATGAAAATTCTGATTTGTAAGTTGTAACTATAGGCTATAGCCATAAGCATAATACTTTACCATACTTCAGTATTAATTACCATGGATAAGGGCAGTAAGATGAAGCCAATCTTCTTTAGGATAGTCTTTACGAATTGCTTCTGCGGATTGAAGCAAATGTTGAATTTGTGGTTCATCAAGATCAGGATCACTCTCGTCCACCACTTCGTTAAGAAGTTCACAACATTCCCAAATGTTCATCACCATCTTGTCCAGTTTTCCATACTCGAGTCTCATTTTCTTTACCTGCAAAAAAACATGATATCCGTATTTTTAAGTATTAAACATACAATTCTCATCAGTAGACAGTAGTTTACAAGTCCCTTTATATGTAGCGTACATGCATATACATTAAGTAACCCCACAAAAGAAAAGAATAGCTAATAAACCTTAAAATATAATAGTAATATAAATAGATCTTACAAAGTCTAAAGTTTGGTTAGTGTGTTGTGTTTTGTAGAACTCCTCAACGCTCTTCTGCCTCTCGTTGTGCGCATCCGCGTAGTCCCTACAACAATTTACATTGATGAAACTTTCTTCTTTTTTTTTTTTTTGAAAAAATGTTTGAATGATACAGTAAAAACAAAACCTGAACTGTCGACCAAATGCGTTCACCTCAGGTGCTAAAAACACATCACCGTCCGATGATGTCTTCGACGTTGGAATTCTGTTGTCCAATTGTAACTCTTCGGTCTTCTTTTGTATCCTAAAATCTTCATGCACTGGTTTAAAAAAAAAAAGATAAAGTAAAAACATTAATTTGTTTCTCTACTTTTGTTAATGATTTTTTTAAAACGTAAGTTTTTAAGTGAAGGAATGTAGATATGTATACCAAAAACAGGGTTTTCGACAGGGATAATCATCTTCAACAAAATAAATTAAGGAGTAAAGACGAATTAAAATCTAAAAATTTGAGAGAGAATTAATGTCTAGGTAGAGGTGTGATTTGATGGAAACGCAGAAGACTATTTGTAATGGTGATGGATTCTGAGGGAATAAGTACTTTCCTCTATATTTAGAGAGAAATCCAAGTCATTTGACCACTAATTATTTAGCAAGTAGCAACCAAGATTTATCCGCCCCTCAAAAGGATAAAATCCATAAATAATCTTTGACATATAAAATCTGGCCAACACAAATATGACATGCCAAAACAAAATACTTTGTTAACATTTATATCAAATCAAACCATTATGATATTAATACGTTAAGATGATTTGTCCATCAAATAAAATATACCCTACTTTATTATATGGCAAAATCGTAATTTACAAAATATGAATAATGAACTGAAATCAATATTTGGACATATTTTTATCCTCTTCCTTATAAACTTTGGCAATGTGTCATGTTCAGATTATGTTGACATATACATTTAGCATACACACACCCATATTTTTTTTCTAACTTAGTTAAGAAGAATATTCCATCATATTCTTAGTTTTTACTTTGGGGTTTTTGCCAAAACTAACTCACAACTTGGTTTTAACCCCAATATTAGACCCCAACTTGAATCAAATGCAAATCTAACCTAAAAGGGCTATGAAATTACAATATAGTCCTCTGTGACCAAACAAAAAAAACAGAAGACATTTTTACGAATATAACCCCAGTAAATTGTCTGAGTCGGGCAGAGTTACTTTTCAGTCGTCTCGACGACTGAAATGTTAGTCGTCTGGACGATTGAATCTTAAAAATAATTTATAAATTCTGTAAAAAATATTTTCATGAGTGAAAAATTAAAAACATGTAATTATAAACATTTATAAGTGATATAAATTAAGAAATGATAAAATTGATTTGTTTTCAGCAGAGATGAGTGGAAGTAGTGAATCATGATATTCTTTGGTTTAAGGGTTTGGCAAACATATGTTGTAGTATTGTATGTAATCTTAGGGTTAGATTTTGAAAAGATGAAATGTTTTTTTGAAAAAATTAATTTGACCTCTATGTGTTTATTTCTGTGTATAGTAAACATTTTTCTTCAAATTAAATTACAAAGCTTCACAAATATTAGAGAATAAAGTTTAGGGGTTATGTTTAGGGATTAGACGACTGAAATTTCAGTCGTCTGCTTTAAATTATTTCCCAGACGACTGAAATTTCAGTCGTCTGCTTTAAATTATTTCCCAGACGACTAAGCTTTAAATTATTTCCCAGACGACTGAAATTTCAGTCGTCTAATTGTACCGAACCGTTAATTTTAACATTTTACGTTTTAACCTAACCGGATTTTTACCGGACATATAAAAGCTATTTTTTTCACTTTTCACAATTTTCCGAAACCCTAGCGCCGTTTCTCTCCAAGGACGATTGTAAAGGCGATTTCGACGAATCTCTCCGATTTCGACGAATCTCTCCGATTTCGCCGACGAATCTCTCCGTTTTCGCCGGTAATCTCTCTGATTTCGACGAATCTTGTTTTTCTTTCATGGCTTAGAGTATTTTCGTAGTTTAAACTGAACATCCCCTTCCTTTTTTTTCAGATCTGAAATCTCGTAGCCCTTTCCTTCGCCGCCGGTATGTTATATCTTATGTTTTAAGGCGTTTAGCCGCCGGAAGACCCTAAAAAATTTAGTCTTGACTCTTCTTTTCCCTTCGATATGCAGATCTGTAACCGCTAGGGACAACTCTTCTTTTCACATCTTCTCCGTCTAAATCTTCTCCGACTGTAAGTCTTCATAGTAGTCTTCTCACTTCCTGGAAGCCTTCTACGAAGTCTTACTCTCTGGACGACTTACATGTAAGTCGTCCAGAGAGTAAGACTCTGTAGAAGACTTCCTGGAAGTCGTCTGAGTAGTCTTCTCACTTCCTTGAAGTCGTCTGCTAGTCTTCTATAGTATTTAGAATAGTGCGCTTCCTTTGTGGTTGAGATGGTTGTTTGTGATTGTTTGCAGGCCTTAAAATGGATATATCAGAACTGCCGCCGAGGTTGTTTACATTAGGAGAAGAGCCCCCTGCTCTGAGGAGCATTTCGTATCATTCTGATGACAAGAAGTTGTTTGAAGCTCTATCTGCAAATCTCAGACCTGATGAATATGATGAACTGAAAGCGTCAAAGTTGGGAATATTCATCAAGTTCAAGGAGCTTGGCTTTGTTTGGACTTCAAGGCTTGTACATTTTATGCNGCTGGGATACCTTGCCATCTACGCAGGATACATTGAAGCCAGAAAGTTCTCTTCTCCTACACGGGCTAGTCTTGCAAGGCTAGTCATGGACTTGGAAAGATTTGAGAATTACCCATGGGGAAGAGTGGCGTTCAAGGTTCTAATGGATTCTTTGAAGGCAAAAGACTTGACGCAAACAGGTTACACCGTTGATGGGTTTATACAGGTTCTCCAGGTGTGGGCGTACGAAGCTATGCCAGAATTGGGTGCCAGTTATGGCTTTCCTGTGTCAAGCAGACCGTCTATACCGTTGCTTGCTTACAAGGGTGGCCTAGGACAACGCAGATGTTTCAAGGACGCCATCTGCAGACAGGTACTTAACTTCACTCCCGGACGACTTTCAGACGACTTAAAGTTAAGTCGTCTGAAAGTCGTCCAGAAAAAGACTTCACAGACGACTTAAAGTTAAGTCGTCTGAAAGTCGTCCAGAAAAAGACTTCACAGACGACTTAAGGTTAAGTCGTCTGAAAGTCGTCCAACAATCACTCCCGGACGACTTTCAGAGACTTAAAGTTAAGTCGTCTGAGTCTAAGTCGTCTGAAAATCGTGTGTTTCAATAAAAAATTGATATTTCAGTTTTTTCGCAGACGACTGAAATTTCAGTCGTCCTAAAAAGTCAAAATTCTGAAATTTTTTAGTCAAATGCAAAACTAACATACGACGACTGAAATATCAGTCGTCTAGATTCTTAAGATATTTTTTTGTAGCCAAAATAAAGCAGACGACTGAAATTTTAGTCGTCTCTGGAAACAAATTGCAAAGTCAATTGCAAATATAACTTCTGCGTTGACTGGACGAAAGCAGACGACTGAAATTTCAGTCGTCTGGACGAACAGATCGCAAAAAATAACTCGATTTCATACCTTCAATTGGTGAGAGCACTTTCTTTGACTATATGAACCCTAGAAAATGTAGAATCAAGCACTCATGAGCTCAAACAAAGGTAATCCACCTTGAATCTTTAATTTCTTTGACTATATGAACCCTAAAAAATGTAGAATCAAAATCTTGGGTTTTTTTAACTCATTGTGGAGAGAAAGTGAGAGATATGTGTTGTAATGTGTTGTTTAGTTCATGAGAATAGAGAAAGAAGAAGGGTAAATGGAATTTGGAGGCATTAAGAGCTTCAAAATTGGTTGTTCATGGTTGTTGGAGTATTGATGACAATGGCA
>CAKOAT010057155.1:70417-108167 GCA_932364175.1 Eruca vesicaria subsp. sativa | reverse complement strand
AGGGTAAATGGAATTTGGAGGCATTAAGAGCTTCAAAATTGGTTGTTCATGGTTGTTGGAGTATTGATGACAATGGCAATCTTGTAATTACTTGAAGATGATGAGGGTGAGAGAGTAAATATGTTATTTTCGAAAAAAAAAAAATTGATGGCATTTTCGTGAATTATATGAACTTGTGGGGTGAATTGGGCAAAATAAAATTCCAAAAAAAAAGAGGTTAGTTTTGTGGTTGACTTCAAGTTTCAGGTCAATTCTGCAAAAAGTCCTTTTACTTTTCTAAATATTTTAATAATTAATGTATTTAGTTATTAATTTTTTTAAAGGATTTAATTTATTTTAATTTTGTTTGTAGTGTCCTCTCTATTGGAGCATATGCTGTATGCATACCGTATATTATTAGCAAAAGAAAAAAAAATCAGTTAGGAAGTTCATTGTGCTTAATTTTTTTTATCATAAATGAAGTTATGTTTCTTATCAATTTTTATTAAGGATCTCAAAGTGTCCACGTTAGTATTTTGTGGATCATGTGCCTTTAATTTTTAAATACTTATAAACATTTTAGCCGATTAGTACAAGACATCTAATTAAGTTTACAAGCATGTGGGTTCAAATCACGTAGCTGTTATGTATTTTAGTTTTTTTCGTTTATGTTATTATCATATGAGCTTTTTGATTTTAATATTTTTAAGAGCATTCATAACAGGGATTCTTAAGGGAGATTTCTTGGGAAAAAAAATAATTAAATAATCAGTGGATTCTACCAAAAACTAAGGATTCAATTATTAAAATCCCTAAATAAAGATTATTTCTTAGCGAATCCTTCCAATAGTTGGGGTTCCCACGACACATGGCGGCTCACGATTGATTGGTAACTTTTTTTTTATTTTTATTTTTTATTATCTGAAATAAAAAATAATTAAAAAATCAAAAACTAAGGACTCCCATGGATAACACCATTGCGAATGCTCTAATATTTTCTGTTGTTTTTTCTCCTCTGGGTTTATTGTTTAAACCCAAAATAATGGGACAAATTCTAAAGTTTAACGAATTCAATCTCAAAAATAATTAAAAATGGATCAAAAAACGAACAGCCAAAAAAACAAAAAACAAAACGAGTTCCACGCGGCACTATCATGTCCTAATATATACTAGGTGACCGGCCCGCACCCTGTGCGGGTATATACAGATTCAAATTATGGACTTAATAATACAAAGTTTTAGAAGTAAGAGATTGTATATCATAAGACCACCATATTTGAGGTAAAAGCATCAGACACAGAAAAATGCTGGTACACAATATTTTACATGAAGGAGATGGAACAAAGTAACTTCAATATCAATAGGTAGTTATTGTGTGTATTTATAATTGCAACATCACAAAAAAATTTGTGTGTTGAAGGTTGAATTTTATTTTCCAAATCTCAAAATTAATAGTGTGTAGTTTTATAAGTAACATATTTTCTATTATCACTAATTAGAATTGTATTGTATATGTGTTGTAATTCTTAATTTTAGGTGAAAAATTTTATTATGCATAAATTTTTCGTAAAATATATGTAGACAGATTAAAAGAAATGTTACCCATATCCCTCTCGCTCTCTCTCTTTCTCTCTCTCTCTGAGAGAGAGAGAGAGAGAGAGAGAGAGAGAGAGAGAGAGAGAGAGAGAGTCTCTCTCGTTATTCTGATTCTGGGACAACTGTCGGAATTTAATTAGGTCATTAAAGATTAGTACATTTGATACATCAATTCACTTTTTGTTTCAGTGATATAATAAAAGTTATAAGACAATACTATGAAAAAGAAGATGTAATAAAACTGAAGAACTTATACGACAATAATGAGAAAATGCTTTTATTATTAATTTATAACATTACAATAACGCAAATTCCACAAAAGTAAAACAAAAATTTCAATTAATAGAAATTCTAACAAAAGCCACAGCTTAAACAACGTCAATGAGCTTTCGTTCAAAAGCATGATTGATTCAATCTACTCCAAGTCTGAAAGAACATGTAAAAAATTATATTTACCCAAACACAATTTCTAATGACGTTTTCTTTTGATAAAAACATGAGTTTACTTGGTTTATCCGTATTTTTTCTTTGGTTGCATAATATATCTTGTGATAGGTTTTTCAAGTAGCATTCCAAACGTTTTCTGGATTTGTGATACTATGTATTAGTAATAGGACACAAAACAGCTTGAGTAGATCCTTTGTTGATGCCTAATAACATGCTTCTTTAATAACTTCAATATTTTCTTCATCATAGTCCTTGCAGATAACAGAAGAAGTTATTTTTTTCCATATCTCTGTTTTAGATTCTCAAAATAGACATTCATATTTTGTTAGTTTTTTTGAAGTACACAGGCACAGAAGTTATTTTTTTCTAAAAAACGTCATTAGATTAAGCTTTAAAGAAAATAAACAACTTAAAATGTAAACCATAAGAAAATGTAAGATATATATAACAGTGTTGATATGGTTGCACGATAAGTTAGTATCAAATAATATATTCGTATTATTTATTACATTCTTTTTATTGCTATATAGATGTTCTGAATCTAATGCGTTAACATAAATCATTCTTAATTATTACCAATCAATCTTGTGAATTAAATAAGTAATATAAAATAAGAAGAACAGTTATGAATTAAAATATCCCATAGAAACCTGCAAAAAAATTGTCAAATTTTGTTAGCAACTGTACAATATAAAATAATTTAATAGATTTCTAAATTTTATTGACACAAAAATAATAAAATAATATTAAATTTGCATATCGCTATTGAAACAAACTGAAAAATGGTTTGTAGTTAACTACAACCGGTCTTTCGTCTGTGTTATTTATCTGTTAATAGAAAAAAAAACAAATGTAAGAATTTATGAATTTAAATTTTTTTATCGAAGAAAAATAAACTAATAAGTTAGTATTGACGTCCCTTAGGTGTCTCATTTATATATACTCTACCTTCTTTTTTTCTTATGTTATTAGAGATATATTTTCATAACAAATGATGTTTAGGAATATAATTTCATAATAAATAATGAAACAGTTCAAAGAAAGATATTAAAGTTATATTGTCATTAAATGATTTACAATTAATTTGTTATAAACTTGTGCAATTAAATCATATTCAAAATAAGGTAAGTTTTTAAAAATGAATTAACAAATTAGAAACATTAAGGTAAATTGCATAATAAATATGATTTGAAGTTGCACAAGTACTATGTGTTCAAAATAAGTTTATAAAGACGATTAACAAATTAGAAACATTAAGGTGAATTGCATTAAAACAATGAATAAATATAATTTGAAGTTGCACAAGTAATATGTGTTCAAAATAAGGTAGATTATTAATAAACTAAAACAATTAAGGTAAATTACATTTAAACTATTGATATTTAAATATTAAGTGATATATAATAACGAAATAATAAATATAAAAAGTAGTTGATATAAATTTTTGATTAATAAATATTACTATATATATATATTTACTTTTAATTAAAAAAATCATATAATTGCAAAACAAAAAAATATATCAATTTTCATTAAAAAGATCATAAAACAAAATCACAATCAGCAAACCAAAGAAATATATATTTATATATAAGCTTATAATTCTAAACAATAATATAAAACTACTAATAAAAAAAAAGTATTGGCAGCACAAAAAGATGCTATTGAAATGATAAAGCTGAGAGATGTTATCAAATAGAGAATTTTGTTTCACCATATTGAGAAACAAAGATGTTATCGAAATGATATACCAAAGAGGTGTACAATCAAATCATATATAGCTTCAGTGGAGAAATCGTCATAATAGGATACCTGCATATAAACCAAAATAAAAATCAGCTCTCATGAAATATAAAAGCTTAATGTTCTAAAATAAGAAGAAAAAAAAGTTTAGAACATTATTAACATAAAAATTTCAGAATACAAAGTTCAATGATTTCATTTATTATACTGTGAATGTCTTATTTATAGTAACTTGATGGACGTTTCTCAATGATTTAGCTTGCATGATAAGCTAAGAAATAACATATTCTCTAATAAATTCTCAATAAATCTTATACTTTTAAGGTAATATTATTTTGGAATATCTTGTTGATAAAGTTAAAGGAGTTCATCTCGTGAATAGATTGCACCAAAATTTTGGTGTAAGTTTTAAATGCATGATTTTAGGAGAGAAAATATCTTATCAATTAATTTTGTTTTAAATGCATGATTTTAAGAGTGAAAATATCTTGTCAATTAATTTTGTTTCTCTGACATCTAAAATATTTAATGAGTATTTAATGAATTAAACAGAGAAAGGATCGCAAAATGATGTTCTTTGAATCGAGAAAACACAAAAGGTAAGTATTTAAATGAATTTCCTTTTTAGTAGTGTCGATGGTAAAAATAAATAAAAAAATAAATTCTAAAAAATCAACCAATAGAATCGCTAGAATTCTTCTGAGAATGGCTGTGTGAGTGCCACCTGGCAAATGTACTTCTCTTTTAATATATATAGGGATTTTCTATTAGAAGATATTTCCTAATATATATTTTCAAAAAATTATATATGTGAAATAAAATAAAAAACAACAAAATTTAAGTTTTTTTTGTTATGTATAAAATAAATATTTAATTTTTCTTACATTTTTAATAGTTACTATAATTTCATTTTTATCAGACTCCGGCGAATGGATTCCCACAGTCGATGACGCCGTAATAAAAATGCCACATTATTCATGAACAAAACCCAAACTTACAAAAAAAAACATATACAAACCTATCTAATGAAACCCAAACAATAAATATTAGCTTAAATTAAAGTTATTTTTCAATTGATAAATCATTTAGTACAAATATGGATACTATAAATAAATAATTATATCAAGTTTGACCTTCGATATAAAAACTATTTACAGCATAAAAAATAAAAAACAAGATAGACACCTATTTTTACACACTAGAAACTATATTATAGTTTAATTATTCATATAAACCTTACTTCGCATATAAATAACATTTAACACATTATATATACAAGATTTTCACTTTACACTCTTGCTATATTCTTTTCATTTCATCATTATTTGGTATTATTATAAAAACCCACTAACAACCAAAAAGAACACATAAAAACATCAATATCCTGGCTCTGCGCTTGCGCAGGGGGTATGCAACTAGTGTAAACTAGTTTTCACTACGCCAAATGATAAAAATCCATTGTAGGCTTAAAATCTACTCTATTAAAATACAATCTTTCTTTTTATCTACTGATACAAGTTGTCATTTAAATTTGGACCTTTCTAGAGTGTTACAAATAATACATGTCATATAGTTGATTGAACCGCATTACTTAAATTAAACCAACACGATTAATATGTGTAAACTAAATGAAAAAAACGCCGGTTATCTATGGGATAGAGTCTTAGGCTTACTTTTATTTTTAGGAAAAAATATATGGTTTGGTTTTTGGGCTTCGTATGAAGAAGAAACTCCAAAAAATATTGAATAAACTTTCCACCTTATGTATAAAAAATCAATTACTATTTTCAGTTCCGAAGGTGTTTAATATTTTTAACAAACAAAATTGTCTATTATTAATCACTTATTTAAATCATGTACTTTAAAACATGTTAATGTATTTATATTTTTTAAATAACAATCACTCTGTTTTGATAAATTTCGATTGTAACTTTTCAATAATTTATTGTTTTATTTTTCTTAAATAATTTACTGGTTTTTTTAAAAAAATGAATAAATGTAAAGCAAAACCAAAAATCAAATCTAAAAACTAAAAGCTGAAAACGCGGGTTATATTTTTACTTTTTTTTATTTACAAAATAAACTATTAATTTTTTTGAAAAAAAAATTGTCATCTTTTTAATTTTAAATTAGATGTTAGATTATTTGGAATTTATTTGTTGGTAATATCAGTTTAAACTAACTCAGCGGATCTAAAAACTAAAAACCAAAACCAAAAACTGAAAGTTTAAAATAGAAACTAAAAAACTAGAAAACAAAAACCAAATCTAAAAAAAAAAAAAAACCGAAACTAAAAACTAATGCAAAACAATCTATTACCACAAATTTGGATTATTGATTTTATACCAAAACATACTTTAAATAAAGACAAAAACCAATTATATAAATTTTTAATCAGAAAATTTTTAAACTAGGATTCACAAATCAACCTCAATAGATTTGGTTTGGAGGTATGGAGCTTAACTGCTTTAATCTAGGGACTATGTATATTAAGAGCATTATCAATGGGGATGCTTAAGGGAGTGCTTAATGTTTTTTGGCAGTAGGTTCTGCAAACACCCTTTCCATAAGTGCTTAATCAAGCACCCCAAATGGTTAGTTGGTTTGTGGGTCCTACTGACACGTGGTGATCCGCGATTGGTTTGAGATTTTTTTTTAATAAAAAAAAGTAAACAAAAAAAGATAATAACAGAAAAAATAAGCATCCCATTTGTAGTGCTAGGGTTGAGGATGCTACTCTGTTCCTCGATTTGAATGAATTATATTATATGATCTTTCTCTTACTTGATTCTAAAACGAATAAAATTCCCCTATGATAAATCTGACCAACATTTGGGAGAGGGGTGTATATTTTATTTTATTTAGATGTAATGTAATTGACAATTTCAAAACAATGTGAAGAACACGATAAATTAGGATCATGGCTCGAGGCAGCCAAAGTGTATTGTAATAATAACCCTCACACTCCGATACATGCAATGTCCTGAAGAATGTGAATACAAGAAAGAACGAAGTCTGTAATGACGATTGAGATAGACCTACATGCATAGCCTAACGCAGAAGTAAGTCTTTATCATCAAGTTGCTGTGTGTCTTATTGTATTAAATGAATATAATTGTTTCCCACAGTTTCGAAACCAAACTGCAATAGATCTGGAACGTTCTTTTATGATCCACGGTTCGATTGGAGGCTATGGATTTCGTGTTCTACTTCCACAGAAAGAGTCATGAAGCATTTAGCCTAGTCTCAGATTCAGTAGACTGCTGCTTCAGTCAATTGGAGCAACTCTCCGAGACTTAACGGATAATTTCTCAGCTTCAACAAAAACTAAAAGAGGTGATATGATTCAAGATTGGCACTTGTTAAGATTTTCAGGTTTTTCATTCTACATTTCTCTAAAACCAAAGCATTTTTTTTTTTACATATTTGGATTCTAGGTTACTACCATTTACATATTTGGATTCTAGGTTACTACCAAGCCAGCAACATAATCTAGCACCAACTGTGAACGACATGGAATTATACAACCAATACCAATAAAACCCTTATCGCGTTATCGGTTTTAGAATTCAAACTAAACGATAAAACCAATGGTTGGTGTAAGACTTGCAGACGACATCAAACTATTACTGTCGGAAACTGAGAATCAGATTCAGGAGTAAAGTCGTAATTCATAGCATAGAATCAAAACATATATAGGTTCAGTGCAAATAAAACATGACTAAAAAACAAACAAAAAGAAATGCACAAAATAGCCAATATGAGAAGCTCTCATCTTCTTCTATTTCTCAGAAGAGTTGGGTCCTCTCTTCTTACCGAAACCAACAACTGCAAAAAAAAAAAAATACATTACCAAACATAATTCATTGTATTACATGTTGCAATTAAACACAAGTTGAAACACCTCTTAGCTATCTTGTAATAAAATCAGCCAAGTAATTTTAACATGGATCGGAATAAGTACCGGCGGTAACGAAACGGCGATTGTGCTGGAGACGCTTGTGAGCACGGCCTCTAGGTTTCTTCTTCTTGTCTTGCTTTGCTACCTTTGGTGTCTGTCCTCTCACCTTACCGGCACGTGCCAAAGATCCGTGAACTTTCCCTGAGATCAACAAACACTCACTTGTTAACAGATCAATCGATTTGAATTTTCACTAGAAATGCATAAAGCTCTGAGGATTGGGTTACCCATGGCTGTTTTGCGTCAATTTGCTATTTTCTTCCGACGGCTGCAATAAGCTGATAGGAGTGCGTGATCTCAGATTTAGGGTTTTGGTGATGATGATATGTATTTATATACCGTGACAACAAAGGTTTTTGGGCCTTGTTGTGAATAACATTTTTAAAGGTTTTTTTTTATATGTATGAGGTTATAAGGCCCATAATCATCATAAGTCCTTTGATAATCTGTTATGTCAATTTTGAAGATGTTTTGTCAATTTATGAAACGATGTATCTATTGTAATACATTTTTGTTCCTGTTTTTTTTTCCATGAGTAAATTTGTAGTTATTCCAGTTTTGAGTTTTATTTTTACGTTTGAGGATATCTGCTTCCTAATTTCTATACTCGCTTTCATGTGACAGAGACTACAGAAAGCAGAATTATTGTTTTGTATTATTGATTAAGATTTAGCGAATCGTGGGCCGTAAGCAGTACCACAGAATCAATGTTATTTGGAAATATTCTGGGATTTGAAGACATTTTTGTTAGTAATTGTTCAAATGATTTGATAGTCAACAACAGTCGATATGTCCGAGTGGTTAAGGAGATTGACTCGAAATCAATTGGGCTTTGCCCGCGCAGGTTCGAATCCTGCTGTCGACGTTTTTTGCTTCCTGTTCTGGTATTTGAAAACGAAGCAATAAGGGTAGCACAAAAAACACAAAACTTTAATTAGTTCTAGGCCTACGTCCATTTGTACCATTTAGTTCACAGATACAAACCATACAATATTCTTAGCATTTAGCCTCTTCTGTTTGGTTGTTGATGTTCATAAGAAGCCGCATATAATTTTCATTTGCAAATCGTTATCGTTTCGTGGTTAGAAGCTGACTAGGAAATTGGGATTCGGACTTGTCTAATGTTGGATAACATATAATTATAACTCATTTCACATATAAATGAGATTCTTAGCCTGATAAGAAATCGTATATAAATTCATTTCAAACCGAAGCTTACCTTAGGCAGATTAGTATGCATAAGCAACTCGTATACACCTTGATTATTAGCAAGACTGAAGTAAAATGCAGAAGACAAGAACATATATCAAGGTCTTAGACGAAGAAAATGAGTCTTTCCAATAAACTGCATCAGGCAATGCAACGTCATACTACAAAGAAAAAACGAAGACTCTTTAAATGAAAAACAACAAGGAATTTAAAAAAGACCAACAAAACTTGTCTTAGTGACAGACACTCAATCCTCCTCGTCGATGACCTTAGTGCCAAGTCCACTGAGTCCTTCAGCAGGGATCTCAGCAACAGTGACAAGTGAGAAAAACTCTTCCTTTGCGTCTTCGTCGTCGTTTCTCTTACGAGCAACACGGACCCTAATCCTCCTTGGAGGACCTCTGATTCCTCTGCTCCATATCTGCTTGTTCAACTTCACGTCTACCCTAACGTCCTTCGTCCCCATGGCTTTCTCTGCGAACTTCCTGATCTCCTTAATGGCCTTTGGTGCCTTCTTCTTAAAGGTACTGTTATAAGTAAACAAAAGTCATTACAAGTAGCAATTAAACATCATAATACAAGACCTAATCTTAACTTGGGTGGTAAGTCTCTGTTACTAATATTTAGTATAACAAGAAATGAAATGTTTCGACAAAACTGAAATGAAAGGTAATTAACACTTCCCTATGAGTTCAATTATTCCACGATTTTTTTTAAAAAAAAAAATAATTTAAAGGCTTAACGATTGATTACATTTAGAAAAAGATAATCTGTAGACAATTGGTCAAATAACACACAATAAATCTAAGAAGCTTCGTACTAGAACACGACAGGAAGAGACTGAATCTCATTACAACACTAAGAAGCTGAACAATCAAAGCAGCTAAAACATGAACAGTAAGGTTTATAGAAAGCTAACCAGCTGTGGAGGCGTCTGTGGAGGTTGATGGTGTACTCTCTGGTCACCACTTCCTCTTTCCTTCCCTTCTTCTCAGACATCTTATCTTTCTCTGTGATTTGTACTCTTTCTTACCTGCGTTTATCCATAACCAAAGAACATTTAGAAACTAGATTCTCTTGTCGGAAATTAAACAGATCGATTCACTGCCATATCAAGGGACGTAGAGTTGAGGTAAGAAGAAAGTGAAAGAGAGTACCTTTGGGCTTGAAGAACGTCAAGAGAACAGAAAGGCGACGACGGCGGAGAAGTAAGCATATATATGCGACACTGAATTAACCCTAGATGATTGAATTGGGCTTTGTTGGGCCATTATCGATGAGAATTGTATCGCCCATATAAGGCCCAATTAAGTCCGAGTCAAATGACAAACCGGATTATCTATCCATCTTTGAATAGTGAATTTTTCATCATAAACAAAGAAAAGTTTGAGGGATTAGTGTCTAGTCGGCAATGTTTCTTTCAACTGTCTTCCTTGTATGACTAAGGTTCCGGCTCAAGACTTCTGTGGACCCCGTGCCATATGTTAAAATTAATCTTTACAAATTGTTTAAAATAATGATAAAACAATTAAAAGGTAAAACATTGACGTGTTAAAAGTTGTCGACTGAACTTTATGGGATTATTTCTTCTTCTTTTCCAATGCTACGTATGTAACTCTGCATATTTTCATCAGTTCTGTATGTATATCTGTTGATAATGATATATTTCAAAAAAATTTAGACCCTAAATCTTAAGGAAATTTAAGACCAAAATTACTGGGCCCTGTCACTGCCAGCACAACCCTAAAGCCGGTCCTGGGTTTACGTAAGACAAAGTTGTGTAAGTATAAGGTATGTATGTCCTCTTATAAGTTTCTTGTAGATTCCTTTTTTCTCTTCTTAGCTTTATAAAAATTTTGAAACATGAACACCCATTCGTTGCTGTTTTTTTTTTTTTTTTTTTTTTTGTCACGTGGGGAAATCTCACCCAAGAATCCCTGAAGGCGGAGTCGAACCCCGGTGCCTTGGGTACCACTTAGCCACTAGGCTAAGGCTGACCCGGCACACCCATTCGTTGCTTGATTATATTTTTTACACGTAAAATAAATTGGAAGAAGTTGATTATACTTTTGTGATTCAGAAAAGTTTAGTTAATTTTTTTTGTGTTGCTTTGTCATGGAAGATGATAATATAAATGTGCAATATGTTAAATATTGAGAAAGAACCTATTAGGGTTCTGGTTAGTGGTGCAGCCGGTAAACTCAACCAAGTATTTAGTTTCTGTGTGTTTTTTTCTTTTAAAGTGAATAAAACAATCTGGTTTATCGGTTTTATTACTGAACAAGAAACATAGGATATGCAATTGCCTCCAATGATTGCAAGAGGCATAATGCTAGGTCCAGATTCACCCCTATGACTTCGCATTTACTTGATATAGAACCATCTTCAAAGACCCTAGAATCTGTGAAGATGGAAATTAAAGATTTAGCCTTCCCTCTTTTCCAAGAATGTCGATTATCACTGGTTTTTATAGATAAGTTTAGTCTTTGATCAATGTGGGCGTTTGGTCTAGTGGTATGATTCTCGCTTTGGGTGCGAGAGGTCCCGAGTTCGATTCTCGGAACGCCCCATATATTTTGTTTTAGATTCATGGCGTCAAATATTGATTTCTTTAATGAACGAAAACCAAACATTTTCTCTTTAGGAGACCTGACATCTCAAGTGAATTGAAGAAACTAAAGTGCAGGGCACTTATCTTTATTGGTGGTCAGTTTCCTTTCTACTCAGAAGCTGTTCATATGGCAGCAAATATGGATAGAGGATACTGTGCTTGCAGCAAATATGGATAAAGGATACTCTGTGCTTTGTTTGAGGTTTGAGAAACCAAATCCTGAGTCTTTTTTTTCGAGAAAATAGTTTTTTTAAGCCAAATAGCTTTGGACATTGTTCCCTTAGGTTAATTTGATTTATTTATTGTCTCATTAGGCTAAATATTTTCTAAATGACAATCCTACCCTTAAATTATATAGTTTTAGTTATTAATTCGTAATTAGGTTAATTATAATTATAAAAAATTGAAATTTATTTTTTAATAAATATTAAAATATAATATTATTCTAAAAGGATAAAATAAAAATAAAATTTAATATCCTTGCTATATTTTCGGATGGGTGTAAATATACTAATTTTTATAAAAAAAAAAATTTTTAATAATTTTTTTTATAAAAAATTTAAATTTAATAAACTAAAATTATACACCTAGTCCACAGTAATACTCCATCAGATTTAAAAAAAAAATTCGGATTGGTTTCCATATTTACACCTCGTCCACAGTAATTTTTTTAAAAAAAATATATAATAAATATTTTTTTTAAAAAAAATTGAATTTTAAATATGGAAACCGAATATTTCCTAATATATTCTTGCTATATTTTCGGATCTAATAATATTTATCTGTAGAATTCAGATTCTACTAAAGGTAGAACTGTGTAAAAAGATATGAAATCAGTTTCTACATGTATTAGAACGTTGTGAGAATGTAGATTCTGATTTCTACTAGTTTTAGATTTAAGTAAAAGTTTAGATTTCAATTTCTACTTTTATTAGAACTCTATGATATGTGTGGAATGTGTATTCCAAACTATTTTAGATTCGTGTTATCTTCGTAGAAAACATATTCTACAGTTCGTAGAAATAGTGAAAAAAGTGGATTCCGTATTCTAATCCGTAGTATACGGATTCTAATTTCGGTAGAATAATATATGAAATTATTATTTACATATTTTTAAAACAGGAAAAAATATTACTATATAGATATAGGGGTTTCTATCACTATGTACTATTTTTTTAAAAAAAAATTGCTTCATAAATCTATTTTTTTAATAATTTCAGAAATAAATAAAGGGTATTAAAGTCAAAATTGGTACAAAATATAATTTAGACTAAAGGGACAATGTCCAAATCTATTTGGTCTAAAAAACAGTTTCCCCTTTTTTTTCTGCACACAGAAAAAAACTTGAGAAAATAGTTTTTTTAACCCAAAATCATTAGGAAGTTGTCCCCTTCACTAATCTCATTTAGTTATTGTCCCATTAGATTAATGTTTATCTAAATGACAATAATATCCTTAAAACAGTTTATTAATTCGTAATTAAAATTAGAAACTAATAATAAAATATTTTATTAGGTTAAATGAAAAAGTATATTAATTTTTTTTTAAATAAAAAAGTTCAGTAATTCGGAATTAAAATTAGAAAATAATAATAATATATTTTATTAGGTTTAATGAAAAAAAATATATTAAAAATTAAAAAAAAATTAAAATTACAAAAGCAGTTTATTAACTCGTAATTAAAATTAGAAAATAATAATAATATTTTTTATTAGGTTTAATGAAAAAGTTATATTAAAAATAAATAAAATAAAAAAAATAAATAAAATAAATAAAAAATGTTTATTAATTCGTAATTAAAATTAGAAAATAATAATAATATATTTTATTAGGAAGAATGGAAAAGAGACGTGAGAAAAAAAATTGAGAGAGATTTGGCATGATTTTGTTCCTTTTTCTGAAAACAGATTTTTCTTTTTAAAAAAAAATCTCTATTAAAAATATGGAAAGTGAATATTTTCAAATATTTTATTCCTATATTTTCGGATGTGATTAACTTTATCTGTAGAATACATATTCTATTAAAGGTAGAACTCGGTAAACATGTTTGAAATCAGTTTCTACATGTATTAGAATGTTAGCAATGTGTAGATTATGATTTCTACTTTTTTTAGATTTATCGTAATGTTTAGATTATGGTTTCTACAGATATTAGAAGGCTATGTTAACTGCGGAATGTGTATTCCAATATGTTTTAGAATACTATTACTTCCGTAGAACACGTATTCTGAGAAAAATAGAAATTATGGAAAAAGTAGATTTGAGATTCTAATCTGTAGTACATGGATTCTAATATCCGTAGAATAAAATATGAAATTGTCATTTACACATTTTTAAAACTGTAAAAAACACCACTATATTGATATAATTATTTCATCATTAGATACTATTTTTAAATATTTTTTTCTTCATCAATCTATTTATTTTATTAATTTTCAGAAATGATAAAGGGCATTAGAGTAAAAAATGAGACAAAATACAATTTAGTCTAAGGGGACAACTTCCTAATGATTTTGGGCTAAAAAAACAATTTCCCCTTGAAACTTTACTACAGATTCTAAACTTAATATAAACTTTCAAGTTTGTATTTAAGCAACCTTTGAGCAATACTTAAACACAAAAACTTTTAGTGATGCTACAATACATTTTAATGATTAATCATTTTAAAATTCAAGTCAATAACATCTTACCTTTGGGTATAAATACTATCAACTATAATAAAATAAATGCCTAATCATTTTCATATTATTAACTATATTCATTGATCCACCTTTGGGTAGGGGTGGGCACGGATCGGATATCCGGGTTTTTTAAGGTATTTGTGATTTGCTTCGAATGTTACGGATATCTAATTTTGGTATTTGCTTTGCTTCGAAAAAATACGGATATCCGGAAAAACGGATATCCGGAAAATAACTAGATATTTGCGGATATTTACGAATATTTACGGATATCTCATCCATTTTAATTAGTATAAATAATCTTAAGATTTTGATACAAATTTGCTTTGCAAAAATATTTTTTTCATGATATATAAAATAAAACTTAAAAGAACTAGTGAATTTATAGATTTTGTAATTTTTTAAAGTTTAAGGTACAATTATAATAACACAAAATTTAAGAAAAATATATAATTGTCAAAAATATTTTATCTCTTTTTATGTAATACTTTTATATAAGTAATAATTTGAATAGAATTGTTCAAAATCATGTGCTAAAATAATAATTATATAATTTTATATAATTAAAATTTTAAATATATTCAAAATATACATATATTTATATATTTACGGATCGGATCGGATATCCGCTTTCCAAAATTTTAATATTTGTGATTTGCTTCGATTTTAACGGATATTGAATTTTAGTATTTGCTTTGATTCGAAAGTTTACGGATATCCGGAATTTTCGGATCGAATCGAAACGAATAACGGATCGAATCAAATATAACGGATAAAATGNATATTTATATATTTACGGATCGGATCGGATATCCGCTTTCCAAAATTTTAATATTTGTGATTTGCTTCGATTTTAACGGATATTGAATTTTAGTATTTGCTTTGATTCGAAAGTTTACGGATATCCGGAATTTTCGGATCGAATCGAAACGAATAACGGATCGAATCAAATATAACGGATAAAATGCCCAGCCCTACCTTTGGGTGATCTCCTAAAACATAAAAAAAATAAAATAATTGATCACTAATACTTATCCTTTCAAATTAGTGGCCGACACATAAAACCTTTATGGCATCGTAAACCCGTAATTAAAGAACTAAAACTTGTTCATAAATTGATTGAGTTATTCGTACGGGCCATACGTTTACGATGTGTACGTTTAATTACGGTGGATTAAACAAATCTCATGAACACTCTTTAAAATGGTTTCATCCGTATATGTTCATGAACTTGAAGAAAACTAACTAATTAGCGTTGAAACATCCAAATGTAGAAACCAAAAGTTTTTTGGGGAAATTTTTTTTTTAGCCCAAAATCATTAGGAAGTTGTCCCCTTAAACTAAATTGTATTTTGTCTCATTTTTTACTCTAATGCCCTTTATCATTTCTGAAAATTAATAAAATAAATAGATTGATGAACAAAAAAATATTTAAAAATAATATCTAATGATGAAATACTTATATCAATATAGTGGTATTTTTTTACAGTTTTAAAAATATGTAAATCACAATTTCATATTTTATTCTACGGATATTAGAATCCATGTACTACAGATTAGAATCTCAAATCTACTTTTTCCATAATTTCTATTTTTCTCAGAATACGTGTTCTACAGAAGTAATAGTATTCTAAAACATATTGGAATACACATTCCGCAGTTAACATAGCCTTCTAATATCTGTAGAAACCATAATCTAAACATTACGATAAATCTAAAAAAAGTAGAAATCGGAATCTACACATTGCTAACATTCTAATACATGTAGAAACTGATTTCAAACATGTTTACCGAGTTCTACCTTTAGTAGAATATGTATTCTACGGATAAAGTTAATCAGATCCGAAAATATAGGAATAAAATATTTGANTAAACATTACGATAAATCTAAAAAAAGTAGAAATCGGAATCTACACATTGCTAACATTCTAATACATGTAGAAACTGATTTCAAACATGTTTACCGAGTTCTACCTTTAGTAGAATATGTATTCTACGGATAAAGTTAATCAGATCCGAAAATATAGGAATAAAATATTTGAAAATATTCACTTTCCATATTTTTAATAGAGATTTTTTTAAAAAAAAAATTTAAAAAGGAAAATCTGTTTTCAGAAAAAGGAAAAAAATCATGCCAAATCTCTCTCAATTTTTTTTTCTCACGTCTCTTTTCCATTCTTCCTAATAAAATATATTATTATTTTCTAATTTTAATTACGAATTAATAAACATTTTTTATTTATTTATTTATTTTTTTTATTTTTTTTTATTTTTTAATATAACTTTTTCATTAAACCTAATAAAATATATTATTATTTTCTAATTTTAATTACGAGTTAATAAACTGCTTTGTAATTTTAATTTTTTTAATTTTTAATATAATTTTTTCCATTAAACCTAATAAAATATATTATTATTATTTTCTAATTTTAATTCCGAATTACTGAACTTTTTTATTTAAAAAAAAATTAATATACTTTTTCATTTAACCTAATAAAATATTTTATTATTAGTTTCTAATTTTAATTACGAATTAATAAACTGTTTTAAGGATATTATTGTCATTTAGATAAACATTAATCTAATGGGACAATAACTAAATGAGATTAGTTAAGGGGACAACTTGCTAATGATTTTGGGCTAAAAAAACTATTTTCTCAAGTTTCAAAGCAATAAATGGTAAGCATGTATAAAAAGTTTGAAGCTTCATCAAATTTGTTTACATTTGATAACTCTGTCGTAAAGTAGAATGCACTCAATTATGGCAAGTGGTTCGAAAAGATCTGGTTTACACTAGGTGTAATGACTTTGTACTTTGCCATAGTAAATGATGAAGAGTCCTCAGCCATTAGGAAAGATAGCTCTGAATGTGAAAAGTCTCGTTGTGTAAGAGACGAGAGCAATCTAATAGGCTGAGTTTGAACTTAATTAGGGAGGTTGATGATAGTAGAAAGGGTTCAGTCATCGATGGCTAAGACAGAGAATGAGAAGGAATTGTATAGTAGATTTAAGGAATGTTCATAGTTGAAGTTGGTTGTAAGTCCATTGTGGGAAGCCTCATAAATGAGATGACTATAAAAATGTTCGACTGGTCTTAACTAATCTATGATCATGTGATCCATTTAGCTGCAGAGTTTAAGACCTTAGGAATACAAGAGCATGAATAATTTTTGGTCCAATTCATCATGAATCCTCTATCTCTCGAGTTTTGTCAGTTCCAGGTGAATTACAACATCAGTAAAAATAATGGAACGTTGGAGAATTAAAAGCTATGTTAATTCAAGAGGAGAGGAAAGACCAAGTTGCTAACCCCGTAGGTCTTGGAAGTGCCAGTAGCAGCCAAAGAACCGTAAGTAAAAAAGACAAGATTTTTTCTGAAAGGACATAAAAGTCAAATCCGAAAGGAAATGAAGTGTTTCTTTTGCAATAAAATGAGACTCTTGAAGTAGGATTGTCCTAAAAGAAAGGGTTGTTTTGATAAGAAAGTAAACATTAAAGTTTTTGTTTGCTATGAAAGGAATCTTGCTGAAATGTTTAGTAATACTTGGTGTTTGAAAGTAGAGGCATTAAGCGTAGCACATCTAATGAAAGTTCTGCTTACTTGTGGCGTGAAAGACTAGGTCACATTTCCGAAGAAAGAAATATGAGGTTGGTAAGGAATTCAATTCTTCTTCTGTTGGATTTTAGTGACCTAGATGTATGTATAAACTACACAAGAAGAACCTTAGCTTCATGAGTTAATACACACCGATATATGTGGCCATTTCAATGCTCCTTCATGGAGCGGTGAAAAGTATAAGTCTATGGATGTCCTAGAAGTGTTCATTGACTAGGTAGAAAGGCTGTTAGATAAGAAGGTTAAAGTAGTGAGATTTGATAGAGGTGGTGTATTCTTAGTCCATTAGCAAAGTTACTTGATAATAAGGGTATTTGTGCAAAATACATTATGTTTAGTACTCCTCAGAAGAATAGTGTAGCTAAGAGGCTGAATCGTACTTTAATAGATATGGTTAGGAGAATATTAAGTAATTGCTCTTTACCCCTTTCGTTGTGGATATATGAATTAAGAATTACAATGTATATGTTGAACCATGTTCCTAGTAAGGCAGTTCATAAGATCCTTTACGAACTGTTGACGGGGAAAAAATGGTAGTTGAAGCATCTAGTGTATGGGGTTTCTCAACAGAAATAAGTTTATATAATCCACATGAAAAAAACTTGATTCTAGGATTGTCAATAATTTTTTATTGAATATCCTGAAAAATCCAAGGGGTAAATTTTTTATTGTTCTGACCATAGAACGAGAATAGTTGAATTGGTTAATGCTAGGTTCATTGAGAATAACAAAAATAGTGAGAGTGGTGAACTGTGAGAAGTGTACATTAATGAAAGCTGGGTTGAAGTTCATTCACCTAAAGTTTCACTAGAAGTAGTTGTTTCTATTGTTGCATCAGATTTAGTGACACAATAGACAACAATATGAGGATGCACCATTCTCATTAGATAAAATATTTAGGCAATGAACTTGTTACAGTTTCAAGTAAAGAATAGTGAACCCCAAGTAACTTTAAAGCGATATTGGAAAGAAGATCTGCCATATCACATGAATATGTGGTTGCTATTGAAAGTGAATGTGACTTAAGCATAGATGAAGATACTATCTCAAAAAAAAAAAAATCATTTCTAAAAGTGACTTAAGCCTAACCAAACAAAAATAAAAAAAATCATCAACCAATCAAATTAAAACAATTAATTAAGTGATTTATCAATTAACATAGGAGGAATCTATGATAAATAAGAATACTCTAATCATTTCTAAAAGTGAAACTATAATATCATATGACATTGCAAATGATTAGAATTTTTTAAAAATATATATTTGACTGTTTTACATTCATTTGACATATTTTAAAATATATGTATATAATGAGTAGAAATATTATTAGATTATATTAATGATTTTATCCACTATAAATATAATATATTTAAAATTGTTTTATGTAGTATCATATGTATCTATAGGTATATTACAAATTTATATAATGTAATCTATGATAATTAATGGTTTCAATAAATAAATTATATTAATTCGTTTTTATTTAAGATGTTTGATTGTTAATTTGATAACATAGACTGAATTATGTAATTATATGATTAGTTTCTTTAAAAAAAATTAATTAAACAAATAAATTCAAATATCAACAACCAATCAAATTAAAAGAATTAATTGTAAACTTTACCTATGAATGACACCTAAACAAAATTCACTCAATTAACTAAATTAACTTCTCAATTTCTCCATCCGTTCCTAAAAGATGTATATTATAGAAAAAAAAATTGTTCCAAAAAGATGCATTTTTTACCTTTTCAATGAATGATTTAAGAAAAATTGTAAGTTTTAAAAAAATTAATGGTGTTTATTGAGTTTCTATTGGTTAAAAGTTATGGAAAATTTTTATTCACAAAAACAATGTATTTACAATCAAAATTAAATGAGTTTTCTTAATATTTTTGAAAAGTTTAGAACATGGATTATTTATGAACAGAGGGAGTAGTATATAGTATTATTGAAAAGCCTAATACTGGTTGTCACAAAAGTTTAACTAGGGTTTTCATCTCTCCTTTATAAGTCACAGCTCTTAAAGGAATTCCTCATTCTAATCTTCGTCTAATTCCAAGGGTTTCTTTAGGGGGATGAAAGCTACAAAATTAAGAATCGAAGATGCTAAATTGTCGGATAGGATCAGCTCCAGTAAGCGATGCAATGAATACCAACGTACTCTCTAGACGATGGAAATCTCTGTACAAGATGATGCCAATGCTTGCGTACGATGAGGTCATCGCAATTACACGAAGCTCCAGTTCTCCAAACCCTAACTCTCAGACTGAGTAAACAATCGGTTTCTTTACAACTCCCAAGTAGTTTTCCAAATACAGTCTTCCAAAATCTAGCGTCCCGAAACTCCACACGATCGATTGCCATGGTTTTAGAGATAAGTCACCGGTTTGTTTCACGTCCATGAAAAGTCTGCACCTCACAAACGTGAGGTTCCTTACTAAGAAGCTTTCCACACGCCTTATGTCGGCTTGTCCTGTTCTTGACAATCTCTTCTTGAATAGTGTTGCTACAAGCCTCTCTTCTTTTTACACTTGCACTTCTTTATTCACCATATCCGTCCCTTCTCTAGAGAGACTAAAGATAAAAGATTATACTTCGATTCACAGTTATTCTAGCAATGTGTCTAGATTCAAGATAAATGATCCTTTTTGAAGTACTTAAAGTTTTACATCAAACGTAGCCATTTCGAGTTTTGTGTGGAATTGTGGATCTGCCCAACTTGGTGGAGACTAGTCTCCTTGTTAATTCTTCTCAAACTGACAAACTTCTCAAGTTTCTTACCCCAGTCAAGTTTCTTTCCATACATTTATATGCTAAGAAGGTGATTCCTCCACATCTTGGTCATGTTTTATTTCTAACTCTTTTTTTGGTAACTCTTGTAGTGTTGTGACATGCAGGTTCTGCTTCTTGCGGATAACATTTCTCAGCGGTTTCTTCATCTGGAACTATGTATTTTTCCGGAAATTTTTCACGTAATCTGCTTCTGTATTCTTTAAAATATTGCCTTAAACTACAAGCTCTCAAGATTCGGGAGGTACATTGGACTATAAAATGGCCTACTTATCCATATACGTTGTGTCATGCCTGAGAGTTCAAGGATCATATTCATAACATATACGAAAATGTACATTTTTATTATATGATAAATATGATGATTTATTTATGTTAAGATATCAAATTAAACATAAACAATAGAGGATATATAAATTGTTTTCAAATCTTTATTATTAAAATTATTAATTGTGTTATATATATTTTAATCATATTAGGTAATCCTGTACATTTTATTTAAAGAAAGAAGTAAAAATGTTAATTATACATTATTAATTGATTTTATGATTAGTTTAATGAAAATTATAATTGATATATTTAGTGGACCAATATATTTCTCTAAAGATTTTTTGAAGTATTTTAGTGATGGCATGTGTTATTAACCATAGCTAAAATATTGTAATGTTTCTTTTTAGTATATAAAAGATATAGGCCCAAAAATATATATGGAAAGTCCACTTTTAAAATTGTATGCAAATCCAAGAAAACAATAAGTAAAAATAAATACAGAGAAAAAGCAAATCTAACAAAAAAGAATATTCCAAGAAAATTATGATTACAAAATTGATGGTAATCCTACTATTTTAGAAAAACTATTTGATTGGAACTAAAATCATGAGATCTATGAGTTTACAAAGAACATTATCGTTTATTTAAAATTTTCCAAAAAAAAATTCACAAAATCAGTTAGATGATTATCAGCAGAAGTTTGTGACATCAAAGAAAAGGACGACCTGCTAAGTTATGGACATAATCAGTGAATTGCCTGATGATTTACTCTTGCGTATTCTGTCTTTCCTTCACACAAAAACTGCGTTTGATGCTCAACTCTTGTCTAAAAGATGGAGAAATCTCTGGAAAAAGTTACCAACTCTCTACCATGACTACACATATCACAAATATGAATCTCAGTTTTTGATATTCATTAACAAGACACTGGAGTTAATCGAGTCTCCGGTGTTAGAGAGTTTGTATCTCAGAATTGTTCCAACAGAAAGTAGTTCAGGAGTTATGCTCAGAGGATATCCACTAGCCAAGCTACAAGTGCGTGAACTAAACCTCATTAGTATTAACCCTGTTGCTCTACAAATAAAGAAGGGAATCTACCAGCTTCAAAAGCTTGTGATCTTGAGAATCGAATGTTTTAGTCTTGAAGAGGGTTATGGTAACCAGATCCCATTACAATCCCTCAAAGTTTTGCAACTTCGATGTGTGACGTATTCGAGCGATGAGGCTCTATCTAATCTCTTATCTAGTCTACCGAGTCTCCAAGATTTGTATTTGGATCGATGTTCGAGTGTTAAAAACACAAAAACTCTATCTATCGCGGTGCCTTGTTTGCAAAGATTGACAGTTCTTAGATGTCCTGATTATTGTGAAAGTCATCTTATGAAGTTGAACGTTACTGCACCTTCTTTGAAATTCTTGAACGTTGAAGATCACTGGAGAAACGTGTCCTTTTCTGAGGAGAAGATGGAAGAGCTCATAGAAGCAGATATTAATGTTAGTTATATCGATACCGAGAAGCTTCTGAGAGCTATTGTATCCGTGAAACGACTTTCATTATGTTTAATCACTTCAAAGGTGATGATCATACTAATCTAAATATAAGTGCGGTTAACAGGTTTATTGATCTAGATTCTATGTTCTGTTTTTTTTTTTTTTTTTTTTTTTTTTGTAGATTATGCGGGTTAATCTCTTATTTAATCAACTTGTTTATTTGGAGATATGCACATGTCAACAAGAATGGTGGAATGTTCTTGAAAAGGTTTTGTTAAGTTCATCTAAACTGTGCATTCTCAAGCTTCATCAGAAACATATTTTTGGGACTACAGATCCCACTGTTAGATGGAAAGAACCAAGTTCTGTTCCTGTATGTTTTGCTTCTCATCTTGAAACTTTCGAGTGGAGAGGTTATGAAGGAACAGAAGAAGAGAAAAAATTAGCTAGTTACATCCTCAGAAAAGCTGGGAGATTGAAGACTGTAACGTTCTATCCACTGATCTCGCACCCGGATATCAGAACGCGTAGGATTCTCAAAAGTCATGAGTAAAGAATTAAAAATATTGTCTGGATGTTTATTCACTTGCAAGCTTGTTTTTAAATGAATAATAGATGGAAATAAGCTTGTTTTAGATTTGAAGTTTCTGTAATTCTCTATTTATTTCCCATGGTTTGGTTTCATATTTTAATTTGCTATGTTTTTCTTTGACTAAGTTTCACCATAATTTTCTAGTTCTTCACTGATTCTCACAATTCATTATGTAAAACCTGAGAAGTATAACTTCAAAATACCGTAGTCTCTTATCTTATATAACTCGTGGGGGATATTTACATAATATGGTTGTATATATACAATATCCATTGACAATCATGGAGAGCTTATAGCACAAGAACATACTATAAGTTCCTTCTGTAGCAAGAAAAAAAGGAACAAAATACAAAAAGGCTTCACTTTTCTGCAAAACTCAAACCTGTTTGAGTTCATCACCTTGTTAAAAACACTAAGCTTACAAACCCACCACAGTCAAAATGCACGCACCACCTGAAAATAAAGATAAATATATGATGAAACTTTTTAATCTTTTTCGGTTTATCAATAAGCCGTGAAACATGTCCGTTTATAAGCCCACCTGCCTAGACTCTGTTTCTCTTATCTCTCAATGTTTTCCCACTTGTTGCTGCTATTCATTTTCTCGATGCTGCAGCAGTGCAAATGCAGAATCTGAGATATATCATACAAGATTGTAAAAAACCATTAAGGCCATTGCTTTTGTACCTCACCAATGTTTTTCATGACAAATTCTTCTGTAACACATTTGCTTCTACCAAATCCAATTGTTCTGTTCGAAAATCACTTTCGCATGACATCAGGAAAAATCAAAAGACGGGATTTGTTTGGCTTCTTCTCATCGTTCCTGACTTCCACAAGAACCACACCCGAACTTTTTTTTCTCCTCTGCTTACTTTACTCACTTCTTCTAGTGTAACCAGTATTTCTTGCGGACCAACTATTATGACCACTAAAGTCTGATTATGAAGTGAAACTTCGTGAAGTATGTCAATTTCAACCAAAAAATTACTATATAAATTCTATTATGATAAGATTAACTGATTTAGACATATATAAGTTTTTTTTAGTTGAGTAGTTTTAATTTGTTGTATATATATATACAATTTAATTACAACTCTTAAGTAATTCATTAATGCACAGCACAATAATACAATAATATTCTTATTTTCTAATTCTAAAGTAAGCTTCCTACACTGTCTTCTCTATATCCTCCGAGCTTATCTTCCTTTCTACTAGCTGTGACCGCCCCTTAGTTTTCTCCTCCAGATCTTTACGGCATCTGAAGTTTTGTATCCTGTGCAACATCTATAGAATCTAAATCCAAATTTTATAAAGATCTTGATCAAAAAGATCTAAACCACTACCACATGCGTCAATTTATTCAAAACTCGGATCTCTTGATGATAATTACTTTATGAATGTTTACTCAAACCATTGTGTGTGCTAAGGGACGTCTTAACTATTTTTCAACATGCACTTCTTAACTATCTTTAACCCTTTTAACAAGTGGTAGAGATGGGCCGAACCAACTAATCCCTAAAATAGACAATACCACTACCATTGTTTGGTCAGTATAGCATTTTGGAGGAAATAATATTTAGAAATCGTAAGCTTTTTCTACTCAAATCATTGTGTGTACTGAAGGGACTTCTTTATTATAACTTCGATATTGATGGCTAAATGATAAAATGTCAAAATTTCACACGTTACAATATTATGTACAGACACAATCAACATGTCAAAGTACACCATCCAGTGAGTCAGTGGCCCTATATATGTAGCATAAAATAAATTTTAAGGACGAGAAAGAAACAAAAATTATACTTCTTTTGAATTAAGTCAACCCCATATATGTTTTTATAAAACAGAGAAAATTATTTAATAATTTTTTTTTGAAAAGTATAATAAAATATGTGGGCTTGCAATATTTCGAAGATCTCTTTTTAATATGTCGCCACCTTAATTTGCAGCACAAACGCATTATCTTCTGCACATACATTCATATGTTCTATCAATCAACTTTTCCCTCATCCATACATAAATTTTGTGTTCTAAATATTTTTGCTATGATTAAATCCTATTAACGTATTAAAATACTGATAATACTTCTGATCTTACTTAAAAGATTTGATTGAATTGTTTTGGTCACATATAAAGTGAGTCGTCAATTTATGATCATTGATCCAGCTTGTGATGACATGTATATTTTTTTTTTTAAAAAAGATAAAACTATTCTTCACTGATTATATTATTTCTCAAATCACGTAACACACAATATAAAGAGGTAGATAAACAAGAACATCCACATTATCGGGTGACTAATTCATCGGATAACACACACCATACCCCCTAAACCAAAATCTCCCAAAACATACATTTAGAGCTATAATAAGTATAAATACTACTCAATTATTATAAAATGTTTTTTGCTCATACTAGACCAGCTGCAAAAGCCACAATCACTCCAAGATTTAGATATAAAAAGATTACTATGGTATATATATTTATGACTATAAATAAACCTCTTTTGTAATCAGAAGATGCTGTCATTATCTGATCAACCATGAACCATTCCATACGACAGAGCCATGAGTAATATAGCAGCTTCCTTCTCATCTTGTGGGAACACTTGTTGATAAGCTGAGTTTTTTCTCAACATTATCCTCAAATCATCGAAGCAAAATTTGTTCAATGAAACTGAAGAATCAGAGGAAGTTGTTGATTTGCTGATCCCTGAATCTCTGACAATCATTCCGGTGGCATCCTCTTCTTCTTTTAACTTGCACTTTTTTGTCTTCGCCACCACTGGGGGAGAGAGATTGTATTTGTCACCTCCACTAGATCGCTTTTTCTTGTTTTGCAACTTCTTTTTCGCCGGTAATTGTTGAAGCCGCGCCACCACCACCTCTTGATCGTTGCTCGCAGCTGTGGCTGCAGCCAGTGCGGCCCGTCTAGCCTTTCTTTGTCTTATGCCACACGCGTTACAAAGAGACTAATAAAAAGGTAAAAATTAACGTGTGAGTTTTAGTTGTTGAAACAATTGAAAGTTTGTTAATTTCACATTAAGGATAAAAGCGTCACTAAGTGAAGATGCATTAGACTTGACTAAATCACCTATCTAACTATGTCTTTTACAAAGTGAATTAAGGTTATATATACTATCTCTATAATAATTACACCGACAATAATATATCCAAAGTCATATGTATAATTAGAATAATATAATACTTATTAATATAAATTATACATATTAATTGATTCAAAACAAAAACTAAATATCAATCAATTATTATAAAATTTTACTTTTATGAATATTCATATCCGTGCAAGAGCACGGGAAAATCACCTAGTTAAGGTTATATATACTATCTCTATAATATTATTTGAGAAGTCACTTTCCTATGTGGCGCGCTCACGTTGACTCTTACACCGGTTGATTACTATGATACCCTTGATGAATATATTTAAATAGTATATTTAAATAATATTATTAATTTTATGTTTAGTTTCCTTTTTAAAACATTCCAAATAACTTTTCTAATAAAAAGGAAAAAAATATTAAATTTAAAAAGGAAAATATATGTTTATATAATATGATTTCATTAAAAAGGAAAGTTCACAAAATAGTAATATACTATCAAAATAGTAAAACAGTATTATTAATTTTGTATTTAGTTTCCTTTTTAAAAATTTCCAACTAAGATTTATAATAGAAAAAACATCTATAAAATTTAAAAGGAAAAATTAAAAAACGAAAATATATGTTATATAATATGGTTTCATTAAAAGGGAAAATTAACAAAATAGTAACATCCATTAAAAATATTTTAAATAACAGAAAATGTACTTTTTAATTAATAAAATACTTTCTTTATATCTGTATTTTCTTATATGAAAAATATATTTTTTACATAATGTGATTTCATAACAAAAATTCACACATATAATTTTGATATTTGAAAAAAAAATTTACTTTAAACATAATTTTAAGTAACATAAACAAGTATATGTTTTTATTAACTAAATTAGTTTTAATTAAAATTATTGAATATTTTATTTATTTTCATATATTTAGTTGACTATAGTATCTTTCAACTAAAGCAAAAAAAATATCTATAAATTAGATTTTACTTATATAATATGATTTCTCAAATACAACCACAATTTTTACTGCTTAATTTTAAGAGAAATTAAAATATTTTTCAACAATAAACATCTTTTAATAAAATAATTACAAAATATTTTAAAATATCATACCACTATATACTTTAATGACATAGATATGTTATATTCTATCATTATTTAAATTATATGTTTCTTAATTTTAATTTTTTTTTAAAAAAATTATGTTTGTGTAACTTAATATAACCATAATAAAAATACCAAAGCAAATCCGAATTCTCATTTTTAAGATGATTTAAAATAATTTCAGTTTATCATTCAATAAATCTAAGATATAAAACTATTTAGAATTTATAAAATATTTTAGTTATTGTAAATATTGATATGTGTTCATGAATCTCCAAAAATATATGAGTTACTTAAGTATGTAACTTCCTACTGATTATTGCTTTATTTTCTACTATATTTTAAAGAAACATATAACTTGATAAATATTATGAAAATACGTGCACATTTAAATGATAAATAATATTAATTTAATTTGATTTATTTTGTGAAATTTATATATATGCATGAGACTTCAAAGATTATCTTTATATCGATTGATGNTGATTTATTTTGTGAAATTTATATATATGCATGAGACTTCAAAGATTATCTTTATATCGATTGATGTAATTTGAAATCAAAATTATTTTATATTTCATTATAGGCATAATATATCTTAAGTTATAAATAACTTTTCTAAAATATATTGACATCTGAGACAACAAACAACCTAAAAGTAAATAATAGAATTAATCAAAATGTAATATATTTAGAATAAAAAATATTATAGTTGAATTCAGATAAAAGAATGTAATCTAATATATCCAAATAATAACCGTAAAATCGATTATAAAATAATAAAATTGACTAGAAATAATATTTCTAAAATAATATGTCTAATTAAAGTAAAATAATATTATTAATATAAATCATGTATGCAAATTATAAATTAATTGAAAATTAAAAGTAAATAGTAATCAATTATTATAGTATATTTACTTAATAAATATTTATACCCGTGCATGAGCACGGGAAAATCACTTAGTACATATATTGTTTTTCATCTAAGAAGATATAGATATAAAGTATTTTATTACTTCAAAAGTATATTTTATTTAAAGTATATTTAAATTAAATATTACTATTTTGTGAACTTTCTTTTTTTATGAAACCATATTTATATATACTTATATTCTCTTTTTAAAATAGTTTTGTAAACTTTATAAATGTTTCATTTTTATTTTATATTGTTATTTGGAAATTTTTAAAAGGAAATAATAATATTTAATTGTGTTTATTTTTGGTCTTACATCTTATTATATAAAGCTTGTTTCCTCAAAGTTACTAATTAACACAATTGCGACACATCTCTATAATATTATTTGAGAAGTCACTTTCTTAGGTGTCGCACTCACGTTAACTCTCACGCTGGTTGATTACTATGATACCCCTAATGAATTAAAAATATATTTAAATATTATTATTTCCTTTTAAAAATCTTCCAAATAACAATATAAAACAAAAATGAAATATTTCTAAAATTTACAAAACTATTTAAAAACGAAAAAATAAGTATATATATAATATGGTTTCATAAAAAAGGAAAGTTTACAAAATAGTAATATTTAACTTAAATATATTTTTAAATAACATAAATTATAATTTTTAAGTAATTATACTTTATATATATATATATATATATATATATATATATATATATATCTTCTTAGATGAAAAAAGTATTTGTATATAATGTGTTTTCATAAAATAAAATTCATACAAATAATCTTGATATTAGAAAAAGAAATATTTTTCTTTACAAAAATAATTTAAACAATATATATTTTCAAAGTAATTAGTTTTTGTATATATCTATCTATTTTATTAGATGATTACATAAAATAATTAAGTAACATAAAGTGATATATGTTTAACTGACAAAAAAATTATAATTAGTATATTTATTTGATTATAATATCTTACCGTTACAACAAAAAATATAAATTATATTTTACTTATATAATATAATTTCTCAATAACAATCACATTTTTACTGCATATTTTAAGAGATATTAAAAACAAAACTAAAAATAAATTTAATGGTAAATATCTTTTGATCAGATAACTACAATTCTTTTAAAATATCACAACACTATATAATTTAACGAGGTAGATATATTATATTTTAATAGTGAAAATTATATGTTTTCTCAATAACTCTTTTGATGTTTAATTTTCTGTTTTTATGTTTGTGGAATTTAATATAACCATAATCAAAATACTTAAGAAAATTATAATTCTTTATTTTAAAATTATTTAAAATAAATTTCAGTTTACCATCCAATCAATCTAAGGCATAAATTATTTTAAATTTCTAAAATATTTAATTATTGTAAATATTGATATGTTTTCATAAGCTTCTGAAAATTTATTATTACTTATGTATGTAATTTAGAATCAGACACTTTAGTTTTTATTTTTTTTCGTTCTAAGCACAAAAAATATTAAAATACATAATCTTACTAAGATATACTTATATTTCTAAGATAACAACCAACATAAAAATAAAACAATTAATCAAAAGTTTAAGATATTTAGAATAAAAAAGATTATAGTTGAATTTAGAGAAATAGATAGAATCCAATATATATATATATATATATATATATATATATCCAAATGATAAACTAACTAAATATAATATATCTAAAATTATATATAACTAAAATAATATAATATTATTAATATAATTATACATAAAAACTATAAATTAATATAAAAGTTAAAGTAAATATCAATCAACTATTATAATATATTTATTTTATAAATATTTATGTCCGTGNTATATATATATATCCAAATGATAAACTAACTAAATATAATATATCTAAAATTATATATAACTAAAATAATATAATATTATTAATATAATTATACATAAAAACTATAAATTAATATAAAAGTTAAAGTAAATATCAATCAACTATTATAATATATTTATTTTATAAATATTTATGTCCGTGCATGAGCACGGGAAAATCACCTAGTATGAGATAAATAGTACCAAGAAAATAATCATTTTACCTTGGGACCTCGAGGCCCACTTCGCCAAAGAGGAGTCTTGGTGGTGTTACAATCCGAACAAACCCTAATCACACCGTTGTTATTACAATAACCATTCTCGTTGATTGTATTATAGCGATTTTCTGTGGTGGCGGCCGTAGTCGTCCTCCTTGAGACTTTTTTTTTGCTTGATACTCTCTTGAGTTCTTCATCGTGATATTCTTCGAAACTAGTTTTCTGATCTAAAGGATAGTGATCTTCTTTATAATTATTTTGATTATTAGTACTGCTGTTAGTGTGATCAATGGACGTCTGTTTGTTGTTGGTGATTGTTTTCTTGATCAAACGCATCTTTGGGGACATTAACCACTTGTCCGAGCCTGAGTTGGGGTTTGTCGGGCTTTGATGAAGAAAATCGGTTTGGTCTTCGTGATGATCTTTTTTCCTTATCGCTAGTTTAAGTCTTCTCTCATTCTTTGGTACCGTGTGATCGTCTGATGATGATGATCCACCGTTAAACATCTTGGCCTGATTTGTATCAATGATCAAAGTTATTAGCAAAAAATAATATATGGCGATATTCCCCCATTTGTGTTAATTGAAATTTCATGCATATTTTCTCAATACAAATTAAAAACCTGGCAAGTGACATCCGTTGTATGAATTTTACTTCGTCAGGTATAATTTCAACAATTAAACGAAAAAAAAAAAATATCATCAAGAATAGAATTTATAGACACAAGTAAGTTTGATAAGTAATATAAAAACCAGTGTTTCAAAAAAAAAGTAATAATAAACACCTATACATATATATGTGTGTGTATACCTTGAGAGGTTGAGATAGATGGAGATGATCAGCATGATAAGTATTGTTATTGGCTACATGCTGATCTTCATGAGAGTTGATCAAGGAAGGGGGGTAAGAGGATAGAGAAATGAATGATGAAGAATTAGAGGGAACTTGATAATGGTGGTGATGATGATGCTGGTTATGAAGAATAGACGAAGAGGATCGAAAAGGATAGAAAAAGGGCTGTTCGTGATGGTTTTGATCTTCGTTTAGATCTATGGAGTAAAGAAAATTCGAACCCATTGATGAGAAAGAGAGATGAAAACACACACAGAGAAAGAAAGAGATCTTAGATAAGAGACTGAGAGAGATCATAGACGGCAAAAGAGTCCAAGTTATACTATGTTTGACACCTTTTAAAGGCCATGAGATGAGACACGAGCCAAACACACATGGTTTCTTTTATACATATATAATATATGGTTTATGTGAGTCTTTTCTTTAAGGTCAAAAGTTTATGTGAGTCTAGAGTTACGTTTGTTATGCTGCATACATCAACCCGTACAGTGATTTTTCGACGATATTGATAAATATACTGTTTTAAATTTCTACATCCGGACCAGTCCGATTGTACACCCACAACAAATGTTAGTCTTGGTTAGACTTAATGCTGAATTTATATATATATATGACTACAAGTAAAAAGTTTGAATAATAACATTAAACAAAACAATTATAATAATAAAAAATATTATACATGCATAACATTAATCGTCTCTTATATGTAAAAAAATTATGTAACGATATTGGTCAATCCAATGTTTTTTATGTCCAGTCCTAGATGAAGGTTATTGTAAAAAAATTATGTAACGATATTGGTCAATCCAATGTTTTTTATGTCCAGTCCTAGATGAAGGTTATTGTAACGTCCCAACCGCCCACAGTTAATGGGCCACCCACGCTCGTTCTTTCGGTCCATGGGTTTCATCCCATTCCAATGGTTGGTCCATTAATTTTCTAAGGCTCTAGAGTTATGTTTACTGACCCTGCAATCACCACATGACCTTTCCCCGTGCTTTGGCCTCACTTACACGGTATCGCAAATCACTTCCCGATAGGTCACTTATCCTTTGACTACTACAGCTCAAGCACGCTTACCTCTGGAGTTCTCTCTGGATGTGCTTCCGAAAAGGTAAGTGCACTTTGGTGATATAGGTAACTAAATCAATTCTCTTAAGCCTTTTCATATATCACAAACCGGGATGTTACAATTCACCCCCTCTCAAAGAACGCAACGTCCTTGTTGCGCTCCCCGACAGGTCTCAAGACGCCTCTTAGGTCAGAACTGAGATGGCTAACCAGCTCTGATACCACTTGTAACGTCCCAACCTCCCACAGCTAATGAGTCACCCACGTCCGCTCTCTCGGCCCGTGGGCCCCATCCCGTTCAACGGTCGGTCTGTTAATCCGTTAATTTTCCAAGGCTCTAGAGTCATGTTTACTGGCCCTGCTGCAATCACCACATGACCTTTTCCCATGCTTTGGCTTCACTTACACGGTATCGCAAACCACTTCCCGATAGGTCACCCATCATGTGACTACTACAACTTAAGCACGCTTAACTCTGGAGTTCTCTCTGGATGTGCTCCCGAAAAGGTAAGTGCACTTTGGTGATATAGGTAACCAAATCAATTCTCTTAAACCTTTCTATATACCACAAACCGGGATGTTACAGTTATGTTATTTTTATATTATTTTTGTTAGTGTAGACATTGGATAAGAGGTGTTTCAAATAACAAAAAGACACTGGATAAGAGGTGATATTTGAACTGATTAATATAAATATCGTTATTAGACTGTAGAGAAAGTAGAAAATATATACTAGTTAAAAAAATTAGAAAATATTAAGTATATATCTATTATATTAAAATAGAGTCATTCTTTTTATCTACTGATACAAGTTGTCATTTAAATTTGGACCATTTCTAGAATGTTACAAATAATACAAGTTATATAATTGATTGAACCGCATTACTTAAATTAAACCGGCGGTTATTTATATAATAGAGTTTTGGGCTTACTTATGTTTTTATGACATTTAATTGTTTGGTCTTTGGGCTTAGCATTAAAGAAAAACTCCACCTTAATGGATCAAAAATCAATTACTATTTTCAGGCCCAAAAATATTTAATATTTTCAACAAAACAAAATTATCTATTATTAATCACTTATTTAAATCATGTACTTTAAAACATGTTAATATTTTTAGCCCAAAAATATTTAATATTTTCAACAAAACAAAATTATCTATTATTAATCACTTATTTAAATCATGTACTTTAAAACAAGTTAATATTTTTTGTATTAAATAACAATCACTCTATCTTGATAAATTTTAATGGAAACTTTTAAATAATTTATTGTTTTATTTTTCTTAAATAATTTACAGATTTAAAAAAAATGTAAAGTAAAACCAAAAACCAAATCTAAAAACTAAAATCCAAAACCAAAAGCTGAAAACGCAGGTTATATTTTTTGCTTTTTTTATTACAAAATAAACTATTTCAAAATTTTTAGAAAATTATTTTGTCATCTTTTCAGTTTTAAATTACATGTTCGATTAATTGAGATTTGTTTGTTGGTAATATCAGTTCAAACTAACTTAGCAGGTCTAAAAATTAAAAACTCAAACCAAAAGCTGAAAATCAAAAATAGAAACTTAAAAACTAAAAACCAAAAACCAAAATTTAAAACAAAATCTAAAAAGAAAAACTGAAACTAAAAATTAATGAAAAACAACTATCACCACAAATTTTGGTGAACTGATTTTATCCCAAAACATTCTTTAAATTAAAATAAAACCCAATTACATAAATTTTTAATCAGAAAAAATTTCTGCGCTTGAATTATATTTTTTGCTTTTTATTACAAAATAAACTATTTCAAAATTTTTAGAAAATTATTTTGTCATATTTTCAGTTTTAAATTACATGTTCGATTAATTGAGATTTGTTTGTTGGTAATATTAGTTCAAACTAACTCAGCGAATCTAAAAATTAAAAACTCAAACAAAAAGCTGAAATCAAAAATAGAAACTTAAAAAATTAAAACCCAAAAAATCAAATCTAAAACAAAATCTAAAAATAAAAATTGAAACTAAAAACTAATGAAAAACAATCATCACCACAAATTTTGGTGAACTGATTTTATACCAAAACATTCTTTAAATTAAGACAAAACCCCAATTATCTAAAATTTTAATCATAAAAAATTTTCGCGCTTTTAAAAGCGGGTCAAAATCTAGTGTATAATTAATTTAGAGGTTCACGTGAGTCCATGCGCTCATACAAAACCAAACACATGAGACAAGATGTGTGTGGATTGGTACTGGGCGACCCCATTCAGAAATAAACCTATCTGTAATTTTCTTACCCCACTAGAGAGACAGAGAAAAATTAAAATTTAAGCCTGTTATGTATATATTTGCACAGTAAGAGCCACACAATTCCTGATAATAATGAAACACATAATATAATATCCTTTTACTTCTTGTCTTTGAAATCTAGGGTTTCTTAGATGTCAAAGTTGTATTACAGGGAAAAAGTCAAAATTGGGTTTTCTCATGATCTTTTACACCCCTTATACTAAAAATACATTGTATCAAAGAATCGCTAAGAAGGTTAGATATACAATCGATAAAAAAATAGAAATACAATCGATTGAGTCTAACATTAAAAGAAAAAGTCCTTTTACCAAAAAAAAAGTGGATCTTTTAATTAGACCCCTTTAGTACCTATGGTAATAGACAATCTCTCCCAGAGGATAGAGAAATGGGAAGTGAGGTAGGGGGAGAGAAGAGATAGCTTTAGAATGGTAATGGGAGAAAAGATACCCATCTTATTATTGCCCCAAACTTATTCAAATTAAACAAAGAGACACTTCATTTTATTTTCAAATTTAAAAATCGGCCCATAAATTTATATTTGTATTTATCTTCTCCTTATGTTAAATGATTAAAAAGAAAACAATGGTCTACGAATTAGTAGGTTGTGTGGAATGTGAATATGATCTACCGTTGACAAAAAAAGAATATGATCTACCACTCTCTCTTTTCTACCAATACTTTCAGAAGTTTAGTCTGTATATCTTATAAGATTCTAAGTCAAGTATTCAATGGATATATTACTTATGTTTTCTAGATATAAAAGATTTTGTTCAATATCATGGAGTATATAGCTAATCACTTATAATAATTTGCAAACCCCGGACGACCTTACTCTAGAGCATCTTTAATGGTGACACTTTATACTTCATTTTCTACTCTAATGGTGTTTATTTAGTTTTCTTCAAATTTGGAAGTATTGAAAAATATTACTTCAAATTTGAAGAAACATTGGTCAGTTCTTCATTTTAATATGAACAAACTGTCTTTAATTTTTGTTATTATTATTTTTATTTAAATAAATTATAAGTGTTGATGTTATACGATCAATTTCAAAATTTATATTCTCATAAAAATAATGAAAAAATAATTTCCGAAGATTTTGAATTTTTTTAAAAATAAGCTATGATAAAATATGCTCATTTCTCACTTTGGAACATTTTAGCTAATTGCTTAGAAAATATATATTGGCTTTTTATAAAATATAATTAACTTTTTATTTATGTTATGTACAATAATTGTATCATATGGTAATCTAAAACTTATAATAAATAGTAATAGTGTTGGGTTATTGTTAAAAAAACTGAATAAAATTAGTATAAAATTGCAAAACATAAAAGTGGTATTAATAACTAATTAATCATGGTAATATATATTTTAAATATTATTTTTATAAAGAAAACATGAAACAAGCCATTGGAAAGCATGTATCTTCAATTTTTGAAAAAAAAACTAAATTCTGAAGAAAAAATGAAGCTTTTTTTGTTTTTTTTTTTATCGAAAAAAAAAAAGTTATCCATTAGAGATAATCTTAAACCACAAACCAAAATAATCTCAACACATAAAATTGATAACCGTAATCACCCCTACTTTCCTCATTTCTTTTTAATGAATGAAAGGTAGATATGAACTGGGTATTTTATAAATAAGTCTCGAAATACAACGAAGCCGCTAGATGTAATAGGGGACCAAGAAAAATTGTTGATTAACAGATTATGTAAAATATCTCAATACTAGATGATGATCCGCGCCCTACGCGGGGTAAATGACAGAAAGAGTTTATAACTATAATGTGTAAGATAATATAATATAAAGTTATTCTTTATAAGAACAAAGTTTGTGTATTGGATAAATCAATTGATTGAAGTGTTTACATGGGAAAAAAAATTAAGAGTAAGGAAAGACTTTTTTTAATTTATTAAAGAATTTATGAAAAATAAAACATAAAAATATAATTATTCATTTCATAACTAAAGTAAAATATGATGATAATAATAAAAGATACAATTGTAATAGATTTTTTGGATATGATATAGTTTGATTTAGTAAAACTAACATATATTTATAAAATTTAATATAACAAAAAGTGAAATAAGATAGAAAGGTTAATCAAAATATTAAAAATTTCACTATCTTATCTTGAAAGATGCATATAAAATGAAACATATACTATAATAATCAGGTGATAATCCTCGCCCTGCACGGAGTAAATGAATTAAAAAAATTATTATCGAATATCTATAGATATTAAAATTCAAATGGCAAAAATATTAAATATAATGAAATAGATGCATTTGTTTATATAATATAATCTTGTTTTTTTTGAAAAAAAAATTGAATTTTTTTGTGTAATTGGAAAATTGCATTGAAGTTTGTTATATGAAAAAAAAAATTATAAGATTAAGCAAAAACTTCTTTAAATTTAGTATGAATTTAAGAAAAAAAAATCATAGGTTTGAATAATTATTTAATTTATAATAGAATTATGATGATATAATTAAACCAACATAGGTAATAGAAAAGTTTTCCTTTATATTATGGGCTTATATCAAGATATATGATATTACAATTTGAACTATAAAGAAATAAATAGCGTTGATAGATTCCAAAAAGCAATGCTTCCTAATTTGAAACTATATTATATATTGTATAAAATTAACTATGTTACATATATATCGTTTATCAGCTTGGAATAATAACGATTTGTTATAAAGAAAAGCAATATGGATTAATATAAAAGTAATCTAAAATAAGTAAAAATAATTTATTAAAATCAATTAAATCGATTAATTTGTTATAAGGAATGAAACGATAAATATAAAAGTAGTCTAAAATAAGTAAAAATAATTTCTTGAAATTGATTATTATATGTCAATGATCAGAACTTCTTTTTTTTTAAATTTTATATTCAATTACACAATTAAATAAAACTTGAAATATAAGGAAAGAAATAATGTTGATTGATTCTAAAAATCAACAAATGAATATATCATAATCAATAATCAATGCTTCCTAATTTGAAACTATGTATTATATATTAGATAAAATAACTATGTTACATATGTATTGTTTATTGGGTTGGGTTAAATGGAATAATAACGATTTGTTATAAATGAAAGCAATATCGATTAATATAAAAATAGTCTAAAATAAGTAAAAATAATTTCTTGAAATCAATTAAATCGATTAATTTGTAATAAGGAATAAAATGATAAATATAAAAGTATGAATTTAAGAAGAAAAAACGCAATAATAATGATTATCATCTTTGCTTAAATTCATACAAAATTTAGGTGATAACCCGCATCATGTGC